>JAQHUG010000021.1:8080913-8117963 GCA_028555095.1 Dicrostonyx torquatus
TGCAATATTTGCTGCTAACACTTAGTCAGGAAGACTTTTCTTAAAGAGCCATGCCTCTGCTTGCTGCCAGCCAACAGAGTCTATCTGGAAAAAAATAAAGGGCTACCAAGAAGCTGTGCTTGGCTCCCATTTTTGTGAGTCTAGAAGCCCTCTTTATAAACTTTCTTAGGCTTTATGTGGATGTGCATTGCTGAACATTTGGGCACAATTTTGTTGATGGAGACTACCCGTTTGTTTCCCAATCATCCATACCCAAAATAATCATACAGAAACTGTATTAATTAAAACACTGCTTGACCTATTATCTTAGGATTCTTATGAACTAACTCTTACATCTTAAATTAACCCATCTGGGGCTGGAGAGATGGCTCAGCCGTTAAAGGCTAGGCTTACAACCAAAATTAAATTAACCCATCTGTATATTGCCACAAGACTGTGACTTTCTGGGTAAAGTTCCAGCACTGAACTCCAGCAGCTACATAGCATCTCTTTGACTCTGTCTACTTTCTCTATATATATCTCTGCTCGGATTTCCTGCCTGGCTTTATTCTGCCCTGCCATAGGCCCAAAGAAGCTTCTTTATTAACCAATGGTAATAAAACATATTCACAGCATACAGAGGGGAAGCCCATATCATCTACCCTTCCAAATTTCAAAATCTCCTGGTGATTAACAGACTCACAATTGGTCAAGGTTCAGAGAATAAGAGGCTGCGAGATGCTCTGCCTGAATTGGGGCATCCATGTCTCATCCTCTTCTCCCAAGGCTCTGGGATCATTGTGGGAAAGTAGATGGAATGATTGAAAAGAGCCAGAGTCAGTACATGATTGTAAGGAAACAGTATTCTCTGGTCACAGCAGGGCAGGTGCACAGATGAGCTCACAGAAGTTGTGAAAGCACACACAGACCTGTACAGACCTCTGCAGACCTGGGCAGACCTCTGCAGACCTGGGCAGACCTGTGCAGATTTGTGCACACCTGTGCAGACCTGTGCATATCTGTGCAGACCTGGGCAGACCTGGGCAGACCTGGGCAGACCTGGGCAGACCTGGGTAGACCATGCAAGCTCAAGCTAGACAAAACTTGTGTTGTGAGGGAAGTGGACATGAGTATCACCCTACCAGCAGCTTATAGATGCCAGGTAGAGAAGAGTCAGGTTTTGTTGTTTTGCTTTTTTTTATGAATGTGGGTGACTTCTGGTGAGTTGACCACACTCCAGGGGAAGAGCACATCTAAGAGTTGATAGTTAATAGGAACTGTATTTGATGGGCTTAAGAGACAAAAATAAGGATACAAAGATGGGTAAGTAGGGACATAGGATGGATCTTGAAGAAGTAAAGGGAGGGGGTGATTATGGTCAAAATGCATTAAATAAAATTCTCAAAGGACTAAGTAAAAAAGAGAAAAATCTGATTTAAAACTATAGTTCTGACTATGGTAGATTATAAAACTAAAGAGAGATACAACTACAATGCATCCTTCAGGCACACACCTCCTACTCAGCCTCTATATTTCTTCCCATTAAGAATAAAATATATTTTACTACACTTTGAACTTGGGCTGGCCTAGTGAACAGATCTCTCCAATACAATGTGACTTTGTGGTTTGATTTGCCCAAACCAGTGCCAAGCCTGTCCCTTAAAAGAAGTCTTGTCAAAGATGTTAATGACAATGGAAGCCAGAAGAATAGAAAATCCACTCGATATATTTAATAAATGATGCTGGGATAATTAATCATGCAATATTTAAAAATTAAATTATATAGCCATTTGCTCCATATATCCAAATAGGTACTGCGTGATTTAGAGTCTGAAATACAATGATCATGTAGTTTACAACATTTGGAAATGCATGCTTCTGTTCATCCTAGTGAACATCTCCTGCCCACCTATGTCTATTTGTTTGACCTGAAGTAATAACAACCCTTACCACTGGACGTAACCTCCAACTGTGCCAAACAAAATGCTGTGGGGAAAATAAATGCTTTGGGATATTTTCTTACTAGTGGCTTTTATTCCTATTAATCTGGTAACCTAGAGCAGGAGTTCTCAACCTGTGGCTTGCAACCCCTTTGGGGGTCACATATCAGCTATCTTGATAATTATAATTCATAACAGTAGCAAGATGAGAGTTATGAAGTAGCAACAGAATAATTTTATGGTTGGGGTCACCACAACATGAGGAACTATATTAAAAAGTCACAGCATTAGAAAGGTTGAAAACCACTGACCTAGAACCATAGGTTCCTTATCCTGAAGCCAACAAAATTTAGGTTGCTAAATGGAATCAATGCAGGTAGAGTCCTGCTGTGCTTCCTGAATTAGCAATATCTAGCAATTCCTTGATTCTGTGTCGGTGTACTCTGCAAATACAGTCCAGGCTCTTACTCAGTCAGTTCTCTGTATACTCTGGCCTTAAGAATACTGTTTATGGGCCAGGTGGTGGTGGTGCACACCTTTAATCCCAGCACTTGGAAGGCAGAAGCAGGAGGATTTTTGTGAGTCTGAAGTTAGCCTGGTTTATAGAGTAAGTTCTAGGAAAGCCAGGACTGTTTCACAGAGAAACCCTGTTTCAAACAAACAAAGAAAAAACAACAAAGAATTCTATTTATTCTCTGTTTAATATGAGTTTTGTTGTTGCCATGGACAGGATTCTCTGTAACATGTCATTAGAATACACAGCTCTATCTTCTCTTTAAATCCAGTAAAGAACTACTGAATACCTACTAAGCAATAGGCACTTTCTTAGATACAGTAAAGCATTTATTGAAAATCCAGTAGCCATGTACCAATTTTTAGATGGCTTCATTCCTCCAACCCCCATCATTTCATTTCAGAGTAACAACAATTTTCACAAATCATGAAAAACAAACAAACAAAAATGTTCTAAAATGTCAATATGGGCCAACATGGTGCACTTCATGTAAAGCCCATCATCTTTCCTTCTCAAGTGTTGATATTATTAATATCTGTTCTCATCTATTTTAAGTTCTTGCTGTGAAGATTGAATACAATCTTGTTTGTGAATGTTAGGGCCTACATAAATAAAACTAAAACTACTCTACTCTATTCCTTAAGTGTTGTAAATTAGGTGGAGAAGTGCGTGTTGTGTTCCCCAGCTGCCAGCCGCTGGCCTGCTCAGCCGCTGGCCACCTGCACCCGAAATAACCACATGAGGACAGTATTCATTTAAACTCTGCCTGGCTTATTATCACTAGCCTTTTCCTGGCTAGCCCTCACCTCATAAACTAACCCATTATAAAAGTCTGTATGTCACCACGAGGTGGGTGACTCACCGGATGGTCCTAAGGTACCTCCATCTCCGACAGGAGCCTCATGGCGTCTGGCTCACTTCCTTTTTTCTCCTCAGAACTTCTGTTCTGTCTACTCCACCCAACTAAGGGCTGACCTATCTTATAAGCCAGGCAGCTCTTTATTCAACCAATAAGAGTAATACAAAATACAGGAGAACACTCCCACATCACTTAAGGGAAACCTCCTTACAATTTATTGCTTTCTCTGATCGCCTCACACACACACACAAAAAAAAGCAAATTAAAATCCAGGTTATAACATTTGTGGCCTTAAACCCTCTGTTCTTAGTCTATGTCACCTGCTGAGTCTGGCAATCATAGAAGCAAAACAATTGATCCCTAATTTCTTAATTTTCTCGAATCTGTCTCTCCTCATGAGGAAGAAGATCAAGCAGAAGGTTATGGATTTAAGAGGGGGCTCGAACCTAAGTCTATATACATGACCCATATTTATTCTTTTTTGTTTGTTTGTTTGTTTGCTTTTTGAGACAGGGTTTTTTCTGTGTAACAGCCCTAGCTGTCATGGAACTAGCTCTTGTAGTTCAAGGCTGGCCTTGAACTCACAGAGATCCACCTGCCTCTGCCTCCCAAGTGCTGGGATTAAAGGCATGCACCACTACTGCCAGGCCTTCCCGCATCTATTCTCAAGTGTCAGGCAGTAGGGATGCTTTTAATCTGAGGCAGGAATGGGGGCTCTTTACAAGGTTCTAGCAGGAGAATGTCAGTGAAAGTATAGCTAGGTTTCTATCTCAATGCAGGACTTGCTGACCCAGCTACTTGGAATGTTTTCTGTCCCTTCAGGGATCACCCCCAGCTGCAAAGACATGACTTATGTAAAGTCACACTCCATTCCAGGGGTAAGCCATGTCTAGTGACTTTGGGAGATTATAATGGCTGGCTATCTTAGCAAATCTGAAGACCTCACAGAGTTAGATCTCATGGGCCTGCAATGGTCCCTCAAGAAGCAGTACTGTCCTCTCACTCCATCTCCTTGCTCCTCTTTACCTTGAGAAACTCCCCACACACTGAACTCCATTGAAGGCTCTGTTTTCTAGAAATCTTACCAAAAGCACAAGAGAGTTTGATCATGGCCAATTTGTAGCATCAATATAAGTCAGGTGTGGAATGGTCGAGTAGTGGAGAGCAATTGCTCCTGTAATAAGCCCTGGTCCACTTTTCTGATGTAAGTGTTGACTCTCTCATTAGAGATCCCACAGTGAAAGGAAAGTCAGAAGCCCCTGCAGTCTAGACCCTGTAACTACTAGCAGGCATGAATGGCAAAGGTCTATCAGTTCTTCTACAAGCAAAGTGATGGCTGTTCCCTGAGTAGCTGTGAATTCAGGAAAAGGGAGAGTTCATCATCACCCTGAAGTCTGCTGGATAAAGAATACAAATAGATTATAGTATCCCAGATAAAACATTATCCTGATTCCCCTATTTGGCTGGTTGCAGAGAAACCAGTTTAGATGCATGATGTTGGTCAAACTCCAGGAGTTCCATGTATATCTATGAAATTATCTGGGAGTCATTTCTTAGGTCTGTGTTTATATAAACTAGAGTCAAGTGCCAGCTTCACGTTAAGCCCTTGCCTTATGGAGTATGATCTATAAGCGTGCAGAAGGCCACGGAGGGGGTTTTTAAATGGCAGGGAAAATGGAAAGGGTTAGACATCACTGCCAAGACTGTGGAAATCCTAATTTATAGCATATTATTCCAGAATGTCAAATACTTCCTCTCCAGTTCTGTTTTCTGCTGCAAAACCCAGATAAGCAGCTGATCACATTCATAAGGCTAAGAAGGCCAGCTTCCCACAATGACTAATGTACTTTTCCTCACATTGACCCCCATTCTTAAAAACAACTTATTACTTTAACAAAACTACTTTTTATTAGAGTGAAATATTCTAGTCAGCCCATGGGCCTCTTTTTTTTAATAGCCATTCTCAAGGTAATCAATGACTTTTAACAGCCAGGTTCTGTTATCAATGTAGAAGAGTAGGTTTATTGATTTGGCACATACTTTTCTTCCCTGGGCACCAATTAATGCAATCTGAATTGTGCTACATTAGGCTGGAAACACTGTGTAATCTTGCCAGTCACTCAATACATTCTGCTGATTGGCTTCAAGAAGTTTTATAATCACACTGTTGATTTGTGAGTTAACAATAGTCTAGATTCCACTGTGAGCTGAAGGCTCCTTTTAAAAGGTTAATAGAATAAGACATCCAAGCTATCTCATTTTTCTGAGAGTAGATGAACAGAAATTCTACGAGGGTATGTAAATCTTGCATGCATTTGTTATTTTATTGAAAACTGCTGTGCTTCTTAAACAGAAAAACTATTGAAACAGATGCCAGAAACTCCATCTAAAATGCAGACTATTTGATTTCATAAACATTCCTAAATTTGGAAATCATTAAAACTATTAAAAAGACATGCCTTCACTTCTGATTAAAAATGGGAAAAATCAAGACTCAGAATGTCATTAATATTATTAACCCAGGAATTAACCTAGTTGCTTAATTAAAAACAACAATGTATTTTAAAATTCACTGACGGCTCCAGGCTGCTGGAGCAGCCGCAGGCTGGACAGAGGTTATATGAGGTTCATTGTAATGACATGCCCTTAAATCCTGAATTTAACTTCTGGAGACACTTGGCACTCTGTCACTGTTGTTTCTGTGACAGAATTCAATGTGATTGCTACAATTAAGACATGCACTCCTTTCTAATCTGCACCTTTCTTGTCGCTGGCTGGATTCTTTCTGACAATCACTAATTCAGCCAATAATTACTGCATTTCTATAATTTACTAGAATACAAACAGGCTCAGGAACTACAGTGAACAGCACAGCCGTGGAAACAGAAGTGCCTCCTTTTTACATCAGTCCTGCTATTCAAAGCTCTTTTCAAATAAAATAACTTCACTACAGCCAGAGAGAGAGGCAAGCCATGGATGCTAAATTCACCTTGATTGTTGTTGAAAAAAATAATTGCTTGGGGCCAAACTCTTATCTTGACCTACACTGAAAGTTTACTGGGTCTTGTCCAATAAATTCTGTGTGTTTGAATGTGGCACATGTGTGTGCACGTATATGTTTGAGTGTACACACACGTGTGTGTTCCTGTGGGTGGAGGCGCTCTCCCTCAGTCATGTTCCACTTGATTTTTCCCATTTTTTTCATTCTTTGATCGTTTCATACTTGTGTATAATTGTTTCTCCCCTACCTACTCTGTCAAGCCCTCCATCTACTACTCAACATCTTCCCCATCCAACAAGCCTCCCTCTAACGTGCATGTCTTCCTTTTCTGTGGGATCAACTGAGCACAATCATGGTTGCTTGCATAGGCATGGGCCAGAAGTTATTTGTTGGAGTATGGCCAGCTTACTTTTTCAGACAGGTTCTGTCACTGAACCTGGACCTCATCAATTTGAGCAGACTGTCCGCCAGCAAGCTCCAGGGGTGTACTGTCCCCACTCTCTAACCTTCCCATTCTCAGTGCTGGGGTTTACAGACTCATGCTTCTGCGCCCAGCTTTTTATGTTGGTGCTGTGGATTTGAACTCTGGTCCTCATGCTTGGGTGGTAAAGGTTTTACAAACTGACTCATCTCCCCAGCCTTCTTCCAAAATGTGAAGTATTAAAAATCCCCACTTCCTTGTGGAAACTGCAGCACTATAAAGCTTAAGACAAAGAAAAACAGAGTTTGTTGATGCAGTATTTTATTAGGAGAGAAGTGTGCACAGTTCTAGGGAGCTGCGGCTCTTTGGTCTTCACTAAAATGGTCAGGGGGCATAATCTTAGATTCAAAGGTTACATTCAATGAGATCTGCATAGGTTAACAAACTTAAGGGCTCATAAGAAAGCTAGAAATATATAGAGTAACTGACTCATCCTAAACTATGGATGTACTATAATTGATGGGGCATAAAACATTTATATAAATATATATGGATATGTATTTATATAATATATTACATAAATATAGATAGATATAGATATGCACACACATATAGTACACACACACACACACACACACACACACACACACACACACATATATATATATATATATCCTAAATATATAATGGAGTTCTAATCTAGCTTTCAGTTTCTTCTCATTAAGAATAGGACAAAAGTATTTTTGCTCAAGTATTTTGTGCAAAAGTGTGCCCTGTTCTAGTCAGGACTCTACTTCCAGTGTGTACCAACTAATGAAATATAGTTCATATTTCATCTCACAACATGTCAAAAGGATAGTTCCCCTCTTTGCCAAAATCCGTATTTATTTCTATTTTCAGAAACCTCATAGTCTTTCGTCAGATAGGCCCTGGAAGGTTTGACTGTGTTCATGGGTTGCTAAGGAGATCTGCACAGTTAGTGCTAGCTGTCCATTCTTCCTATAATCTGGAGAGATGGCCATGGCCTGAACACTCCGTCTGTTCTGAGTATCCAATTCTGACTCCATTATGTAATCAGCATTGTGTGTATTATGCCTTGGGAGTTGACCTGGAACTACTTCCCACACAGTTGGGGAGTGTATGTGTGTGTGGCGGGGTGCTAGCTTCATGGAATATAAATGAACTCTCAGTATCTCCACCTTTTCTCCTAGAAGTATTTCCCATACAGAACAGAACTTGATCATAGAGTAGCATAAGGAAGTTTGTAGTAGTTGGGCCAGGCTATGCTGCTGAATGAGTGACACTAAAGCAGACATAAAGATACACAAGTATCTCGAACTCAGTGGGAGTCTGCTGCTTCTACTACAAATATCTGAAGCCGATGCTCTCAACTGACAGTGGTGCGTTGCTATTGTTGGACCAAATGGTCAGAAGGATGAGTGGAGCCACCGCCCTTTGGAAGAGCACACGTGTGTCAGTAAGCAACACAACAGGACATATTAGAGGAAGGACATATTTGTTGATAAATTATTTTGCTTTATGTTCCAATGTTATAAGAATTTTTGAGTTTTTTAGATACTATTATTTAATATATTAAAAAACAAGCAAACAATATTCCATCATTTGCAGTAGGTGGGGCACACATATAAATGTCTAAATATCCATGAGAGGATATTTATTACCTAGGAATATTCTCTCAAAATAATCCCCGGTAAGTTATCATAGTTAAATCAGAGTTGGTGTGATTTAGCAAGAGCTTCTCATGCTAATTGAACTTGTATGAGATATGTCGCGTACACAAAACTTTTTATGTACTGTTTTTTTAGATCCTCACAAATCCTGGTTATTTTGGTCCATCTGTAGATGAGAGCATCTACAGAATTGGCTTTGCTAGAGTTACTTCTACATGAGGAAAGATAAGCTGGCATTTGAGCTTAAGCAATTATTGCCAAATGCCATATGTTTCCTTCCCCACTGCAGTAAACTTTTTCTTTCCCAAGTAATAACTTCTGTATTATTTGCTTACTTTTGCTTGTTTTGTGATGATGGCGACAGAATCTAAAGTTTCATTTTGTTCAAGTGCCCTGTAACGTACCCACATCCTAGGTAATTCTAACCTTTTCTATTTAGTAGCAAGAAGTTTTATAATTGTTTGTTTTCTTAATTACCCATGGGTCTTGGAGGCATTATGACATAGGATTCACGATTTAGTCTGGCTAGGAAATCTGTAAGCATGCCATCCAATTTTTTTTTTAACTTAAGAAAATTGAAGGTAATTTTAGAAATTTATGTCATGTCGTAAATCTCATAAATCTGAGATCATAAAAATTATGTAAGTTTTATATGAAGAAACTTTTGTGTTACATATGAAATTAGAAGGATATGGATAGTCACCGGTAGAGCAGTACATGGCTCATGCTGATTGAGGCAACATGGGAGTGAGTATGCTGAGGTTCAGGTTATTGTCTGAGTTTTAGGTTGGTTATGATCAAGTGTTGAGTACAGTCGTGTTTTAGATTGCATGTGGGCTGAACTTTAGATTACTGCATGAGTTTTAGATTCAGTGTGCTCCAGTCGAGTTTGAGTTGAAGCATTAGGTTGAGAATGGTGGAATTTCACACTCAGCCTGGTTGAGTGTTATTCAGAATTCAGGTGGCTCATCAGTAAGGGTGGTTACGTTCTCTGATTTGGTCAGTACCAACCTGGACTATTCTCTTGTGCCTGACATACACATAGTACCTCTTTCTAAAAATCATTGTGTGCTCTCATCCCAACATTTATGTCCATCTAAAATTCACAGGCTGCCATTCTAACCTGAAGGCTGTGGCGGTGTAGGAGAAGATGAGGGCTTTGGGAGCATGATTAGGCTGTTTACAGAAAGCCCCTTGAGAGCTGACCAGCCCCCTTGTCTGTGTGAGGACACAGCAAGATGACAGCTGTCCACAAGGGTGAGGGGGTCCCCAGACACCGAGACTGCCAGCATCTTTACCACAGACTCCCCAGTCCCCACAACTGTGTGGCTAAAAGTTTATGGGGTGTTTAAAAGCCAGAGAGTTTATAGTGTTTTGTTAGAGCAACCCAAATAGACTAAGTTCTGTCTCTATTCTTTTTGTCAACCACCCCTCCGTGAATAAAAACACATCATCCTTCTTCAGGGGCTGGCACCCAAGTGTGGCACGTGAACTTGGCTTGGCATTGGAAATCAAAGCTTCGCAAAGGCACTCAGCGGAATCTGCAGCGGTTTCAGCTGCCTGTGCCTCCGAGTGAGTCTGGAGAAACAGATCAGTTCAAAATCACTGGCCTCTCAGCAAGAGCCGCGGGGCGATCAATTCCGAAAGCCGCATCTCTCAGCTGGCAGACGCTATCCGCACATGGGTTTCTGCACATCCTCTTCTCCGCATGTTCCCGTCTACTCACGCAAACAGCTATTAACAATAACTTCAGGAAGCAGTGGGAACTAATGACAAGTCTCATCCCCTCCGTTTAATAATGCAGTCCTAATTCTCATGTTTTCATTATCCTCAGGCACCAAACCATTTCCACTTGCACACCAAAGCCATCCCCCATATCTTTAGCGTTAATGCCAGCTTGATTGGCTCTGATCACTTTCGTTAACAATATACATTTACAGGGTAATGTCATCCAAAAACAGATGCTTCCCGAAGCAACTACTCACTGTATTGACAAAAACACATGAGCAGGAAGGTCAAAGGTCCTTGAAGTATTCCATTTATCACAGGGAAAAATAAAGAATGACCCATTAATTTTGTTATTCACTCAACAAACATAGGGGTTATGATTCAGGCCTGTGGTAACTGATAGGACAAGACGATAAGAAAATATGACACAGACTCTAAAGCGGGTGATGACCTACTTTCTGATATTTGGAACAATGGAGACATGAGGCCTGTGTCCTGATTTGAGTCTCAGAAGCTCTGGTTTGTTGGTTTGTACCATGGAAGGTTTGACGTTGGTCCACTGGATACAGACCAAAGGAGAAGGCAGATCACAGCAACAAAGAAGGCTGACTATAGAGCTCACTCTGCAGCACAACTGAAGCGCTCTCAGGAGGGGTTTGCATGGGCTTGCTAAAGCTACTGTAACAAAGCCCATGCTGCCCCTGGCTTCTGGGGCTTTGTGGACAATCCTCAGTGCTCCAAGTCTTCCAGAAACACCGCCCTGGTTTCTGCTTTCCTTCCACGATTTCCCCCCCCCCCCGAGAGCCTGCTGTTGTGTCCTAACGCTCCTGCAAAGAAGGCACTAGTTACTCTATCATAATGACCTCATCTTTATCCTTATCTGCAGGATATACTGAGGTCCTTCATATGCAGAAACATGGACACAAGAACATACACACGTGCACACACATATGCACATACGCACAAGCACACACACATGCACATACACAATGCACATGCACACATGCACACACATATGTACATACACACAAGCATTCACACAATACATAGATGTTTATAAGCACACATGTACATGTGCACGCACACACACACAAACACATACACACAAGTGGGGATAGGCAGGGGACAAATATAACCAAGGTTCAATAATACACATACATGAAATGTCATAGTGAAACCCACTTTCTTGTGCACTGAAAATCAATGAAAACATATTTTTAAAGGTCATGTGTGAAGGAATTATGAGTTATGACTTAGAAATATGAACTTTTGAGAGCCAATATTCAACTGATAGTAGAGCGGGGCAAAGAGACAGAAAGAAAGTTGGCAATAGGAAGAAGTACAGAACCATGCTATCCCAGGATGCGAGCAAAGTCTGGACAGAGTCCCTGGGCACCGGCATGCTAAGCACTCCAGTGAAGGCTAAGGGAGGCAATCCATTGTGAGTGAGACCAGCACATTTTGTGGTGCTTTTTTGAGATGCTTGACAGGGATTTTGCTAGGTTACACCCCATGGCTGTTTATCCAACCTCCCCTCTTCATCTGCAATCCCAGGGCTTTCTCATCTTCAGCCACTCCCAGGCTACTGTTGGCTCTAGAACCTAGGATCACTTCTAGTTCTCTTCTGTTTCAGGAGGCAGGTGCCGAGTAGTTTCCCTGCATGAAAGGTCCCCTTTTTTGTTCTCTTTTTTAGCATCATCTAGATTTCATGGCCTAGGAAAACCCTTTCTGAGAATGTTCTACTGTTGAATCTCATTTAGATGTCATAGGGCAGAGTTTGTCCTAATACTTTCTGGTACTGACACATTACACTGCTCAGTCTGCACTCCTGGTTGCAACTCAAGTGGCTGCTCTATGGCTTGGCTTTGGTGGCATCACTCCAAGAGAAGTCAGTGATGCTCAGAGTGTGGTTTGAAGGTTAGCATCATCAGTACCACCTGGAAACCCATTAGATGTGTAAATTCCACCCACAAGTTCATATCACCCCAAGATCTATGGAACCAGAACTCTTAGGGGTCTGGTCTATATTTCTGTGTCACAGCCTGAGCAGTGTTCTGATTTCCAGATCACTTCCATTCATCATTGGATCTGGTGCATTGGCTTGGTTCATTTTTCTGTGTCACAGTCCAAGCAGTGTTCTGATTTACAGATCGCTTCCATTCATCATTAAATCTAGTGCATGGCTTCCTAGCTCATAGTCTTGTCTCTTCACCATAGAAGAACCAGAGTGGCCACTTGAAGACTAAAGACCATTTCATTGCTTTGCTTAAAGTTTAAAAGGCTTTCTATTGCATTTATAATACAAACAAAATTCTCTTAACTTGGAAGACATCCTCCTATTCCACCTTTCCCCTTTGCTCAACACACTCCAGGAATGCTGGCATTTTATTGATGGGAGATATCAAGTCAGTTTTGTTTGCCTTGTATCCATGGTACCTGACATATAAAAGAGACACTCGCTATTCATGCATAAATCATTTCATTAGTGAAGACATTCATATTTGTCTTATCCAATGTTCAAGATTTTGTTGAATTTAAATTTGTTCCTTTTTAGGCTTGTCTATTTAAATTCTAAAGACTCTCACAGCCTCACTCTTTCCTTTCCTTTTCACTTGCCTTTATTTCTTAGATTGGGCCCAAAGCTCCATTGTTTGTGGTCAATTTAGTTAACCTCGAGTAAACTCCACAAAATATTCATAACACATGTACTACTAAAGCTCTCATCCCTAGAAGCTGAAAATCATACATGCAAATAGCTTCACTGAAAGCCTGTGAATGGCTTGAGAGATGACTCAGTGGTAAAGAATGTCTGTCACTATTGCAGAGGACCCAAGTTTGACTCCCAGCATGCACATGCTGACTTATGATTGTCTGTAACCCCTGTTCCAGGGGATCTGAAGTCCTCTGTTAGCTACCATGTGTAGTGATAGATGTACATGCACACACACAGACACACAGTCATATATAAATAAAATATAGCTTTTTTATTTGTATACATGAAGATTTATCATTGAACTGAGCCTGGAATAAAGAAAACATTGGCCGAGGAGAAAGTCTCATGAGGATGTTACAGCGTACAGGCACAGGCCTTCAAAGAAGGCCAATAGATGCCCAGAGTATTCTGGTCCAGGGAAAGAGAAGGTGTACCTGAGACTAAGGGGTCCAAAATAGAACATGCCTTATGGTGGCAAACTCTGAGAATCTAGATTTTAATGTGTTCTAGATTTTACCGTGTTCTAGATTTTATTGAACAGAAAATTGAAAGCAGTCAGAAATTTAACCCTGCTGCCATATCTGAGTATAGGGATTCTGCTGGTGGGAATGGCAGAGGGGTAGGTTGAAGAGGCAAGGGAGGAAGCATGAAGCCCCTGCAGGTTTTCATGTCTGAATCTTTTCTTTGTCCCACATTCAGGATAGGACTGATCCTTCATCGCACTGTGCCAAGGTGATATTCAGCAGTGGCTTCCTGTTTCCCTCTATCACTGCCCACAGCCCTCTTCTGTCCCTTTGGCTGCTGTGTTAAGCAGCCTTTTGCTGAGTCCACTGTGGACAATGTTTACTCAGGATCCTCCCATGGAGCCACTTCTTCCCGCTATGCATAGAGTGCTGCTGAGGTTCAATTCCTCTCCTTCTGCTTTTCCTCTATCAGCTGCTTCTTCATGAGTGCTTCCTGGTAGTCCTAAAACTACCACCGCCCTGTGCAGCTAGAAGGGACACTAACAGATGTATAATTTAGGAGCTAGAGAGATGACTCAGCACTGAGAGCACACTCTGCTCTCGCAAAGGACCTGAGCTTGGTTCCCAGCACACACACACACACACACACACACACACACACACACACACACACANCACACACACCCGCCCACACACACACACACACACACACACACACACACACACACACACACACACAGTGGCTCACAGCTGCCTGTAACTCCAGTTCCAGGTCATCAAAACCACCTTCTGACCTTCATGGACTCTGCATACATGTACACAAATGTAGCAAGGAGGCTGCTTGTTGGTTCCCTGCTGCCCAGCCCCTAAATAATCACACAGAATTTGTATTAATTAAATCACTGCTTGGCCCATTAGCTCTAGCTTCTTATTGGTTAACTCTTACATCTTAATTTAACCCATTTCTGGTAATCTGTTTATCATCACATGGCTGTGGCTTACTGGCTAAAGTTCTTCTCTCTGACTCTGCCTCCTTTCTCCCAGCATTCAGCTTAGTTTTCCCTACCTTGCTCCATTCCCCTATAGCTCTGCTACAGGCCCAAAGCAGTTCCTTTATTTATCAATGGTAATCACAGCATACAGAGGGAAATGCCACATCACACAAACCCATACATAGATATATAATTAAGAAAAAAATAAAAAGTTAGACCTTAAATGAACGAAGGGGTGCCCACCGTTAATAGATTAGTGTCAAATGTGAGAGTAGATGCTTACTACCATAAAGTTGTTGCCTAAATGGTACCCTTACAGAGTCATGCATGTGTGGGGTGACTGGTGAAAACCATGCCAATATCCCTGGAGGGGCATATCCAGTAACTTTTATTTTACAAAATGGTTATTATGTCTACTGTCTCTTACATTAAAGGACACGCACTATGTGTCACTCATTTCCATTTTGCTGACTGATACACTGATTTTAGTGAGATTAAATGACTTGCTAAGAGTCTGTATTTGGTCCTGTCTGAGGAGACTTCTGAGTCCCAGTAGTGGGGAACAAAGCATGGTTCTTTCCTGTCGTACTAGAGGCCTTGAGTGCATGCCAGACTATAAAGGAACACTCATCTCCCCCAAAGCAGCCTTAACATATTCTCAGGTTTGCACACTGAACCGAGGCCTGTGGACAGAGACTTGGAACTGTCCATCCGCTGTTTTGTTAGGCACACTGACTTGATGTAGACAATCAGCACCTTGATTAAACAGAATCTGCAATCAGAAGTTTCTGAATAAGGAAGAATTTGATAAATTCTAATGAGGCCATAATGTAAGCAAAAGGAAGATCAGAAGGGATAAGAATAAGGAAAACAGCATCAAGACGGGATGCCAGAGTATCAAGGGAAGGGAAGTTGGAAAAATGCCTTGAAAATTCCAAAAGAACATCACCAGAGCCTCCACTGTAACCCAAAAAGGGTGAAAGAGGAAGCCGTGACGCCATGATGGTTGCGATTAATCAGGTCTAGCACAGGGACATATGTCATTAGCATCTGCATTACTCGGCAAGGGAAACATCCCAATTGCTGTCAACATTCCAAATTCCATCGTGTCTCTGGAAGCCAACTCCTTCACTGCACAATGGCCTGTACTTTTCTAAGGATAAACTGATTTAGTAACGACTGCCGTTTAGTAAATGCCATGTACAGGGACTACCTTTGTATTCCATCACATGTGTTCACAAGCATTACCAATGTTTCCACATTTTCTTAGGTGAAGAAATCAAATATAAGTTAGACAATGTGGTTCAAGTCACGCACTTCATAGGTGACCAAGCGAGGGTGTGAACCTAGAACTGTCTGGTTTGATATCCTAGACTTAACTACTGAAGCCTTAGAGATCAGTATTTCTACATAAGGCCTACTATACATTTTACTTGTAGATAACTGTCTTGTACAGGCTTCTTCTCAGAAATGGTACCAATTAAAGGTGGCTGTAGCTTCCTCTTGTATTCAACAGACAGACCTGTCCAAAAACTGGGGGCTGCACACCTTAAAGGTGTTATATTCTAACTGGAGTTAAATTATCGTTATATGAAGCTGGAGAGATGGCACAGTGGTTGGAGTACTTACTGCTCTTCTAGGGGGACCAAGTTCAGTTCCCAGCACCCATATCCAGCAGTTCAGAGCCCCCTACAACTCCAGCTTCAGGATGTCTCATACTCTCCTGGCCTTTGCTGGCACTGATGCACATGGGCTCTTGGAGGGGCACCTATACCTGCCACTTTCCGAAACTAGCATAATCCCTAATTACATTTTAGATATCTATCGTTATGTCCATAGATGGGTTTAGGTCTCAACCCTCATCAAACAAATGTCTTTTTGCTATAGAAAGAGACCATTATAGAAAACCAGAACCAATGAAAATTTAAAGAATAAATGATTGGGTAGCAGTTAACCCCAACTGATACATCTCCAACACAACTCCAACCCTAAAGACTCAGGGACCACAGTGAAAAAGGAGGCAGAAAGATTGTGAGATCCAGAGGAGCAGGAAGCTTGCTGTCAGTGTGAGTCTCTTAGAAATGTCAGAGACACTACACCCATGAAGCCTTATCAAGAAGGCAGCATAAACAAGACCTGAAGGATGACACCACCAATAGACACGCTTGCTATTGCACGAGGGGAAATCTCATGCCCCAAACCTACACAAAGGACCCCAAGGAGTGCCGAGAGCAAGAGAAACACTTTCCCAAGAAGAGTCACTCAAGGAAGTGGTCATCCAACACCAAGTAGGCAGCTCTGATGTTGTATATATAGATATGTGTCAACACATAAAAAGAGACCAGGAATTTGAAAGCGTGTTGGAGGGGGCAGGCTCCGTGGGAAGAGTGTGAGGAAAGAGAAGGAGAAAATAACATCACTTCAAAAATAAAATTATTAAAATACTGTTATGCTTTTATTTACATCAGACTACTGCCTCAATTTTTGTGTACATTGGTGTACAAAGTTTCTAGTCATAATTTATTAAAGATATAAATAATGTATTAAAAATGTAAATGTGCCTTTTAAAGGCATATGAGCAGATGTATTTGTGTTTCATCATATCTCATAATTGCACCAGGGTTCTTGGAGCATATAGCATGACCCCTGTTCGTGCTCTGGGATCATTTCAGAGTAGCAAGAATTCTCGTTTTGTGAGATGAATGGATGTCACTGGGATGGATGGGAGTGATGACATGGGTTATTGATTCCTGAAAATATCTGAGGTGATTTGCTCTAAACTATGAATTATGTTCCAGTCTTCCATTTTAGTATTTTAATCATAACTCTTTAATCCTAAGGAGGTATAACTTGCTCTAAAACTCCATAACCTTAATTTGCTAGAATGCCCTTGAAGACAGCAGTCACACTCAACAGTATTTCCTCTGTTAGGAAGTGGATCAACTAAAACACTTGTGAATTGGCTAAGGGAATGGGAATCGAAGTTTCCAGAAAGCAGCTTCATATAATTAGTAAATCTCACTATCACAACCAGTGCCAGCAGCCCTGAAATCGAGTCCAGGAGTCAGCGAACTGTGGCTCACAGGCCAAATGTCCCACCACCTGTTTTTGTATGTTGTGAAAGCCAAGGATGCTATTTATACTTTAAATGGTTGAAAGAATATAGGGTAAGAAGAGCACTGTCTAAAAATTATGTGAAACTCGCGTTCGATGTCCTTAAAGAAATTCTTTCCTGGCACACAGCCCACACACTTGTTTTTGCATCATCCTCTGGCTGCATCCCGGCTACAGCAGAAGAACTCTGGTGAGTGACTAAGTGGTCCATGAACTCTGCGATGCTTATTCTGCAGTGCATTATAAAAACTTTACATGTTGATCAGAGGCATGACCCTCAGTTCTTCAAAGGTGGCAGGTCACAAAAAACTGCCTACACCTGAAAGGCACCACTCCCCTCTTCAAAAACAGGATGGCGGATCAAATTCTTAGGAAGTCGTGCCAGATACAGATGCAGGTGAGTAACACACAGTCCCTTAGGAGATAGGTCACACAGCAAAACTGCAAAAGAAGGCCCCAACAGTCCCAGAGCCGGCAGAGATACTAGAGAGGATAAGATGCTTAAGGTAAAACTGGTTTACATCCCTCATGGGGGTGAGACTTTGACACAATTATTCTCCAAAAGAAATGCAAGTTAGGAGCCTTGATGGCTCATCACTATGTATCATAGACGTGATTTTCTTAAGAAGCAGTAATCTGAATGTTACATATTCTTTGAATGATAAAATTGTAGGAATCTTGAGACCTTACCCCCCCACACACACAATTTTTACAAAGGAGAAATGATGTAGTTGTGTCTAAATGTGTAGCTATTTGCCTTGAGAGAGCTGTGAAAGATGATGTCATGGTGGCCAGCTAACTGCATTCCTCGGGATCCCTCAGAATGATCTCATCATCATCAATTTCCTCAGCAGCCAGCAGTAGTGACACAAATCTCGATGAACTCGTTTCGTATAAACGTGACCGTCCTACCCTCTTTCTCCGGGGCTGCTCTTCATTTAATATCACTGTCACCACAGTTCCCGAAGCAGCAATCAAGAGAAGCCCTGCTGAAGAAAGGCTAGGTGATAAGCAGCAAAGCCAGTCAGGTTGCTTTCCACACGCATGGCCCATTAACTTGCCTCCCTGTGAGGTAGGCCTTGGTTCCCAACTTGATGGGGGCTTGGAATCACTGAGGAGATACACATCTAAATGTGTCTATGAGGAGGTTTCCCTTCAGGACTGATCAAGGCATGGAAGACCAACCCCTACTGTGGGCACCTTCCAATGGTAGATGGAGATGTGAAGAGGTATCAGCAAAAGGCACTATACACCTTCCCTTCTTCTTCCTGAGCAGAGTGTCTATCATGGCTACTGTTATCTCTTGCTTCTAGCATCAGAGTGGAACTACCGAGCACCCTGCTCCATGGACTATGCTAGTTCTCTATCTCTTCTTGCATGCAGGCAGCCATTGTTGAACTGACTGATCTCCACTGTGTAAGCCAACCTAATATGCCCCCGTTTGCAATATCTATGCATCTCACTGGTTCTATTTCCCCCAAAGGTCTCTGCTAAACACACTCCTTTAGCAGCCTGTCGGTCTTTCTTTCTATTTACTCTAGGACCATGGGTCTAACAGTCCAGAGTGGTATTAGATCGTTGCTAAAATCTATTTGTTTATCTTTTTACAAGTAATTAAAAAGAAATGCAAAGTTGAACTACCAACTGTGTCTATGCATGAGCAGAGAAGGTGTTAGAAGTCACTGGGTTTGGGTCCTAGGTATCAGCGGAAATCCCAACAGTGTGTCTATTCTTCTCCACACCCTCCCCCGAGCCTTAGACCTCTGTCTGACACATAGACACTATGCTTTCTTTACCTGCCCTCTTGTCAGGCATTTGCCTGGTCTGTTTTTCTTGGATGTCTCTTCGAATCTTGGTCTTATCCATCCCAACTAGAGGTATTAAGCAATGATTGTATGCACGGCTTTAATAGTCATTGTAAAGAGTTTTTAAAAAAAGGAATATGCTGCCCTCATTGTGACCAGTGTGTGCCTTGTCAGAAATCAAGGTAATCATCAGAAAAAAAATTGTTCGGGGGAAAAAAACTTAGTTAAATCATTTCCATACTTTTCTCGAGGAATTTCATCCATTAAGTATATTTAAAGACTTATTCTGTAGTCTATGAAGCCTCCCTGTCTCCAGAGAAACCAGTGGCTTTGCTATACCATCTACAAAGGGTTCAGAAAACAAAGAGGCAAAAAATAAACAGAACCAGACACCTATGCTCTGGTCCAGGGAGTGTGGACCACTTTCAGTCTTGGTTATAAAATGCCCCATATGATCTGCCATCCTTTTCCTGGAACTCTGAAAATCTCTGAATTGCTGAAGCCTCACATTGGCAAGAGCCTGGGTCACTGAGTTTGGTGCATAAAAAGAAATTTGCCCCAATAGAAAAAAATCTAGATCAGAGCTAGTATTTGCAATAATAAATCTTTACTTCACTAAGCAATTGAGACTTTGAAATGATTAAGAAAAGGCATCCTGGAAAATAACAGATATGCTAATCTAGAGTTATCACTAAGAAATTCATGACCTAACAGGAAAATTCATATTCTTTGGTAACCCTCCCAGGCTCATTTCTTTGCAAGTTATGATGAGTAATATTAGGATTAGTTTTGTTTCGACCTAAATATGCACAACACACTGATTTTCTTATAAATTCTAGATATCAGAGATAGCTGAATTCACTTGCGTTTGTGGATCTGATCAAAGAAGGGCTTGCTCTCTGACACTAACAGTGAATATTCTTCAAGTACATTCTCACTACAAAATGACTAAAGGCAACTATCGCAGTGCCGCAGGGGTGGGGACATCTTTGATTTCTCACTTATGCAAAGAAATCTCGATGAATACAAATTTGTGTTAATCCTAACGGGCCATTGTAAACTGTATGTGTAGCCATTCTTAAATAACCAACACTCAGACTTCTAATTTTCCCCTTGCTTGCTTTTCCTGAGGAGCCACGCATGCTCACAATTGGAACGGGCTGGCTTGTAAGTGAGAAAGCGTGGGGACCCTAAGACCTGGAGAGGTTAGGTCTCTTGGGGAAAAGTCCATCACGGTTTTCAGGAGCCACCCAGGAGAACACACATACGGCCGGGCTTTGTTTCATCTCTGACTCTCACCTCTCCCTCCCTTCTTTCAGGTTTTTGATATCTTGGTTCTTGGAATCAGTATTTATTTGTAAGCTTTTGTTTCGTATGAAAAAGGAAAGAAAAAAAAAAGAAAAGCCCAATAAAGGAGAAAGGAAACCAAGAATAAATAAGACGCAGCCATCACCTGCCCTTCTAATGGGATATGTTTGCAATTCCGGATTGTTAACTGTACACGGGAATCGAGGTGTTTTCCTAAATAAGTCAGAGTGGATGTGCAAGTCTGTGTCTGTTTAATTTATCATGAGATGATATTGCTGGGCACACCTGTGTGAGAACATACTTCGGCTACGGCTGTGCAGAAGTGCAGCTCGCTGGAGCCCAGGCTATGTAGACCTGGCTGTAGTCCAAAAAGGAATTTTCCATTGATCTTCCAGTTTAATTATATCTGGGGTGATAGCTACTACCTTGTGAATCATCATGTGGACTCGTTAGGCACCTGTTCTCTCTCCACTTGCAAGGAAAATGTTTCAATTAGAATAAAAAAATGATTAAAGATCTTCCCTCTTCATCTCTTGCTCTGGGTAACGGGGAGAAAATTGACATGAATATGTAGCTAGGCAGGTGGAGAGCAGGTCAAATCACAAATCGGAACTTATTATCTCAGTTCCACTTCTCTCGAGCATGCTCTCGCCTTCCGAACCCCCCCCCCACAAATCAAGCATTCATTATGTGGTTGCCATTCACTCGTACGTATATAATTGTGTTTCTCAAATTAAGGCTCTGTGAAACATCAGGAGTCAAGTTGCTGTGTTATTCCTTTCGCCCTGGAAAGCTTGATGCAGTGTTTTACACGTGGCTGAAGACACAACTGTTGATGAACGGTGTGCCGGGCTCTGCATTCGGCATCGTGAGAAAGCTCAGCTGACCAGCACACCGTCTCAGGCAAGGGAGGTGTTATTAATTTCGCAGCTCTGCTGAAAAACCTGAGGCCAAGCCCATTCACACTTGGTTTGGTTTAGTTCCCAAGTTTACCTCATACTCCTAAGCTGAAGCATGGACTGTACCGTGTCTCTGAAGCTCTGTGGCTTTTTACGGTGCACCAAGCTAACATAGGCACTAAAGAAACACATGCTGTTGTGAGGGTAGGAAGGAGAGGAAGGCTTAAAAAATGCTTGCCCAGTTGTATCTGCCAAAAGACACACCCAAGTGAGTCTTCAGTTCAGAAAGAGGAGAGAAGACAGCAGGGCACATTTACTTGGGTTGAGTGGCTGCAGTGCCCAAGCGTATCGATGGGCACACAGCCACCCCAGATGTACTGAATGAAGGCTGGTTTTTATGTATGTTGTTTTATGAAACCTCTGAGGTTTCATGGTTGTCTGGCATGCAGTAAAGTACTACAGATGCTGAAAAAGCAAACAAACAGTTATCCCATATCACAATAACTATCGAGACAGAGAAAGCCAGGAAGCAGACAAACGATCCCAAACATTTCCCTGCCTACAGGAAGGTGCTTAGTTCTTCTCATTCCAAATAACAGCAACCAATGACAAAGGTTCAAATCATAGCAGCACAGGTCTGGAATGGCATTGGGCAATTATTGCATCTCATAGATGAGGAACCCAGCAGTGATGCACATGGTTCAAAGATACATGGGTATCTTTGCATTGCTGCATTGCTGGGTCCCAGGCTTTAGGACAAACCCGGCAAAGGCTAGTGTTTGCATCAGAGATGACAAGTGGAGAAAACCAAGTCTCTTGTTCAGGCTGAACTTCAGACCGAGTAAGGCCATTGGAATTCCTTTCTCATTTAGTTTTAAGGTCTCTCTCTCTCTCCTGAGAGGGACCATAAACCAAGATAGCTTCTTTCTAGACAGACCTGATACAAAGGAAAGTCTGAGAGTCTGTATGTCAAATGAGACACTAGGAAGAGGAGAAATTAAAATAAGGCTGAAGAAATTAATTTCTCATGTGTCCCAGAGAGGTTAGGGGTACTGAACAAAAACTAACAGGAAGTCTAGAAGAGGAGGAGAGCTAGGGCCGTGCCTTTAAGGAGGCTTACGGAATTATCTTCTGGGTATTCTGTCAGTGACTATAGGTCATCAGGTTTAAAGAGAATACTGTGATTCTAGTGTTGACCGTTAGGTTTTATTATAGTCAATTGCCTTGGGATGTCTGGTGTTTGGAGTCAGTAAAATGAAGTGCAAGGGGGCATTATTGCAGTATTCTTGAGAAGGTTTTAATTGAACTAAGATTAAGGATCTGATTGGATTTCAAATAATTTGCTTCAGCATCAGAAACTTATTAAAATAAGAGGAACCTATATTTCTGCTTTCTGTAATATGCTCAGAGCTATGATGGACCCAGTCACCCACAGTCCATGTCTGGGAGCTTGTGGCATGACTGTGTATCACCCCTGCCAGTGTTTCTGAGCAGCAGCAGCCTTGGTCTCCAGGCCTTTGTTCTTCTCCTCAGCTGACTGTCTCTACACTCCAACCAACATGAGCTCTTCGTCAGAGAAGCAACAGAGTTCTGGTTACATGTGTCCAAGAGGTGTTTCTGCACATTTGTCTCTGTGCCACCCTGCTAGAGGCTTTAACCTAGCACCCAGTCCTCATGTCAGCCACCCCCATGGGTCTAGATGCCCTTGTGAAGAAATGAGCTCACTACACACTCATTGCTGGTGCTTCCCCATCCATACACTAAATTCTGAGGACTAAGTTGTGTGTTTATTGGCTTGGGAAGGGATATCAGCTAAAGAGCCTGCCCAATCTAATCTCCAGCTGTTCCCATCTTGCTGTCCCTCTGATGTCATCTACTGTAAGTGCACCACAAATTTAGCAAAAGATTTGGGAAGGTGGAGGGAAGGGACACTACATGTATAATTGGAGGTAAAGGTATATAGTGCTATTAAATTTGGGAAAAATATAACACAACCTAGAATGGGAAAAAAAATGTGGCCGGGCAGTGGTGGCGCATGCCTTTAATCCCAGCACTCGGGAGGCAGAGGCAGGTAGATCTTTGTGAGTTCAAGACCAACCTGGTCTACAAGAGCTAGTTCCAGTGCAGGCTCCAAAGCCACAGAGAAACTCTGTCTCGAAAAACCAAAAAAAAAAAAAAATGTGTATTCGCTAGTGGGCACAGATGTCTAGTCCCCAGCATCTCCCATTTGTTTGCCCAAAAGAAACAGTTTGCTTCTTTTTCCTATCTGGATTCAGGAATTGTGACACTAATCCTTTACACTGTGGTTTAAGTGAGTGACTCTCTCATACTCTTCTTCTGACATGAAAAGTGTCATTTTCAAAGGAAACCCTTTGTTTGTATTCTTACCTTAATCTAGCTGAGATTCTGTCTGCTCATACTGTCATACTTAGGAATGTAGAATCTTTTTTTTTTTGAGTCATAGAGCTGGGCATTTATGAATTGGGTTGATAAAAGAAAGGCCATCAACATCCAGAACACGTCATAGAGCTCTTGTCGCCAAAAGCTCTCTGTCACCCTCACTGGCACCACCAATCTCTGCCTCAAGGGTGACTTGTTGCCATGAAAACAGAGTCGCCCACTGTCCTTCAAATGGCCAGTGGAACTGGATTCTAGGACACAGCTGTATAGACAAGGGGTCACATGTTTGCCACTGTTTTTCATTTTGAATCAAATGTCACCTTTTCAAGGAGGCTTTCGGTGACCATACCACACCATATAAAATTATGTCTCATGCGGTCTGCCCACACCTTCTAGTCTGCCATGTTTGCTTCTATTTGTCTGAATGAGTTATCTTTCCTTTGTTCATTTCCTGTCTGCTATGGAATCTGAGCCATATGGGTGTGTGTGTGGAGATTTTAACAGTTTTGTTCACTATAACATATCTAGGACTGTTAAAAAGTACACGGTATAAAGTAAGCATTCAACAAACATTTTCTTATGAAGGAATGAATGAATTCGTGAATTAATGAAATGTTCTTTATGTCTGCTGTTTCTCTGAGTCACTAATTATCAATCCAGTGTCTGTGTGGTTGTTTGGTTTACCCATTATGCCTCAAATCTTGCTCATCCCACCCTTTATATTGCTTTCACAGAGCTGTCTCTGAAGTACAAACTTAATTATGACGTACTCATTACATTATTTCCAAATCCAAAACCTCTTTGCCTGCTCTATCTAACCCCCACTTGTGGTTTATACATTAAATTACTTCCCACAGCATAAAAACTCTGTGGGGATCTGCAAAGGGAGGAATTCAAGCAGAATCCTCTGGCTCAACCCGGGCCTGAAGAGGTGATGGATATAGAGGGTGCCTCCCTAGATTCTTGGGTCTATGGGTCCCTCTTCAAACAGAAGCTGCTGGCCCAACCTAGACTTGGACCTGCAACAGTCATGACATAGCTGAGCAGGGCATGGGATTCTAATTCTGGTCCACAGTGGAACTCCAGCCAAGGCCCCACCCCATGCCATGTGGCTGGGGTAGACAGAAAGCAGCCAAACGCATAAACCAGAAGCCAGCCAGCACCATAGGCACTGTGATGATCTCCTTGTGATGAGAAACATGGCCAAGCCCTGTGTCAAGGTAATCTGAGTGAAACAGGAAGACTCACAGGCAGGCCTGGGGCTGCCCACCCCAGGTTCCATTTAGAATAGAGGGACCCACTTGATACCTTGCAATATCAGCCAGAAGGCCACTATTAGAGTGATCAGAGGTAAAGTATGGTGTCTTATGGGGGTTGGGGGAAGGGAGGGAGAGAGACAGAGAGATGGGGGTTGTGAGAATGAGAACAGTTCAGGTCCTGTGGACAAAGGCAAATCTGAAGAGATGAGAGAGGCAGGGAGTGGGCTGAGAGGTGAGGGAGCTGGCCCCTTGACCAGTGACAACACACAGGCAAGTGAGCCCAGCACTGTGTCTGGGCAGCATGGCAGAGATGACCCTGTTGATGAGAACACAGGTGAGCCAGCTCTGAAGACACGCCCCTTATCTGCTGCTGCGGGAGCTCTCTCTCTCTCTCTGCCTTCAGCCAATGGTTTTTGAGATACCAGCCCACTGGGGCATAGTTTCATTTTTAAAAAGTGGCGGCAGCTGTCCACTCTCTCTCTTGCTTCCGGCTTCCATTCTGTCTACTCCGCCCACCTAAGGGCTGTGTCCTATCTTACAGGCCAGGCATCCTCTTTATTTAACCAATCAAAGCACAAGGCCAGGCATCCTCTTTATTTAACCAATCAAAGCACAGAAATACAGAAGAACCCTCCTACTCCAATCTGCCTCATAGCAATATCTTCTCATCAATGCCTGGGGTAGGTAGGAGAGCTGGTCCTGTGATTATAAGGTAGGGAGAGTTGTCCCTGCTCCAGACCTTCTCTCCTTGCACTTGGGAGAACAAGCCCTGCACCTTCCCTTGGTGTAGGAGGTCCTTCTGTCGATGTGTTGCTTTTATTGGCTAATGAATAAAGAGTCTGCATTGGCCTGCGCAGGGCAGAATAGAGGTAAGTGGGGAAAACTAAACTGAATGCTGGGAGAAAGAAGGTGGAGGGGAGAAGCCATGTAGCCTACCACCGGAGATAGATGTGCCTTGCTGGTAGGCCATGACCTCATGGTGATGCACAGATTAATGGAGATGGGTTAGTTTAAGATATAAGAGCAAGTTAGAAATATGCTTAAGCTACTGGCCAAACCATACTGCGAATAATATAGTTTTTGAGTGATTATTTCATGGTCTGGGCAACTGGGAATGAACAAGCGGCCTCCTACTACATTCCCTGAGTAGCACAATAGAACCAACCCTGTTGGTAGTTGTGTGGGTAAGTCAGCCCCGAAGTAATAAACAAGGGAAAGCTATCCCCATTACCCATATGTCTTGGCAACAGGAGCAAGGGAGAGGCGTCATCCCCACCCCCAAGAGTGGGAGAGCTCTCCCTCACCCCACACCAACTGCAATACTTGGGAGAGCAGGCCCTGCAACTCACTAGGGCAGCACAATAGAGCCAACATGGTTAGCGCAGGTGTAGGTAAGCCAGCCCCCAAAATTATGACCATGGGAGAGTTGTCCCCATTTCCCATCTTGCAGACTAATCCTACAACTGCCCAAACACAGACCCAGGGTTATAACGTTCCCTGTCCCAGTATCTACCCCATTTATGATCTGCTGGAACATGGGAAGGGGCCTGACCTCCAAACCCAAAGCTGTAGCATCTCCACAACATAGAGTGCCATCAGGATGTCCGGGAAGAGTACTAGTGGGGGTCCAGCACCTAACATGTAGTGAAGATCAGGGGCCTCAAACCAGACCAATGGCGCTTTGCAATTAACACTTACAAGTAGAGATGCATGGGCAAAGGGATATACGCTGTTGGGTTGCTCTGCAGCTTCCATGACAAGATTTTTAAATCCTTACCCCTCTTCTCCCTCATTTTATTTTCTTCATTTTTTTCTCTTGAATTTTGTTTTATTGTGGGGGGAGTGCGGGGGGTTAAATGCAAATGGATGGGGAATGAATGAGATCAAGGTACATGATGTGAAAAACACATAGAATAAATTAATTAATAAAAAAGAAAGAAAGAAAACATGAAAAAGGATGCTGGGTTTGGGTATTGCTTGCCTCTCCTCTTCTTTCTGGAATGTTCTTCCTATGACTGCCTATTGAGTACCCACTCTTTCTCTAAGACCTTCCAAATATACAAACTCCTATTTCCCCCCTTGTCCAAGGTGATTCCACAATATCTGACCCTACTGTTTCCTTCTCAGCCCAGAGAAACCTTCAGCGTTGGCTCTTAAAGTCAGTGAAGTCTTGGTAATTAGTTTTGTTTCTTTTTTCTTTTTTTCTCATTCTTTCCTCTTTCGCCAGCATTTACTAATAGCCTTCTGCATGCCATGTACTGGGGA
Organism: Dicrostonyx torquatus; assembly: GCA_028555095.1. Taxonomy (NCBI): domain Eukaryota; kingdom Metazoa; phylum Chordata; class Mammalia; order Rodentia; family Cricetidae; genus Dicrostonyx; species Dicrostonyx torquatus. The sequence goes on from JAQHUG010000021.1 coordinate 8,108,266, forward strand.
AAGACAAGGAAAAGCGCTAGGCAAGTGGTAGATGCATCAGGGCTGAAACTCTGAGTTGAGAAGTTTTTCATATCTAAGAGGCCAAACCAAGGGCACACAGTGGACACAGTAGTGATAGGAAAGGAATGTGGTGGAAGATGAAGCAGAAAGGGGGCTCTGGGGACCATTTAAAGACCCTTTTGTATCATCCTAAAAAGGAAGGGGACCCATCAAAAGATTCTAAGAAAGGCCCACAGCCTGAGTTGCATTCTGGGCACATTCTTATTGATGGTTGGAAAAGATAACAAGAAAGAGCAAAGGTCTTTGGAACCCGCTACAAATGACTGACAGAGATGGAGCAGGCTGTGGGTCTGACGGTGCAGATTGAAAGTAAAGTCGAGGATTAGGAAGTTATTATTCTGTTTAGCGACTGGATATGTCCTGAAAAACTCAGTCATCTTTAATGAAAGTCACTATCTATTTCCCTGCAGTCTGACACTAACAGTGTGGTCTGTGGACTAATCTCACTTCTTCTGGCTAGTTAGAAATGGAGTCACTTACAGAGAATCTGCAGATAGACAAGTTTTTCAGAGGATTCCTGGGCCCATTCAAGTTTGAAATGCATAGTCCCAGTAGACTCAACCTCCTAGTATCACACTGTCAAAGTTGGGCAAATCAATATTTATGACTCTCTGTGTACATATGTACATGTAACACACCCACATCTTAGGACTCATGCAAATAGACTAATAAGGAAGTCTACAGCTTCCCAAATTCCCATTAGAAGACAATTTGAAAAACAGCCATTTCTCCTGTTCTGTAGAAGGGCTGTCTCTTAGATCTACAGGAGAAATACTTGTTACACTTTCCAGACAATCATCACTCAAATTAGACAGAGAGAACAAGATAAATGTATTGGAATTTGTCAGTAGAAATGTTTAGGGGTGGTACCTAAATCCATCTGATGCCTTGTGACCTCATGAGTGTCCTCAGTTAACCAATACAGGAAGCTGGACACAGTACAACAACAGTCTTTGCTTCTTCTTGTTGCCTTCCGTGAAGGACTGTTTAGGAGAAGCCAAGACAAGTAGAGAAGCAGAGTGGCCATGTGTGGGTTTTTTAATAGCAGCACAGTCTACTGATTAACCTTTCCTAGCCTTCAATTTTCTTTAAAATGAGTTAGCAATCAGGTTAATTGAATGTATCTGGGGAGCATGCCTTTGTGTGTGTGTGTGTGTGTGTGTGTGTGTGTGTGTGTGTGTAGGGGTGTATGTATATGTTTGTGGTGTGTGGCAGGGGTGTATTTCAGAGGCTCACACTTCAGAGTCTCCTGTGTTCTAGGGGGCTGTTGAAAACGCCCTCCCACTGGTTTCGGGGTCCTCACTGGCCACCCTGGAACTCTGCCCATCCTATCTTGCTGAGATATGTCTGTCATTTTTTGACTGGGTGTGATTCTATCAGCCCAGTGACTTGTCAGGTCCCAAAGAAATTAAAAAAGGAAAAGTCCAGATGGTGACATTTGTGGTGAAAAAGAAAAGTGTCTTTTTCAGTCGAGCTGCCTTCCAATTATTTAAATTTATACAGATTTTATTTATTTATTTGCCATTTTCTTTTCTAAAAGGAGAAAGTTCTGGGCCTGCAAACAGGTTGCCTGCAGCCCTGTATCACTGGTCCTAGGCTGCCCACGGCTGGCATGTGGCTTACAGTAGAGCTGAAGAAAGGTGCCAAGGCTGGCAGGAAACAAGCTCTGGGCTTGGGGAAATGACTGTGTCCTAGTGTCCGCTGATCTAGTAGGACTTCTCAGCTCTGCTTCAAAAGATTTAATGCTTTTAATACTACAAAATCCAATGGCACTCTTTGAGCGGTGTGTGTATTTCCTTCCTCTTTATTGAGCCTGGTGCATGCGAGGCCCTATAAATGCTGTGATTAACGTCTGCTATCAGGGGAAGTGTATGTGTTTCAAGCACTATTTTAAATGCTCTGTGTGCACTGTTTCATTTAATGCCCATAACATCGAGGTAACATTTGTATACATCATTGTTTTCGTTGGTTTCTGAGAAGAAAATGAGAAAATGGATTTCAGGAGGTTATGTAAATAGCTCAGGGTCACAGGTGAGTAGGTAGCAGGTCCACAGTAGGAATCGGGTCACCTGATTTCATTGAATTTACTAAAGTTCACGGTATAACAAACCTCACAGCACACTCCCAAGAACTGATGCAGAAAGTCCTGGGTGCTCAGAGGAGAGAGCTGTGGAAGCCAAGTAAGGTATCATGGTGCGTGAGGGAGGCGAGAAGAAAGACTAGCCTAAAGGGAGTGTGGACACTGACTAAATCAAGATGGGGCAGTAAAGGCAGTTGAGCTGACATAAAATAACATTTGGAATGTGATTATGGTAGTATCTGGGAAGCACTTGGGCTCTGAGTACAGGGCTCATGTAAAGCTCAAGTTTAGAGAGGCCAGGAGGCAACGGCCATAGTGAAGGGCATCTGTCTTCCGGACTATGGCGTTTATGCTTATATTAGACCTGGGGACATTGTTAAGTGGGAAGATGTTGCAGTTGTGTGCTCTGTATCTGAGTAGGACATAAAACTTGATACTTGTGTTTGTGTCCTCCTGTCTTCCTGCTTCCAGCTGCCCGTTCCCCCTGCGTGGCAGCAGACTGACAGGAACTGGATCCTTGGGTGAAACTGACTGCCCATCCTTATACCCGTTGCAGTCAGTCTTAGACTTTAGTTTTGCCCCCGGAAATTCTGACTAATGTAATGTGCTCTGGAAAAGGAAACAGCTTGGGTGAGCACGGGCAAATTACAAGTATTCTGTGTCAGCCAATCAGGAGGTAGATAAGGAAATTCACCCCCATCTCTTTCTTCCTCAGGACAACATTGTCCATCTCTAGCCAGCTCAGCCCAGTTCCTATATTCATTCCAACTTCTTTGAACCCAGGATATTTGCCCTAGTTCAAAATTTCAAGTTCGAATTTTGACATATTATTTTTCCTTCTAAACTAATCTTTTACCTATTTAATTTCTTTAAACTAGCAATTATTAATTTTGTGTGTATATATGTGACTATATATATTTGTGTGTGTGTGTGTGTGTGTGTGTGAGTGAAATGCCCAAAGAGGCCAGAAGAGGGCATCAAACATTCTGAATCTGGAGTTACAGTTGACTGTGAGCTACCCAACGAGGGTCCTAGTAACCCAAATCAGTTTCTCTGGATGAGTAGTACATGCTCTTAACCAATAAGCTATCTCTCCAGATCCTCCTTTAAAAAAGAAATCAATGTATAACCCTCTGCACTCATTCAGCCCAGATTCAACCCCATTCTGGAAGTTCTGTCTTTCCATACCAGTCAGTGAAGCAAACGCCTATGCACTGGTGGGAAAACCCAGCAGGTGGCTTTAGGGAAGGGCTTTGCATTAGCCCAGTTGTGAGTCTGATGTTGACAATAAAGACTTTTCAGACTAAGTATAAGACAGATGTGTTTGTCTTACTTTAGTGATGGGGATTTAGCACTGTGACTAATGGAAATGTTTTCCCACAGCTGTCCCACTACTGCTGCCGCCACCACCACTACCACTACCACCTACCCTACCACCACCACCACTACCACCACCACCTATACCACCACCACCACCACTACAACCACCATCACCACCACCATCATCACCACCACCACCACCACCATCATCAAAGTACATTATTTTCCTCAGTTTCTAAATCATAAAAAAATCTGAACTTTTTTTTAAATCAAATGAAGCCTACTGATAGGGCATGATTCAAATGTACTCACTTTAAGTAAGAGAGGGGATCAAATGTGGTTAAGATTTTAGTATCTAGGGATCACTAGAGTAAGCCAGCTCCCAAGTGGTTGGGGTGGTAGGAAGACATAAATTTTATTAGTCTTCATTCTTCTCTGAGAGTATCTCCAGGTCCATGATCTCTCTAGCAAGCAAGGCTACTAGGGTCAAGTTATGTCCTTCTGTCTTCCCTCTCTTTCCAAATTCTTACATCTTCAGAATAATGATATAAACAGGATGCTAAAGTGAAAATAAAAGCTAAGATGACAGATACCTTGACCATCTCACTAAGATTTTGAAGTAGATATAGAGCATGCTGTGCTTCCGAGGGATAAGTGGTGATGATGATGGGGGCCCTCCCATGTTGTGTGAGGTCAACAGGTTATACAGACAGCTGGATATGTACCCTGTGAGACCTTCGTATTGTCTGGTATCCTTTTTAATAATTCAAAGGGCAACAGAGGGAGAAGGCCTGTACCTCTTTGACAATAAAGAATTGCTACTGCTTCCAAATTAACTAATATACCAGACAGTACACCCAAAAGGATGAGCGAGGTTTTTTCATGGAGTTCACTGGAGTCACGTGGAAGAAACAAAACTGACCCACAAAAATGAAACATCTGAAAAGATCATGGGAGCCCCCAGGGAGATGGTGATCTGCAATGGTACCTAAAACAACAACGTGTGGGAAAGACTAAGTGGAGCTAGGATGTACAAATTGTACAATTAGGATTTGAGATTCTATTGAAAAAAAAAGAGAGAGAGAGAGACTTATAAACTCTTCCTAGGAAAAGAGCATAATGAATCTTAGCTGATGAGTAGGCATATTCTGTTCTCCCTGTCTTCTCCCCTGTGGCTATAATGTGGTGCTATTAGAATCATCACATAGGACAAGACTGAAGTGGTGGTATCAATCAATATCCAGTGGGGAGAAAGAGAGGGAGGGAAGGACCATGCTCTCCTTCTCTGTATTTTGACTTTTCAAAACCACAGCACAGGAAAAGAAAATAATTAGAATCTCTATAAAATTTCCAATGTTTCAATGGAAGTATAGAATCAGACACTTCTGTGAGCTTGAACCTCCTCGTTTCAGTACCACTGACTAAGGACACACCAAGTAAGTGCAATAAGAGACCACTAAATGTGGACCAGATTTTATATAAATCAAAGTCAAAAGGCCTTAGCTTCTATTGCCAGTACAGGGGATAGATAGATAAATAGATAGATAGATGATAGATAGATAGATAGATAGATAGATAGATAGAAAATAAATGTCAAAATTTAGAAAAAGGTCTATAAGTCTTAGGAATATATTTTTAGGTATAAAAGACGAGGTTAATGGCAGGTGGTGATGATGTACACTCGAGAGGCAGAGGCAGGAGGATCTCTGTGAGTTTGAGAGGTCAGCCTGGTCTACTGTCTTGAAAAACATAAAAAGGAAAGAAGAAGAAGAAGAAGAAGAAGGAGAAGGAGAAGGAGAAGGAGAAGAAGAAGAAGAAAGCAAAAAAAATGTGGTTAGTTTCTATGTTTACTGCAAATAGAGAAATGAGGTTTCAGACCTGGAGAAAATTGGTGAGATGGGTTTTAACAGAGGCTCAGAATAAGGAGATTTTTAAAGGGAAGAAATTAGTTTTGAAATGGCATATGATATTGTCCTCTGAATGGCTGAGAATAGGTGACCAAATAATGTAAATCTGGAATTTGATGAAAAAGATTGAGAGAGTTGTAATGCCAAGAAAACATTCTCCTCTGCTCACATTGAAAGAACTTTAGTGCTATCAATCAAGTACTTGGTCTAATACCATGGTACCCAAGAAAGCAGAGCTCTTAGAAGTTTCAGCAGAGGCCCGTGAGAGAAGCACTCCCAGTTTATCTTTCTAACCTATATGTCCCAAGCCTTTAAGACCCATCTTTTCCCTTCTCTTTCCTTTTATCACAGCTTTGGGATATAATTAGTAAGGATCCAAGAACATTTACTAATTAAATAATGTCCAGAAAAACACACAAGGAAAAAAGGAGATTTGTAGTAGAGGGCTTTGACATAGGCTACCATAGCTGAGAAAAATGGGTATCGTGGAAGAGAGCTAAGGCTATTAAAACCTGTTATTAGAAAAGTGGTCTTGCATATACCAAGGTCAAGAAATTGTCCTGAGTTTCATTGACACAGTGTGATTATTAACTTCACAGTATCTAGAGTTATCATGGAAACAAGGTACTGAGCATGCCTGTGAGGGATTATCTAGATTAGGTTAAGTCAAGTGGAAAGACACACATTAACGAGCAGCATCATTCCACTGACTGCGAGAGCTGACCGAAGAAAAAAGAAAAATCTGGCCTACTGTCAGCATCCATTGCTCTCTTCTTCTTGAATACAGAAGAAGTAGTTTGTGACTACCGGCCACAAACTCCTGCCACAATAACTTCCCCACCACGATGGACTGTACCCTCAAAACTGTGAGCCAAAAGAAATTCTTCTTTCCTGAGGCTACTTATGTCAGGAATTTTGTAACAGCAACAGGTTAAGTAACTAATACATATAGATAACATACTGCCTTTTCTATGTAGTTATAGTTTCTCAAGAGGCAAACTTATAGGTAGAAGCCAGAAGACAGAGACCAGCAAACTAAACCAAACAAAACAACTATTGAGTTTACTAACATATATGTGATCATTGAATCTAAGTCAATTATTTTTGATAAGTAGCAAGGCTTTTCAATCTCAACTAAATAATACATATCAGTCTATTACTTTGAGGTTGCTTCTAACATCCATGGGAGCAAAATGGCCAAGTGTGTTGGAAGCAGGCCAGTCATTACTAGTACTTATTCCTCCCTCCTTCTTCCATAATTTGGTGTCTATTCTTTTGAACTAATTAAAGGGCTCATTCAGATTAACAAATGCTTGGTGCTTTAGAAAAAATACCCAAGGCTGGTTAATTTATAAAGAACAAAATTTTAATTCTCAAAGCTTGAGAGGCAAGAAGTCCAAAGGCAAGGCACTAGCAGTTTCTATTGTCTTAGTGGGAAGCTGCCTTCTGTTTCTACGATGATGTTTCAGTGATACATCTTCCTAAGAGGAAGGACTCTGTCCTCACAAGACAGTAGTGGGAAGGAGAAGAGAGTGACCACTAAATGGACATTGTCTTATTCACAGGGGAAGAAAGTTTTGTGACCAGGGTGTCACTGGGATCTTAAGTCTGGAGTACCCCTGGTTCCCTGGTTTTTGTGATCCCTGTCAAAGGAACAACAGAATGGAGTGTTGAAGAAAATATTTACCACAGGGAAGAGCAGAAGGCATGCTCGTGGAGTGAGAGCAGACTGTGGCCAGCAACCACTGTCCTGATCAATGGTACAGGCAGGCTTTCTATGACTTTCTATGGGGATCTCTGTGTGATAGTCCATACTGGCTTCTCACTTGATAGGATCTAGAGTCACCTCAGAGATGAATTTTGGCCATGTCTGCGAAGAATTATCTTTTTTAGGTTAATTAAAATGGGAAGACTCACCCTAAGTTTTAGGCAGCTCCACTCTATAGGTCTAGACCTTGAACTGAATAAAAAGGAAAGGTAAGAAATGAACGTCAGCACCCATAACTATCCGCTTACTGACTGCAGACACCATGTGACCAGCAGCCTCATGTTCTGATATCGTGTCCTCCCTACCATGATGGTCATCCCCCAGACTGTGAGTTCAAATAAACCCTTCCTTCCTGAAGTGGCTCTGGTCAGGTGTTACTTAGTTTTTTTTTTTTTTTTTCAGTGATGAGAAAAGTTTCGCTGCACTCTGAAAGTAGATTTTCCTGAGAGCCTTCACGATTGATTGATGATCCTGTTCAGATTGACGCCTACAAGAAGGGACAATGGGATGACTCTGTTCTTTATTGGAAAGCTTCCTTATCGAAAGTATTCTTACAAGGCTTAGAGTCCCTGTCACCAGGCCTACCACTTATCCAGTAATGAACTCTTAGGCAGCACAGGATGTCATGCTCAGGGTCACATGTGTGACTCTGATTCTATTTTGCTCAGCAGTAAGTAAAGCTCCACTATTCTAGTTCTTGATTTTTTTTAGTCTATTGACTATAAAAGAGGAGTCTAGCATGGAGTAGGTCCTCCAAGCATGTTAATATATACCTAGATATCTAACATAATTACCTTTTTCAGGGGTCCATTTATTAATATCTACTGAGGGGCCTTAAGTACTTATTAATTTACTTGTTATTGTTTGGTCTGGCAGGAGGGGAATACTTTATCACTAAGCTAAATGCCTGGTTGGTCCTGGCTTTAGGTTTCACAACTTACATTTTAGAGATGACTCTTAAAACTCTCACATTTTTCCTTTTTTTTTTTTTTTTGGATGGGCTCTGTAGGGTTTTATAGTTTACATGTTAAGCTTGAAGTTCATTTATATACTCCTACCATTTTGGAATTCTTGCTATATGAAAAATACTCTACTAGTCCCCAGGGAACAGATGTTCAACTGAACACCAATTCTTTTCCTCGCAATCCCACGAGGTCTCAGTGAGAAGAGACAGAAATCCAACACACATGAGGCAGGCAGTGAGAGCTATACTGGGCCTGGGGTCCCGTCTCAAGGCTTCATGGGCATCCTTTTAATCAATTTTCTCAGATATGTTTTTCTTAAGATAGAGACTATGTTCATATTTTTAGAATTCCTCTTTTAAAATGTACACTAAAAGTGTTAACAGTCTCTCTGTACCAACAATATACTTTTAAAAGTAATTTATCTTTCAGATCAGTTTTAGGTCCCAGACCAATTTCAGAAAGTGCTTTCCTCCACACCATCATTGCACACATGCACAACTCCGCCCCTATCAGAATTGCCTGCTGAAGTGACCGATTTGTTACAACCAGAAACCCCAAAGAGTGCGCCATAATCACCTAAGAGCCATGCCTCCCTCACTGCTCTTTATATACCTTCTACGACTTCCAATTCTGAAAAAGAAGTCTCAGATTTTTTTTTCATGTGGGTAGATGAAAGAGACTACTTAGGAGATTTCTGGGCAGTTGACAGATCTCGATTTCTCTGATACTTTACTATGTCTGATTTCAAAATCTGCTTCATGCTCAGACAGGTGTCCCCTGCTAGACAAGTCTCTGAAATGTAGAACCTCTATGCAAATGGCATTTCTTTGCGCTCCCAGGGAAAAAAAATCATTCTAATTTCTTTGACTGTTGCTGTGCTATGCCCCACGCTCGGTGAACTGTGGCAAGCCCAGGCATGTTGATTTAAATGGATTTTGTTGAAATGTGACACTAGCTCCCTAACACCTGTTTGCATTTCCATACCGACTCAATGGAAAGGAAGTGCTATTTTCATGCAGAACATGCAGAATAAGGTCCCACTTTTCTGCTTCTGATTGCAGAGGGCGAGGCAAATTCTTTTTAACTCCTTTGTAATTTGTTCATTCAGGTCGTCTTTCATTCATCCATCAGGCTGGGAGCACCTGCTCAGTACCGGGTCCTGAGGTAGTAGCTGGTATGCAAACCGACTACTCCTGCAGCAGGGAACAAAACGCATTAGCAAAGGATTTGCTTCCCTGAAATTGATGCTGATAATGTCCATGACAGGAGGCCAGGTGTACTTTCGCCAAGTGACTTACTTTGTTCTGGTCATGTAATAAATGTCACATTAAGGCTGTGAATTCTGGAGCCATACTACCTTTATTCAAAGGGCAGATCTGTCAATTATTAACCATGTCGCTCTGCTAAGGCGATTGCATTTCTCATCTGTAAGATGGGAACAATAATTTTATCTAGTCAAAGTAATGCCTGGCAGATAACAAGCATTGAACACACACGTGTTGACTTTTATTCTGGTATTTCTGCATTAAAACAGTATATTTGGGTATACTTGGGTATCTGATACCTCTCTCTCTCTCTCTCTCTCTCTCTCTCTCTCT
>JAQHUG010000021.1:8117998-8165149 GCA_028555095.1 Dicrostonyx torquatus
GCGTGTGATGTTGATGAGAGACAAAGGAAATCCCAGAAGGCTGTCAGGGCAGCTAGGCCGCACCACATGCCACATATTAATATTCAAAACAGCCTGAAAATCCTACTGGAAAGGTGGAGTTGGGACCTCCAGCTAATTTTCATGTCAATGAATGAGTCTACACTGGTAAGCCTCTGGGTGTGTCTGTCTGCGAAAGTGCTTCTAGAATTGGGGAAGACTCACCCTGAATGTTTGGGTTTTTGGTTTTGCTTTGCTTTTGAGATCAGGATGTACCCTGACCAAAGTTACTCCATATTGTGTAAATTTATAATGCTCTTAAACTCCATTTTACCAGCAACTTTGACAACATCTTGCGGGTGGAGGGCTGGCTCTGCACCTAAGTGGATGTATGAATGGCACCATCTGCCTGGCACCATCCACACAGCACAGACTGATAAATGCTACATCCTTGGGAACAGACAAGGTGGTGCCCCACAATTTATCAGAGTGAACTGTGAGCGAGGAGCACATAGACTTAGTAAAACCATATCAGGAAAACCAGGCCCAGGAACTCATTGGGCATGCCAGACTGAGAAGAGAGGCTTTGTTTCCCTTGCCTAGACCTCATAGACAGTACTGTCCTCTGACAGAGATCTCTACACTGCTCCAGATCCCTGCTATTGATAAGGCCTACTTGATTTGCAGCTGGTTCATTATCTCATCCCCACAGACTCCTTCACTGTTTGATTAGTGCCCCGGTTTGGCCTCCCGGGCATCTTCAAACCTGCTTCAACCTTTGGTCGTCGCCCTGTAACATACACAGAAGTGTTCCTCTATTTTTCTGACATAGTATACTTACACAACCACTCTATGAGCAGGGGATAGGGCTAGAGAGACTGAGAACAGCGAAAGGAAAAAAACAACTAGTCCTGGCGCTCCCCTGGCGCTCCTCATCACAGCCAGCTGCCTACCAAGAGGTGAAGACCGGCTTCTGCCACGTTCCCATTGCTGTGACCAATCCACAGGAAACTGTGAAACAAAACAGTTCCTCCCCGTATAAGTTGTTTATGGCAAGTATTTGGTCACAGTTTTGTAAAAAGTTGACTAATATTGTTACACTGGCATTGGAGACCCCTTGAGGGAAAGTTACTTCCTTCTGGTCGAAATAATGGAATCTGTCTGTTGGAGAGACACACCATTGTGTCCTTGAAGAGTTAATTGCCTTCACAGTTTAATGGCCTGGGTCAGTTACCTGGGGAAGGACCACCCCTAAAGAAGACTGAGTCATAGGAAGCCATACTAAAGAAATGGGAGGGATAATTATCCCTTTAATGAGATAATGTGCCTTTCCTATCTGGAAACCCTGCTCCCTATGTGGTCAACACAGAGCCGCCATGACATACCGCTAGTTTCTGTCTGCTGGTCGGATCAGGAAAGCACACTTTTCCCCGTTTCTTCTCCTCTGCCTTGTTCTTTCAGAAGCTGGCCAGAGCCCACGTGTGCTTCTCCTGCTTTAGGCTTTTGCCATTTCTTGGAAGCCCTGCCCACTAAGTAGCTACTGCTCTGCAATGCCGCTGCTTACAAATGACGTTTTCTTCCCCTTCCTCTTTTGCGTCTCCCTCCTCCAGGCAGGTGCAAAGATTTACAGCTTGCCTACTCTGAGGGATTTCTTTTAAACTTGAATAAAATTATCCTTGGATTGTTCTTCTCCATCTGCTCTTATTTTATTAATGAGACCAAATTCCAAAGAGGGTCCCCATTTATCTGCTAACATGTGTAACTCTAGTGGAATGAGCTAATAAACTCAAAATGTTCTGAAGAGATTAAGGGAAAACTAAAGAATTCCCGGTCAAACAACCTCCTGGTCAGACACCTTTCTATAAGCCAAAAGGAATGGGGTGGGAGTGGGGTGAGCAGTGGGCATCAAATTCACACCAAGGGAACTAATGACTGCAAGAGTTAGTTACCTCTCAGGTTGATCTCCTGATTCTGTGTAGACTCCCCAGAAGCCCCACATAAGAGTTTGTGTTTATGATGGCTGGCAAGACGGCATTTTGTAAAGGCCTTTCAATACGCATGCATACTTGCTGCAATTGATGCTCTTTCTCCCCAGTCTCTTTCTCACTCTTTCTGAAGTACCGACTCCATTGGATGCCCTTAGAACCGGTCCTTACAGTTAGAACTCTGTGAAACAGGCATTATTTTACAAATACTGGGGGCCATAAACAGCAAAGACTGGTGCTCAGATGTGTTCAGCATCATGCAGTTAAGTTTAAGCAGAGCAGGACTTTTAAAATTATATCCAAGTCTCCCCCAAATGTTTTTCTGTGCTTGATGAGGGGAAAAAATTTAGATCAAATTATCAAACATACTGCTCTCCGCTTTATCTAAATGATATTTATCAATAAAGTAGTAGGAAAATATCTACCAAGCTTTGAACTTTATTTATATGTTATATTTATATAGAAGGAACACAAGTGGTTTTTTGTCTTCTTACAATTAAAGATTATCTTTAAGATTTTCTACAGTTGAAATTGAAATAATTCTTTTTGTAATGATCTATCCTGTTCCTTTAAGAGACAAGCCCCGCCCACTCCCTCCCCCATCTGCTGAGGCAAGCAGATCTTCCTTCTGCTTTCAGCCTGAGTTCTTTCCTTTCCATCTCTCTCCTCAAGAGGCAGTTTCTGCCTCTCTCCCTTCTCCCCACTCCTCCCTCCCCCTCTCTGCTTCTCTTTTATTTCTCTCTCTCTCTCTCTCTCTCTCTCTCTCTGCTCTTTTCCCTTCTCCCCTTCCCCCCCTTTTTCCCCTCCATAACCCACAAAATAAATACCCACTTTCTCTGTATGGCATGCCTAATAGGTCTCTGTCTCTCAATCACTGCACAGTTCCCTGCCTGGGGCCCGCTGGGCCTTGTGGCCCATGGACCACTTGGGAAACCACAGAGTTTTACCACTGCAACTCCTCGTGACCTGCTGCCTGCTGCAGCCACTTAGAGAACTGCGCTGTTTTATTTTTACCATAACATTTGGTACTTGTGACTCAGCCAGGCTCTGTCTGTGGTCTCTCCAGCCCATGGGTGGGCCAGCTGAGGATGCATGGAACCCTGGGCTCCAGAACCAGGTTTCTTTACAACAGCTCTGCATTCTATCTACCTGAACACCAACCTCTATGCACACCAGTAGCTTTGTTGGTGAGTTTTCCCCTTCCAGCCCTGAGCCACAGCCTTCACAGCTACGGTTGAGCCCTTGGCTGACATTCATCTCTGGATGCTTCCCATAGCTGAAAACATGATTGGACAACCCTGGGTTGGTCCTCCCGTGCTTGCCCTGCACACGCTGAGCAGTGTGTTCGCCTTGAGGCCAGGGTCCCGCAGATTTTTCTTTTTCTTTTTCTTTTTCTTTTCTTTTCTTTTCTTTTAGACCATTCGTCACTGGTCCCCATCATGAGAGGCCACTCGGAGCAGCCACTAGTTTCTGGCTTCTGAGTCACCTGGGCCAGAGCCAGTCAACCTTTATCACTCAGCCTGTAGAGAGGAGACATCCTTCTATAGGCCCTGTGGTGTTTGTTTGCTGTTTTTGCGGCTTTTCATGTTTTCAGCTATGGTATAAACCCTCAAACTACCAGCCACCCACCTATAAATGCTCTGCTGGTGTTCCACAGCTCTGCTCATCCTCAAACTATCCCTGCACCACTACTGCTGGTCCCACAGAAATGACAAGATTAGTCGGATCGCCGCAGGTCAGCTGTTTTCAATTCCAGCCTTTACTCCCCACTGCGGCTTGTGGTGCTGTGACTCAGGAACAGGGTGGATCATGCCTCTAGGTCTCTCTTGTTATTATGTTTAAAACTCCCACGGCTCAAAAAGCAAGGCTTTTCCATGTGACCATCACCATTTTGACTGAGGTCAGGTGACCTTTCTGCCATCTTAACTGAGGTCAGTTTACCTCACTGCCATCATAACTGATGGCCAGGTCATGTGACTAAGTACCACCATCTTTACTGAGGCATTCTCTGCCTGTTCCCCCATTGCTGACTCTGTTGCCTGTGTGTTTTGGGCAGTAGCAAGCCTTTGGTAGGGCCCACCAATAGCATCCACTTTGCTCAATTACTGTTCACTGTGTATATGTGTGTATACATGTGACTTAAATGCATCTATGTTTACTGTTAAATGTTATAAATGTCTATTCATTGTATCTCATTTCAGACTACAAAAACAATAAGTCTCATGTTTTACACTGGCATGTACTTTTAAGTCTCTTAATCCAACTCTGCTTATAAGTTATAACTACAGTGTAGAATCTGCCTGGAGAGCTGGGTCTGAGCTTGACTGTACCAGCTCCCCAACTTAACAGGTAAAATAGGGTAGCCAGGTAAACAGCTCTCAACTGCTCAGAAATCTGGGAAATATGGCATTTAAATGCTTAATTATTAAAAAAACTTTTCATATCAAAAAGAGGCAGGTTGGCTCCTAGCAACAGCACTCTACTTCCTTCAAAGAAAACAGAAGACAGAAGGACACAAAACAATGTCCATTCGTAATTTGTTTCAACTACCAAGCACTGACCACTGAGAAAAACTGCCTTTCATCTAAATTGAAGCTCTCCTGACAGTGGACAGAATCGCTGGAATCAACAGCCTAGCTGCTCAGGTCAAGGTAGACTTGTTTTCCTATAGATTTCTTAGCCCAGAGGATCTTCTGGAGTCTGGCAGGCCCTGCACTAAGCAGCAAAAGAAAAATATGACCCTTAGTGACCATGGAGGACCCTGAGGAGTAGCTCTAAGTGCCAACCAAGTAAGTTTTTAAATCATATAACTCAAGTAAAAATTTATCCTTCTCAAAGATCTCTGACGCAGTTTGACAGCTGAGAGGTTTTGTTGTTTAAAAGGACAGCCTCACCAAACAATTTTCAACAAGTACAAGTTATCAAATCTCTCTCATGCAGCCTTCCATAGTCTTAAAAATACTTTTCATTGTGCAAAACATCTGTCACAGCCATTCTGACATAAATATGCTACTGTTTATACAATGTATATGTCTAAAAGTTATGTTTTCACAGACCCAAAGTATTCTTGTGAGTTCCAGGGAGCCAAATTGAAGGATCCATCTTAAAGAGGTCAGATACACTCCTTTCAATTCCCTGGTCCTAAACAATTTTTTTTCCTAAACTTAACTTTGTCTTCTGTTCTGCCAATACCTTAACAAGTGTAAGAGACACCAGACATTTTCATACCACAAACGCCAGACAGGAGCAAAAAGAACAGCTATGCCAGGATGTGGGCAGCACCCAGCTTTCTCAAATTCGCCCTCAAGACAATGCCCACAAATAAGCAAGAAGCAGTCTTGAGAATCCACTGTCCCAATTCCTTTAACCTGTTGTGCCTAATTTTCCACCATTATATTATAAAAAGAGTGATAGAAATGTAATGGTCTGTCCTGTCCCTTTAAGAGACAAGCCCTGCCTACTCCCTCCCCCATCTGCTGAGGCAAGCAGATCTTCCTTATGCCTCCAGCCTGATTTCCTTCCTTTCTGTCTCTTCCCCAAGAGTTTTACCATAACAATTTTTATAATAAAAATTCTGAAAGAGGAATTAGATTATAAACATGGCATTGAACAAGGAGCTCAGTGGAAAGAATATAGTGGCCAAATTAGTCTTAATTTCCCTCAGGGTCAGATGGAGAAATATAATCAAGTGGCCTCTAGGACCCTTTATATTTTAACTTAGTATCAGAATCCCAGAACCCCCCAATTTCTCAGGAAAATTGTAATTCAATTCACATGTCCTTAATTGTTTTTAATCTGCCTCCCATTTATAATGCTTTTAGTCACTAGGCCCCATTAAGTCTTCATGCAAAGGAATTTGCTGACTCCCTGATTCCTCCATTCTAATTCACACAGATGACTCCCTGATCACTGTGAAGCACAGTTCATAGTACATGGGAACATCATTTAACAGTAACTATAAGTTTACAACATATAAAAAATTATGGTTGGAAGATTTGTTCCTCACTGCTTCTGGAGAGCAACCATGGGGCCCTGACAGAACACCGTCATCTCTTAGACCATGGTTGCCTAGTCTGTAAAGCAGGAGGTCAGACTAGACTTATACTGTCTTAATTGGATGCTGAAATTGAGGCCAAAATTAATTAAAAGGGAATATAATTACAAGTTAAAAGTTCAGTCCTTTGTCATACCACAGACATTTGAAATGTGTGATATCTGCATGTAGCTGGTGTCTATAATAGGGGATAGTTTAAATATTAGAACACCCACCCCACTAGGTGACAAGCACTACTGAATCATTACATTAGTTCTGAGCAGATTAAGAATCCTGGTTTAGAGATGGGAACTGAAGTTAGGGATGTGAAAATGACTTGCCCAAGTCATATGGCACTCCAAGACTCAGAGCATGACTTTATTGAGTTTCAAGATTTCCCTGTATATTATATCACATAGCCCACCTTCTAGACAGATGTCCCTCCATCCCTTAAGGGTGCTAAAGAGGCCATATCTGGTCACTGCCATGTGGTGTCTCTGCAGAACCTCTGATACGAAGAGTCGACAGAGCGATGGTTGATGCATTGAATTTACAGTGTGGTTCAGAGCAAACTTTACAAACTTAAAATTCATAGAACTGACCATTTTAAATCCATCTTAAATATTTAAAAAATAAATACAGTAAGCAAAAGCATATGCTTTGGTAACCAAATATCAACACATGGGGGGGGCTGAAATTAGTAATTTTTAAATATATTTAAAAGGGGGAACTGGAGTGATGGCTCAGCTGTTAAGCATATCTGCTCCTCTTCAGGAGACCTAAATTCAGTTCCTAATACCCATGTTGAGTGGCTCAAAACCCTCTGTAGCTCCAATGCTAGAGGATCTGACACCATTTTCCTGGCTCTGTGACTAGTTATAAAACATGTGACACACATACCAGACATATATGCATACATGTAAACCAAAATACATTTTATAAAAAATGATTTTAAATGTTCTTTAGCAAAGCTATACTGTATACAATTCATTATGTTAAATCTACCCCTCAAAACCCTATCTTACACACCTCTCGCCAATCTTCTTCCTGCAGTCCCCTCCTACTCTCATGTCCCTCCTTTTTAAAAAAATGTCAGTTCAGGCCCTATGGTAGTTTGAATGTATCAGCCCCCGTAAGTTCATAGAAAGTGGCACTGTTAGGAGGTGTGGCTTTGTTGGAACAAGTAGGGCTTTGTTGGTGATGTGTGTCACTGTGGTAGACTTTGAGGTTCCCTATGCTCAGGATACTGCCCAGTTTCTCAGTCTACTTCTTGTTTCCTGCAAGATGTAGGACTCTCAGTTACTTTCCCAGCACCGTGTCTGCCTGCATGCTGCCATGCTCCCTGCCATGATGATAATGGACTGAACCTCTGAAACTGTAAGTAAGCCACCCCAAGTAAACATTTTTCTTGTAAGAGTTGCCATGGTCATGGTGTCTCTTCACAGCAATAGAAGCCCTAACTAAGACAGACCCCATCCCATGCAGGCAGTCACAAGTCAAAGCTTCTGTTTATTCAGGATTGCAATGGCCAGGTCATATGAAGAGAGTGATCTTTTGTAATCTTCTCACCCTTTAGCTCCCACAGTCCTTCCACCCTACTACCTTCCCTACTCTGTTCCTTGAGCTTTGGAAGGGTGACATACTCATCCTGTTTAGAGCTGGGCACCCAGTTGTCACTTATTCTCAGAATGTTGATTAGTTAAAAATCCTCTTTCTGACCACTGCCCACTGTCAAAAGAGGAAGAGGCATCTCTGACCACAGCTGAGACATGCCTTACTCTATAGATATGAGCATTAAAAAAGCATTTTTTTTTTACATTTGCAAAATCATGAATAAACTCTCCCAAAGGCCTGTGGTCTCCCTAGTCATAGGCTCTTGACAAGCTCAGTAGTGCCAGGCATTGTATTCCCTCTTACTGGGTCTCAAATCCAGTCAGGAAGTGGTTGGTTACCTTCATAACACTCATGCCATTATCACACTAGTGGGCATATCTTGCCAGCCAGGCAGTTCACTATTTTAGCATGAAGGCTCTGTAAGTGGGTGTGATCATCAATTACTGTTCTTCCCCCAGTATCCTGCATAGTGACCTACAACACTGTCAGAACTAACCAGCAGCGGAGAAGCTTTCACCTTAGCTTTGCAGTTTTCTGTCCTGTATGTAGAATGTGTGATGACTTTTCAATAAGGTCTTAACTGTCCATGTTCTGGCAGACACCCAAAAGCAATGGTACTAGTTTGCATTTTGTTGGTCATTTCTGCGAGCTACCTAACCAACAATGCACAGGGAAATATCTTGTATCTGGCACAGGGATTTTGGTTTGAAAACTTAGGACTTCTGAGAGCAGTGTTAACCATTGATACAGAGCACTTATGTCCTAGAATCTTTTGTAAAACCATATATTTTTAGTTAGCTCGTAAAGTCATGGGTTTCTATTTGGCTTTTTTATATATGTGTAGACCACCTCTTTCCCCATTAGCCTCCTGCCATTTCTCTTTAAACCTCTCCTCCCTTGTGTTTCCTCCATCCGCCTTCATATTAAATGAGCACTATCATCCTCCTTTTGTCTCTCCCCCACAGTTTTCTTGACTTCACCCTAGCTCCCTGTCCTCTCTTGATACCCACTCTAACTTAAACAAATCTATTTTAAAAATTGAGTCTAAGATCCACATAAGATGGCGAACATATGACATTTGTCTTTCTGGGATCGGGTTAGACTTTTTCACGTAGTATAATATTTTCCAGCTCCATCCATTCTTCTGCAAATTTAAATTTTATTCACTTTCGAACATAATTCCACTCTGTAAATAGGACATTTTCGTTATCTGCTGATCAGATGATGGACGTGCAGGCTGATTCTACTTCCCAGCGACTGTGAACAGGACACAGTTGAAAACATGTGGACGGTAGAGTCAATGCCTGTCTTCTACTAACTGCTGCTTGCCTTTCTCTTCTAGTTCCATTTGGCTGTGGGGATAAAATAACCAAAAGCACCTGAGGGAGGAAAGAATTTACTTCACTTGTACTTCCAGTTTATAATCCATCACTGAAGGAAGTCAGGCCAGGAATTCAAGACAGCAACCTGAACCCGAAGCCATGGAGGAATGCTGTTTTCTGGCTTTCCTATGGGTTTAGGCTTAGTTAGCTTTCATATACAGCCCAGAACTATGGGTCTATGGAATGACGTCTACAGTAGTCTGAGCCCTCCTGCATCAATCAACCATCAGGGCAATAAGCAAAACAACCGATAATCAAGATACAGGCATGCTCACAGATCAATCGGACCTATGCAATTCCTCAATCCAGTCAAGCCAACAAAGCTAACCGGGACACTTTCTGAAGCAAGTTCATGCTTCCCATTGATTAATAGAGAAGTTACATAAAAGAAAAATAATTATGCCTTTATTATTTTATGATATGATATATTACTTTCCTGTCTCTAGATCAAGTAGTCTCTACTCTGAAACTCTTCCTTTTACCTGACTCCTTTGTCAATGGTTATTCTTTTGCATGATTGCTTTTCCCTGTGTATTCCCACCGAAGTGCTAGTACAGCTGAAACACTTCCTACCAGAACTCTCACATATGTAGGACCTGATAGGTGCATCTTTTTCTTAGTTTTATTTCTTAATCTCACTTTCTCGGTATTTGCCTTGACATTTTAATGTTGATGTATGAAGTTGGACTCACACATGCACTCTGACCATCATTTATTAAATGAATATGTAAATATACTCTCAAAGTACGATGCACCTAGGCAGTGAGGAGGTATACCGGTAATATCCCACCCCCTTCCTCTAGCTGGATGATTTCCTCTAACAGTGTAGGTCCTTGTGCTGCTTTGCGTTGGGACAAGCAAAGCAGCAAATGAGTGGCCCTGAATTTATAAAGGACTTACATTTCAGTTGAAATAGCTGTGAAGACGATAGGAATCTATGCTGGCGGCTCCAAATAGCAGGTGCCAGAAAGTATGGAATGTGGGGTCTTGAAGTTCCACTCTGGCAACTTTGGGGTTGACTACCAAGACTGAAGCAGTTCCTGTGATGTTCTATGACCACATCACTGTCAAGAAGAGGCCTTCTCTTTATTGACAGCATATCAGGTTTCATCAATTATATTAAATTATTATAAGAGCAATTACATTTCCTGTTTTCCTCATCTCAGAACCAAGAGAGTTGAGAAGAGACACAAGTAGATCCTCTCTCCTAAAAAATGCAGAAGCCTTAGTTCTTTGAGTAGACAGGATACCAAACTGCTCAGAGTCGACTCTGACTCTTCTTTGAACAGACTTCTCATATTCTTCTCCAAGACTGTCCATCAGAGACTTTTCCTGTTTTCTCACAAGGCTGGGAGGAACACCAAACCTTGCTAATCAGAAGCCTCATCTGAACAAAACAGACACAGGTCGCTGAGAGCAGGCCTAACAGCACTCGTGGGAGTTCCTTTGCTATGGTGAACTTGAAAAGATAATTTTTCTTAATCACTGGCATTCTCAAACACCTCTGGTTCCAAATTATTGTTCTGCCTCAGAAACTCCATTTGCTTGATGTCAAGTGTCTGTGATTTAAGTCTGTAAACTCACTGGCATTCAGAGCGAGGGCAGTTGCTTTTTAATCCTGCCAGCCTCTATATCCTGGCGCATGTGTATTCGTAATGACAAACCAGACAATGTTTCTGTGCGTCTCTGTGATCCTTCAGTGTGATGGGAAAGCCAATCTGAGCTCTGCCCTCTAAATCACATTTGGAATAGGAACATATACTTGGCCAATCTTATTTCTTCACCATTCCCTCATGGAGGAAAGCAAGCCACGGAGCTACATTACAAATCCCTGCCTTGTATAAATACATTGCATGTGTCATGAACTACTGGCTAACGTTGACAGGGTTCAGCAAAAGGGCAAATGTGTGTTAAAAATAAGAGTAACAGAATCCATCATGGGAATACATAAAACTATTCCTAAGGACCAAGTCTCTTATAGGTTTTCACTAATTATAAAATGTCCCCGATCTTAGACATTCCACCCATCAATATTGTGCCATTTTTAGGAAGCAGAGGGATTGTTACTGGAGAACTGTGAGGGCTGATGGGTTTGACTCCTAGAGAGAGGCTGTATTTCCCAACTCCCAGAAGCTCGGTAGCCCTTTTAAGAACATCCATCACTCAATCAGTAATGATTTTGTGTTTGTTTTATATGAGTCTGAAGCACGGAAAGACAGCAAAAATGCAACCTGGAAGAGCTCAGAGCATGGGTCAGGGTGAAGGTCTAAATTACTTGACTTGCTGGTTATAGGCTTAGGGACTTGGTTCTAAAATATAAAAACAACATCTAGTGCAGCACCCCTAAGTCCAGAAACCATCAAGCCTCACAGTGGGCAGAACAACAGAGAGATCATTAGGTTTATTCTCTTTTCAAACAACAAAGAAGGTGTCTTCAATTGAAGATGCTGTTCAGCTGAACAGCTATGTGATGTTAGTAGATTTCTGCCAATTAACAGGATCATTTAAGTTCTTTCATTTTACAATGCAATGTCTTCCAGTGATTAGCCTCACTGCTAAGAACATATTTTACATATTCAGTCACTATGAAATATTTTAAATATGTACTATACGACTGTTACCGATACAAAGAACTGTTACCTTCTTTGACCATGACCAACTCATAACAACAAATAAAAGCCTGCAATTTCCTTTGGAAGAGCCTCTCTAACACATTCTGTTTAACTTCCTCACCAGTGGGTCCTAAGGTAGTGATGGTGTACTCAGTCGTTTTAGCTTTTCCTTGTGTGCAGATGAAAACGTGCATACCATCCCGCTAGCTAAGACACAGGTACCCTGAAACAAAAACCTGTGCAATATTTTAAAGCCAAGAAAACTGAAAATGGAATAAAATACATTAAAATGGTGGAGAAAGAGATAGCCTGTCATTGATAAAAATATGGTTAAAATCAGCCCCTCATTAACTGTGAGATTCCTGGCTGCTTCAGGGCAAAGTGAAGAATCAAAATTGTTTTCATTGATCAGAGCAGTGGGGAGAACAG
This sequence comes from Dicrostonyx torquatus, assembly GCA_028555095.1. Taxonomy (NCBI): domain Eukaryota; kingdom Metazoa; phylum Chordata; class Mammalia; order Rodentia; family Cricetidae; genus Dicrostonyx; species Dicrostonyx torquatus. Next base: position 8,130,051 of record JAQHUG010000021.1, read on the forward strand.
TATTCATTCATTAAGAGAAGCTAAGATTTTTCTCAGTATTAGAGGCAAAATAATTTAAATAGGGGCTTATGTGGAAAATATTTTCCAACAACATTTTTCTTTTTCCAAGGCAGGGTCGTAGCTTTGAAGCCTGTCCTAGCAGTCTCTCTGTAGACCAAGCTGGCCTTGAACTCACAGAGATCTGCCTGCCTCTACCTCTCAAGTGCTGGGATTAAAGGTGTAAACCACCACCGCCCAGTGTCCAACAAACTTTGTAGTATGGGAGATCTAAGTGCCTTGAGAGCAGAATTTTTTTTACGGGTACCTAGTGTTTCATTTGGTATGCTCTATCTGTTACATAGTACTATAAACTAGAGCAAAGAACGCCAAAGAAAAAGCAAACATCTCCACAAAACATAGACAACCCTTCTCTAAGATGGGCAAAATGACATTCAAGAATTTGAAGCTGGGAAATTTGACAGGTGACATGTGCTAAAATTGTTTTACCTGTATCAGGAAGACAAAACAGCCCACTGTTTCAGAGAGAGATTGCTGTAACATTCAAAGGTAAAACTGTAGCTGAACTGTTGGCCCCAATGAACAGAACTGTTCATGAGCTGAACTGTTGGACCCAGAAAGTGGAAAACCAGTGGCCTAGAAGCAGGTAAAAATGAGGAATCCAGAAAAATCTAAAGAACTGGAAATACAAGGAAGCCAGTATAGAAACGCCAAGTCCATGAAGAGTTCCATTTTCAGAGTCTCTTCTCAACCCTCATAGTCAAGGAACTGCTTCCCCTCCTTGAATAGATGTCCCAGGCTAAAAACACTCCATACTTTGTCAAAGGCTTGAAAACACTCTGACTTTGTCAAAGGCTGGCTGAGGGCAAGCCTTGGGTACCCTCTCCCATTATAAGGGAAGCACCATTAAGGGAAACTTGGGCCCATTGACTGTCTTCCCATTCAGGGCCATAACTGCTTGGCTCCTTAAAAGACTGACAAACCAGGAAGAGATGACAGGATACATTTGCAGAGAACTGGGCTGGACCAGGGGACTGTCACACTGAGAAGTTACCACACAAATTGGCTAGGTTCACATGGATCCTTGTATTTGTCAGTATATAGAGTCAGCCAGCACCTGCCCAGGGAGCTAGTACCCTTTCTTAAATATAAGTGAGCAGTTGAGGATCACAAGGTATTCATGGGAAGCATCTACTCTGTCTGAAAAGACAATGCCAACAAACCACAGTGAAAAGGAACAGAAGTAGCCTGAAGGAAACAGGCAGTGTGCTGGGCAGGAAAAAAGAGCAAATATGATTACCTCAAATTGCTGGAAGAGAAGAGGGCAAGGATGGCCCAAAATGAGAAATTTGTCAAGATCCAAAGAGTTGTTTTATTTTTAAGGTAGTTAACAGGGCTCATAAAATTTGCACACAGCGTTTAGCATATAAAAGAGGGAATTCCCCCAAAATCCAGGGGAACAACACAGAGATGGGAAGCAGAAGAGGAAAATCTAAGGAATCTAGAGGCCTAGTGTCATGAGTCAGTTATGAGATCCAGAAGGAAAATACAGGAGACTAAAGGAAGGTTTCAACTGAAGAATTTTCATAGATTTGAAGAGCATGAAACCTGGACATCAAGACAGCAGAGCGAGCTCTACAATGGCCATGTGGGAAGGAGGATGACTCAGATTTCCACACTTTGAGCCAGCAGAACTCAAAGCAAGGGAAAGGTCTTCCAAACTTCCAGAAATAACACTTTAAACTGCAGACAAGAACTGAGCAATCTCAATGCAGTGGACTCTCCAGCCAGACACAGAAGAAAGAAAAGTTCAAAGTCATAGTGCCAAGATTCCAGTTTTCATCATAGAATCCCACCATAGCCAAATAGCCAGGCAAGAATGTAGAGATGCCTGTTCTAGGGGTGTGTGTGTGTGTGTGTGTGTGTGTGTGTGTGTGTGCATGCGCGCATGTGAACTTCCATTCTCAGGGAGCTATTGGGAAAGTTACTGTACTGAATGATGCTGCAAAGCTAAAAAACAAACAAAACACTCAGAAGCTCTGAGTAACAGAACAAACAAAAGACTCCACTGGAACGGAGGCTCAGAATCTCCACCAGAGAACCTGAGAACAGCTGTTGGAAGGTTTAAAGACACCTCAGTCTTCATAGGAGCAGAAAGACAAGAGTTGTTGGCAGAATGCCTTACAAAAAAACATACGTGGAGTTGGGTAGAAGGTAGGAACACTTGCTAAGCAAGCATCAAGGTCGGAGTTCAAATCCCTAGCACACTTGTAAAAAGTTGGGTGTGACTGGGCGCGTACCTGTCAACCCCACTACTGAGAAGACAGGAGAGGAGAAGTAGCGGGTTTTCAAAAGAAGGATTACTGGGGCTTTCTGACTGCTAGGTTAGATCCAGTTCCAAAGAGAGATCTTGTCTCAAGGTCACTTGTTTGCCCCAATATTTTAGCTATTGTGAAAAGTGATGCTATAAGCAAGGTTCTAAGAAATTTCCTTTGAGATTCTCTTTTCAACCATTTGGTGGTGTAGGAGGGTTCTTCTGTATTTCTTTGCTTTCATTGGTTAATAAAGAAGCTGCCTTGGCCTTTTGATAAGGCAGGACTTAGAGGGGTGGGGAAAAGAGAACAGAAGGCTGGGGAAGAAAGGAAGTGAGCAGACACCATGATGCTCTGGCCCCAGATGGATACAGGTTAGAATCTTCCAATAAGTCACCATCTCGTGGTGACACATAGATTTCTAAATATGGGTTAGACTAATATGTAGAAGAGGCTAATGATAATGGGCCAGGCAGTATTTAAATTAATATAATTGTCATGTGGTAATTTCAGGCATAAGCTAGCTGGCGGCTGGGAGCCAGGCGCCGGGAAAACGGCCCTACTTCTTGGCGGCGGGACACAGCTGCCCCCCCTTATTACAACAATTTGGATATAGAGTCAGAAAAGGAGCTGGATTTAATAGGACTGAATATGAAAACATAAATAGATCAGTTGTTAATTTTACTAAGTATTTTGAAGGGCAGCTATAGAGTATACCATAGGAGCTATGACAGTCTACATTCCATTAATTTCTCCATTTTTACTGCAACATTTATTCCAGGATTTTCAGATAGTCATCTGAGGTGATATCCCGTGTGGTTTAATTTGCATGGCTTTGAGATTTAGTGACATTAGTGTTTTTTCGATGCCAATTTGCCACTCTAAAACTATTTTTGGAAACTGTTTAAGTCTTCAGCCTGTTTTTAAATTGGGTTGCTTTTTTATTGTTGAGCAACAGAAGCTTTGTTTACATTCTGGATATGACTTCTTAGCATATGTGTGGCTTGAATATTTTCTCCTCTTTGGGGGGTTGTCTTTTTAGTCTCTTGATTATGTCCTTCAATTGCACAAGCTTTGATTTTTGAGTCAGACTAATGTTTATAACTTTCCTATTGTTGCCTGTGTTTTAGAGCATCATATTTAAGAACACAATGGCAGATCCAATGTCATGAAGTGTCCCTTCATTGTTTTCTGAAGATTTTATAGTCTCAGTACTTCTCTTTAGCACTTTGATAAATTTTAAGTTTATATATATATATATATATATATAATTTGAAGTTATACATACTTATATATACAATATCCTTTTCTTGGGAGTATTGGAACTGTTGTGGGTGTTTCGCCTGCATGCTTGTCTATGTACCATGTACATGTCTGGTCCCCACAGAAGCCGGAAGGGAGGAACTTCAGATCCCCGGGAGCCAGAGTTACAGGCATTCACGAACTACCTTGTGGGTGCCTTACATCAAATCTGGGTTCTCTACAAGAGCAGGAAATGCTCTTGACCACTAGGTCATTTCTTCATTATCCTACAGTACACTTTTATATATCCACTCTGATGAAAATGTTTACTCTGCTTACATTTAAAGTAATCCCCTCCCATTGCCATTTTGCTAGTTGATTTATTGACTTCTGTGTGCCTTACATCTATCTTCTGTCCCTCGTTTTCTCCTTTTTTTTGTGTGTGGTTGATCATTCCTCACAATGTGCTGTGATTATCTTCTCACTTACAGATCTCGTACATATTCATTCTGCTGTTACCATGGGGATTACCTACCATGTCCTCCAGTTACAATAATCAGTTGTAAACTAACAAAGGCAATCCCACATAAAACAATATTCCTTTGCAGATCTATTCCTTCTTGGTCATTGATGTCACTTATACATTTGAGTCACATAGTCCTATAAATATTTACGTTTTTATGAGTTTTTTCCTTATAAATTCCAGCAAAGACAAAGATTCTCATATGATCCAAGCATGATATCCAGTGACATGGCCACAAAGCAGCTGACCTCCGGCGGACACTGGAAAATGGCAGCAGCTGGAGACTGCTGTTGCGTGTGGTGAGAGTTGTGACTTTGTGGTTTTGCTGATTAGATATCTTCTCAAACCCTCGTGCTTGATCTGGTGACTATATATATATATTATCAGAGAACAATTCTCACAGCCCTGGGATGTTTTAGGGAAGCAAGGATGGAAGAACTGAGTATAATGTTGGTCCGGATGTCTGGCTGACTGATAAACTCCATATACACACAGGAGTCTGCACGGAGCTCAACAGGAAGGTGGGGTTATCTAAAGGCATCTCTGTCTCTGATTAGATCCATGCCTCTGTGCTTTCAGTGAATCCATTCCTAAGGCATGGACAGTTTGAATGTCAAAAAGTTAAGGCCCACCCATAGAAGAGTGGGCTAGTTTTTATCCACGGGTGAAAGCATTTGCAGTAAAGTCTGACAACCCAAGTTATGTCCCCAGGACCCGTATGGTAAGTCAAGAGAACCAACTTTCTCAAACTTCCCTAAGGTAGAGTTTGGCCACCCCTCTAATCCTGCCTGCACATGTACGATTCCCTCCGGAGGGAAGATCACTGGACAAAGGATTTTAGAGGGAGCCCCAAAACAAAGATACTACAGAGAGAGGAGCCTCCCAAATCATAGTATAAATGCTCATATTCTCAATCCGCTGATAAATATTGATGGCATAAGAAAGATAACCAGGCAACCGTGCTAAAACAACACACCTCAAGGACCAGCAATTCAGCTCACTGGTTAAGTGTTCACGTAGCATATCCAAAGCTCTGGGTCCCATCTCTAGCACTTTATAAACCAGCCCTCTGGAGGTAGAGGCAAAAGGATCAGAAAGTTCAAGGTCATCCTCAAACCAGCTAGCAGGAGAGATACAATAAAACCTTACCTAGAAAAAACGAGGGGGGCAGGGAAGGAGAAACAAAACCATGAGAACTGTAGCAAAAAGATAGTTCAGATTTTGTAATTTTAGTTCAGAGATGATGACAGATTACTAGAATTTTCAGACACTAGCATAGAATCCAGAGTCATTATAGTATAGTATGTATAACATTCTACCTTCAATTAAAAATCACTAGCCATCCAAAGGAACTGCAGTGCCCACACCCCTTGACCACGGAAAAAGCTATCCATAGAACATCCAGTAGCCCCTCTAGACACTGTATGTATCAGACTTTGAACCAGGTATAAAGATGTTAAAAAGATTTGAGGAAAATACTTCCAAAGAATTCAAAGAAAATGTGTCATTCAGGAGTGAAAAGACAGGAAATCTTAACAAATCAATGATACTAGAACTGAAAAGTAATCACATTAAAAAATTAACTGAAGATTTGTAGCAACAAAAGACTCTGTAAGTTTGAAGATCAGTAAAATTACCCAATCTGAAGAACAAAGAGAAACTAAAAATTCTTAAGCATGTTTACTGGAAAGAGTCGGGGGTGGGGTGGGAAATGCAAAACCTTAGACATCTGTGACCTGTGGGAAGTAAGCTGTTCTCCATTGCACAGGAAATGAGAATCCTGGTAGAGTAGAAAAAAGAGGTATGGAAACATTGAAAGAACTAATGTCTACAAGCATTGTCTGCTCTCAGTTGGTTCTAGTAGGCTTATTCACAAAATCCCAGAGCCAGACGCAGTCAAGGCTCCCAACAGACAAATGGATGAACACACCAGATTATGCTAGACCGTTGAATATGATTTAGGAGCTTGGAAAGGAGCTAGAAAGAGTCAGAGTCAGAGGGAAGCCTTAAATGTACTTTGAAAGTTAAAAAATGCAATCTGGGATGACTCTCCTGGATTATTTCAGTATATAACATTTGTGGGAAAGACACAACAATAGAGACAGTAAAATCTCAATCAATTGTCAGGGATTTGGGAGTAGATAGAAGGATGAATATGCTCAGGGGACTTTTCCAGAGGCTATTTTGCATGGTATTGTGCCAGCATCATCTGTTAAGAACTCATAGACCTGCACATACAGTACATGCAAACACACATTTTCAACTTCAGTTAACACGCACGTGTTCATTTGCTAAGAAGAATGAAACATACTAAGGTAAGGTGCTAATCACACGGAATCCTACAAGAGAGACAGTGAGAGGGAGCTCTCTATATTATCCACTCTATCTTTCTGTTCAATAAGTAAATAAACAAATAAAGTGAAATCTGTTAAGCTTCTTCAGAAGCACCTTAAGTTTGATGAAGGATGACAAAAACTGTCCAATATTGCCCAATGTTCTCAGTCATCGAGTGTGCTCACTGTGTGTGCTGTACCAAGGAGTGACGGCTTACAAAAACACTGAGTTGGTAACTTGAAAATGGACAGTGGAAACCACTGGGAAATAAATTTCTTCTTAACATTCAAGAATCTGAGAGGAAATATTTGACAAGTTAATGAATTTGTCGTTCCTCTTTCCTAAAAGTTCACGCAACTCAAATCTGCCACGTGTGTGTGTTATCTGTGCTGCTGTGTGTCATGACCCAGGGAATGACAGGCTCTTTGACTTTAGGACACAGGGAGTGAGATGAGAAGGGCCTCTCAAAGTCCTGGCAAGTGTGAGACATGAGCACCAGTGTGTAGAACAGTGTGCGCAATGGGACTCCTAACTAGGTAACAAGACAGGGAAGGGTGGCAGGGCACCAAACCCTTGTCCCTACGTAATCAGGATTTGGATTTGAAACTGAATATGTCTGTGCACTATTTTGACTAGAAAAGGGGACTGGGACCTTTGGGACTCAGCAGTCTTCTGCTCTGGCTGTATCCCACTGTAGACTGAACAGTTCTCATGGTAAGGTCATTTCTTTTTAATAGGTCATTTCCAACTTTTCTTCTTGGGTGTGGTCTTCCATATTAATTCTTCAAAGACAATCTCAAATAAAAGAGCTACTAGCAAGGCTGACAGATATCTGTGATCTGGTAGGTGCCTGTATTCCCTAGATTTTTTTTTTTATTATTTCAATTCACACTTTCCTTGGGATTGATCGCACTAATTCCTAACTAGGATCCATGAGAGCTGGAATCACTCTTGGCATAGAGCAGACCCTTGAACATTGTTTGTTAAAGGAATCTGTGGATGCTTAATTAAACGAGGAGTGATTGTAGTGTATTAATGAAGTTCAAAAGAAATGGAAGAAAAGAGGTGATGGAATTAAATGATAGCATCCCATGTTCACTTAACCAGTGAAGAAGGAAAGTCTGCTGCTACTGAGGAAGACCCTGTAAGACATGGTCCCTATGCCCCCCAGCTTCCCTCATTCCTGCTTCCCAGTCTAGGAACACACATGCAGCAGAGTGTCCAAAAACTGCCCAATGTCATTACCAAATAAATGCAAACAATGATTTGAAATTATAACTGTTCTAAATACAACTAACCAAACTAATTATTCTCCTAGATTGGGGCAAAAGAAGCAGGGTTTTTCTGCATGGTTGAAATTTGCTGTTCAATACTGAACATATTTGTAAATAAATGTAGTTATGCTAGACTTAATGCATATTTCTTGTTACAGCTTATTTTGTATTTATTTTATACAATGGAAATGATGTTTTAAAAAAAAGCAAAGTAAAGTAAATTTTGTACTTGATCTCAAAATGGTCGTGAAACTACAGAGACGATTCAGAGTGTCGAGAATGAATTTGTCCCAGGACCTTCTAACAAAACCTATAGCACAGCAGCGATTCAAAAGTGGTTTGCAGCCATGCAGTGTTGGCACACTTTAATCCCAGGAATTGGGAGGCTGAGGCAGGTGGATCTCTGTGAGTTCAAGGCCAGCCTGGTCTACAGAGCGAGTTCCAGGACAGCCAGGGCTACAAAGTGAAACCCTGTCTTGAAAAACCAAAACCCAAATATACAAACAAAAAGCCCCAAACAAACAAAGAGCATTTGCAAAGGAAAATGCATTCTTGAAAATGAGCAGCAGACTGGCTGGCAAAGCCGAGCCTCTTACAACAGGTACAAATGCCAAAGAAATCAACACCAATCATTCAATAGTCACTCAGTAACAGAAGCATCCTGGAAAAGTGGAAAGGCTCTGAAAAGTGGATACCTCGCGAGCTGATCAAAATATTACAGTTTTGAATTATCATCCTCTCTTATTCCATGCTACAACAAACCTCTTCTCAATCGAATTGTGACACGAGATGAAAAACTTACCTATGTAACAGCCAGCTTTGACCAGCTTGGTGGTTGGACCTAGAAACTCTAAAGCACTTCCCAAACAAAATCTGTACCAAGAAAATGTCATAGTCACTGTTGGGTGTCCGCTCTGTAATGTATTTTGAATGCTGGCAAAATCACTACATCTGAGAAGCGTGCTCTGCAATTGAGATGCACTGAAAACTGCGATGCTTATCCTGGTCAATAGAAAGGGCCCAGTTCTCTGGTCAAAAGAAAGGCTCAGTTCTCCACTGCCCAACGCACTTCCCACAAGCAGCATCTTGGAGTTTGAACTATGAAGATTTGCCTCCTTCCCACCACATTCCCTGACCTCTGGCCTCCCCTTCAAGCCTCTTGACAACTCTCTGCAGGGAAAACACTTCCACCACTAACAGGATGCAGGAAATCTTTCCCAAAACTTTGCTGAATCCTGCAACATGGAGGTTTTTTTTTTAAATTATTTTTATTCTTCTGTGTTTCTCTTTGTGTGTGTGTGTGTGTGTGTGTGTGTGTGTTGGTGTGTGTCGGTGTGTTATGTGTCTGTGTCCATGTGGGTGCAGTGCAAGTAGAGACCAGAAGAGGGTGTTTGATGCCCTGGAACTGGAGTTGTGAAACACCTGACATGGGTGCTGGGAACCAAACCCAGATCTCCTGAAAGAGCAGTATGTGTTCCTAACCACTGAGCCCTCTCCAGGCTCTGAAGCATGGATTTTTAGGCTCAGGAACAGCCTTACTTCTTGTTGGCAAAATATTTTGATAGTGATGGTTCCTATTGTGATTAATACAGTGTACTTGAGCATAGTTATGATGATTTTTAAATTCATAGCTCAAAACTGCAATTTCCTTTGCACCAACCTAATGAAATACACATAGCAGTTATCTACCTATTTATCTATTCACCCATCTGGCCATTTGCAGCAGAGCATCTGACCTCTCTAAATAAACTTTTCGTGTTAATTCACCATCCCTGCCTTTACTGGGGTAGAGGTAGAAGGCTGCAATATGTTTACATTAGGAAATTGCTATAATGGTCTGTGGCTCATTTTCACACGAATATGGATGCCTTTCATAGGTGTCTATGTGGTTGCTCTCAGCAACTTTCAAAGACTCAGCTTCTCAGTGTTAGGAGTCTGTTGGGACAGCTTGCACCCCTATGGCAAGAACATGTGTTATATTGCTGTGAAAGTTCAGAGTATTGACAATTAAGAAAGTTATATATGTTGGTCCTATATCTTTAGGACACATTGGCTCCACGACTTCTACCAATCTGGTTGCAATTTCATATATGTATGCAAATTAGCGACCATAGTATATTTTCACCCATGGAATGTGGCATTTCATCAAGCAGAGGGTAGTTATATTATATAGGTGCTTGGCTAGAACTGAGCATTAAGAGTGACTACTAATAAAAAGATTATATATATATATGTATGTATTAGAATGAATTGTCAAGAATTTTAAGTAATCTAAATCATGACTTTTTAATGTTTGGTGTGTTGGGGCAAAGTCATACAAGACACATTGATAATTCAAACTTTTAAAATTTATTGTGATGAGTGTGCTGCTGAGGAATGCATAATTTGGGGATTTAGCACCTGATTAGCTATTAAATGGCTGTCAGGAGGAAATTCTGCAGTAATCAGTTTAGCTTTTAGCCCCTAATTATCACTTCACAGTGGATTTGGGGTGAGATAATTGAGAACTGCAACACTTAAGGACTCCAGTTGGGTACTTTTTAATACAATGAAATGAATTATTTCTCTACCAGGGTTGCATTTAGCAGGTATTGGTAACAAAGGAAGAAATGTGATAGTGTATGGGATTTCATAAAGTGATTTAAAGTAGTTGATTCATTCATTATGCAATTAAGTGGAGCTCAGCTGTGTATAACTTACCTGGTGTCTAGGTCAAATTATGTCTTTCAAAACTCCATAAAATTTGTTGAAAGGATTTCACTTTAATCAAGGTTTGGATGGTTGGAGTTGCTGTCTGATCTATGTAATAAATTGATCCTAGATACTATGACCTTGGGCTGGTTCATTTCTTGTTGTTGTTTTTTTAATTCTTATTTCACCCAGTGAAACACCTACCATTCATATCCTATTTGCATAACAGTTCCAGTTCCGAGAGGCTAAGCCCTGGTAGCTACCACTTATTGCTACAATGGACTGTTCAGCTCACCAAGGCTCATGAACACTGCCCAGCCCTCACCCAGCTCTTTCCCAAGGTCTTTGTGACTGCTCACTCCAAACACACACACCTAACCATGCCATTGCTATCCCCACTCTCCAATCCTTTAGAATCAGCCAAATTGTTTCCAATTTTTAAAGTTCCCATCAAATCAACAAGGGACAACTGAATGACTTCTCATGATAAAGCATTAACCACAGAAATGATGTGATACAATCTCCACCTTTATGCAATCTTCTAGGGCACATAAATAGCCATGCCACTTAGAAAGAGAAGTAGAAGGACCAATTGGACCAATTTTGTGTACTTAACACTGACTCTGCATTCATCCCAAGAATAAAGATCTTGACACTTTTGAGATTTTACTTGTTCAAGGAGCAGTGAATGTACGACCTATGTATTATATTTTTTCATCTATATCCCTATTTTAAAAAAATCTGACAGGGAAGTAGAATATGACTGCGTACGTAATGAGCAGTCCACAGTACTGTTCTTCCCTGAGAAGAGGATCCTGAAATGGGGTAACAAAGCACCCAATCCTAACAAACCAGTCATAATCAGTATAAGCCAATAGCAGCAATTCTATTCTTTCAAACTACTCAGTCTTTGAGATTCCTACACACATGGAAATGAAATTGTGGCATGGTTTTTGTACACACAAGATACACACAAGATACACACACGAAAAAGCCAGCATAGTGACTTCTGGAAGTAAAAGAAGTCTATCTCACCCTTTTCTACTAAGGTATTGGTCTAAGTGAAAGCTGAGCCTTTGCTGGAGACTGAAAATTCAGAACTACCTGAAGGTCCTGGGAGGATATGGGTTTTGGGTAGTTGGAATTGCTGGTGTCATAGCCATATTCTATGGCTGCTAGTTTAAAATGTCAAGGAATTGGAAGCACTCACCTGTCTGAGTGCACTGGGTGGCTGTAGAGGCCACAAGAACCATAGGCACAGAAAGTCTGGAGAAAGGACCTCAGAGATTAGCTGATTCTGAATCCCTTTTCACTCTGGTACCATTTAGAGATTCTGTCCTTGACCAAGAGGTTGGATTCTGTGATGTGTACCAACTTCTAGGGAATGAAGAACTGCCAGAGTTTAGGACTAAGCTATGGGGGTAGGGTAGGCAAATTATTTTGTGTTAAAGACATTTTCTAGGTTCTGGAATCTGCTAGGAAGGAAGGTTGAAGGCTAATCAGAAAGTTGAAAAACAGAGCAAAAAGGTTGAATAGTTTCATGAATTAGATATTGTGATTCAGTGTCCACCCAAAGGATATTCAAGAATAAAGCAGTTTAGTTGCAAACCTTGGTCTTGCCTGGAAGTGAAGTGTCAGACTTCGTTGACTTCCCATGGGAAGCCTGACCCTTTCTGAGGAGTGGATGGGGGATGGGGTGGGGGGAAAGGTGGGACAGGAGGAGGGGAGGGAGTGAGAACTGGGATAGCTATGTAAAATAAGAAAAGACTGCATTTAAAAAATTTTTAATAAAAAAAAGAAAAGAAAACCTTAGTATAAACTAGGAGATCACAGATAAGATAGTCCTTACTAGAAATTTCAACTTTCATTTGATTTGGCCCCAAAAGGCAAAACAAGAGAATGACATTCTTAGTGGAGAAAGAAAGCATGGGTGGTTCCAGCTAGTGATGATTTGACCTTTAATTTTTGACTTTATAAAGATGGTATGAAAATGATTCAAAATAAGTATTTTTTTTAATTTTGAACTTTGAGCCCTTGATGTGGGAGTGTAATTAAGTTTGTAGTCATGTTAATTAGATTTTCTAGATATGCATAGATATATTTCAGTTAGATAGGCATTCTTCATATCTCTCAAAGACTGCAGAATATGGCATTTAATGTTTTAATAACTTACGGTTTTTCATGACAATGAGACATGTCTGCTTCTGGCAGCACCAATCTACTTCAAGAGTATTATGGGCATCGAAGAGGCTCCTTATGGAGTTTGCTAGCCATTTGGGCAAGAAACTGCTCTTGCCTGGACTGCTTAAATGGACACAAAGAACCCGCAGAAAGAGGACTGCTAAACTTGCCTAAAAGGTGAGATGATCCTTCAGGGTTCCTGATTCATAAAAGAGTCTGTGAGACATTTTGCAGGACACAAAAGAAAGTGACTGAACTGTCTTTGAATTTTCCTGCTTCATGGAAATGTCTGCTGGATGCTATGGGCCTGTAGGCTGAAGATGGATGCCCCAACAATAAAAAAGAACTTTGGGTGATTGTCCAGGCAGCAAGATGTCTCTGTCATTTCTAGAGTTTTGAAAGTTGCTTATTTCTTGTTTACTTAGGTAATATTATATCCTTCTGGAGTCTTTGATGGAGTTGAAGAATGGATAGTTATAGTTTTCCTTAATTAAGATAAAAGATTAAATAGATAAAAATATGGTAACTGTAATCTTTGCTTGATAACTGTTTTGTTATATATAATTTTACTACGTTAAAATGAAAGCCTTTCTTTTTTGCTTAAACAGAAAAAGGGGAAATGATGTGGGAGTGTTCTCCTGTATTTTGTATTACTTTCATTGGTTAATAAAGAAGCTGCCTTGGCTATTTGATAGGACAGGACTTAGATAGGCAGGGAAAAGAGAACAGAATGCTGGGAAGAAGAAAGAGTCAGGGAGAGAGCTGCCATGAAGCCGCCAGGGTCAGATATGCTGTATCTTCCTGGTAAGCCCACTACCTTGTGGTGACTTACAGACTATTACAATGGATTAGTTTAGATGTGAGAGCTAGCCAAGAAAAGGCTAGTGATAATGGGTCAGGCAGAATTTAAATGAATACAGTCTGTGTGTAATCATTTTGGGCATAAGCTAGCTGGCGGCTGGGAGCCGGCGCCGGGAAAACGGCCCTGCTATCTGGTGGGAACACAGCCTGCACCCCTTTTACAACAAGCCCTTCTGGGTGAGCTGATGAGGTGCCACACTCTTGGCATTGGAAGATACAGTAAGCCGTGTGATCACCATGGGTCCTACGCATGGTACGCAGTGGAGTGTCAAGAGTGCTTTTGGTTGTTTGTTGCTGATGTATTTGATAAATTCTGGGAGGTGCTTGATGCCTCATTATTAAATAGGCATTGTGTTTTAGGACTTTGCGAAACTTGTAAAGTAGTGCTAGTGTCCTGGGAACACTGACATTAGCTTAAGCTACATTGCTTAGCGGGTGGGGTAACCTAGCTGCATTTTCAACGTAAGGTGGTTTCAATTTCTCATGGCATATCAGGAAGCCATATTACTGCAAGCAGCAAAGCATGCGATTGGCAAACTAAACTCCATCCGTTAAAACTAAAACTAAAGCAGCAATTCTTTTCAACAAACATAAGCTAAGATAATTTACCATTAACAAATAGACATCCAAAAGCAGTGTGTTATGATGTAAAAAGAAGGAAGATATCTTAGAGGAAAATAAAAATGATAAGTGAACTACAACAAAAAGGGCAGAATATGGGCAAATATAAATAAACCCTGACTGAATTGTGGTGAGTGTGATATCTTGTTTAATATAAAACATACATACTATTAAAGATACATGAAAATAATAACCCAGGAGACAGAGGGGGTAAATAGTAAATGTTAAATAACAGAAAATCAGAAACAGTAATCATTTGTTTCAGACAAGAATATGCCAGAGATAAATGTTGTATTCTCTACTGTAACAAATAAAACAATTGTTAGCTATGGGCAATGTGAACATTATTTCATTGCTCTAAAAGAAGCCAAGAAAGATGAACACAAAATAGATGAATCAAAATATAAGATAATATTTAAAATCTTAGCTATAACTGTAATTAAACTATACTTATACTAACTAAATGAGACATATAAAATATTCATATTGCCAGCTAGATAAGATGAAACCCAGTTCCATACTGATTACTGAAGATAAGCTTGAAATACAAATACTTACAAAATTAAAGATGTATAAATGTTCTATATAATATGCATATGGAAAAAGTAACCATATTAAATAGTAACCACAATAATAATTCTATAGGGAAAGAATAGAAGTGAATTAGATATTAACATGATGTGTAAATGACATAAAAGTTGAGAGATGAGGTCTGAGTCCTGCCTTTGGCCAAGTTTAATCTTACTTCCTGAGCTTTGGTTGATTGTAGAAGGCCTCTGGCTGGTTATCTGAGTGGGCTGTAATCTGTATTCAACTGACTGGATTAGCCAGATGATGAAAAAGTAGGTTGTTTTCTGCACCTTGCTTCTAATCTCTATCAAAAATACTGTCTGACCATAAGGCCAATTGGAGGTTTCAGAGCTTGTGCTGGTTCTAGAAGCTGCCTCTACCAGACTTTTTTGGGGGGGCCACCAGCTAGCTCCCAAATCATGACACAAAGACTTCTTATTAGTTTTGAATGTTTGACCTAGCTTAGGCATGTTTCTGGCTCTTTAACTTAAATTAACCTGTTTCTCCTTATCTACCTTTTGCCTCGGGGTTTATTACCTTTTCTTACTGTCTCTACATCTAGCTGGCTGATAGCTCCCTGGCTCCTGGCTCCCTCCTTCTCTCCTTCTATCATTCCTTCCTCTTCTTTTCAGCCCAGATTTCTCCTCCTGTTTATTCTCTGTGCCTGGCTACCCCACATGTCCTTTCTCTGCCTAGCTATTGGCCATTCAGCTCTTTACTAGGCCTTAGGCAAAAAAGGTGAAACTAATGCAACACATCTTTTCATAATTAAACACACATCCTTACATAGTTAAGCAAATGCAGTATAAACAAAAGAAACACACCTTTGCACGGTTAGATATTCTGCAGCATAAACACATGTAACACATCTTTGTCTAGTTCAAATAATATTCCACAACAGCGGCCTTGTTCCGAAACGGTAGTGTTGCTTTGCTCAAATAGCTTCTGCTAAATTTCATTTGTCTAAGGACTTTTCGGTTAACAAAAGCCAACCAAGACTGGGGAGGGGCATTTCACCACGTAGGAGTTAGTCAACCAGGCAGACATCACACTCAAAGCGTAGCTACAGATATGGACCAGGTGACAGTGTTGGTTCCGAAAAGGAAACATATCTTTCAGATCTCATTCAATTTTTCCTGTTAAAAGCCAGTTCAGTCCTTCTTTAAGTGGCTGTCGGAAGGACTTTCTGGTCCATGAGTCTCACAGTTTCCATGACTCACCAGGCAGAGAACTAGAAACCATGGGTCCACCTTTTTCTCCATCATTATAGCTCTCTCTGCTGTCTTCTACCCCCCCTCTACATCTGGACTCCATGCCCTACAGGACAGTATCTAAAGTCATTTATTTGTTTCCCCATGGCCTTGCATGGTACCACAGCAAAGTATCCTTGCTGTTATCATATCCCCTACACACTCCCACTTTCAAAGATCTGCTGTCATGTCCTGAGGTTCCTGTACCCTGAAATCATCCTTCCCAGCCTCCCTTCTTAACTGTTGGGCTATCTGCCTACCATCTATATAAATGTCAATTCATTTTGCAAACCATGGTCTGTTCTCCCTAACCCTGGAATGAGCAACTCTTCCTCAGTGAAGCGATCCACATCTCCAACAACAGTTCTGTTGTGGTCCTTTCCGTGTCTGTTTGCATCTCTCTTTCCACTGCCGACTCACTTGAATGGGACTGATTTCCAGAGTCAGAACCATAGGTGATTTGTCCCTCTGTCCCCAGGATCTAACACAAGGAATGGTTTATAATAGTAGGAAAATGTTTGCAGATGAATCCTAATTTCTCTAAAGTGATCAGGCAGATTCTGCTGAAGTGGAAAGACATCTTGTAGACCCCAATAACTTACTAGTCTTAGCAATGGTGGAATGGAAACCCAAGGTGGCTAAAAGACTTGGGTAGAGTCCCACAGTGACACAGAGAAAGAATGGGCTGAGCCCTCTTGGACACCATACCTCAGCATGCCAGCATTGCAGCATCTCTCTCTCTCTCTCTCTCTCTCTCTCTCTCTCTCTCTCTCTCTCTCTCTCTCTCTCTCTCTCTCTCTCTCTCTCTCTCTCTGAACTGCTTTAATATTGTCACTACAACATAACTCAGCTTTATTTTCCACAATATTGTTCATCCCGCAGCTGGCTAAAATGCCTTACCAGTGAAAGGAGGGAAATTCCGTAGTTAAATAAGAGGGAAGAGAAGTTAACTACTGCAGGTGCAGACGGGAGAATGTTAAACCAAGTTCAATTTGGAGAAGCAGTTTTAGATTCATCACCTACAGAGCAACAGGGACACAAGCACACACTGCTCTGTGCATGGTGGCCACATGCATTGTGTGCTGACAGAATCATTTTACATCTCAATTAAGAGAGCCAGAATCAGGGGCAGTGTGCAATGTGGACAAGCATCATCTCTGGGGCTGAAAAAGCCCCTTTGCCATAGTCTCTGGGGTCCACTGAAATGATAGAAAACCTCATCCAGGTCGCCTTTTATTCTTGCTGACAATGTATGTTGAAAAAAATGGTTTCTTGTTCATCTGCTTCCCGTACATTTGCTGTTGAGAAGAACTTGGACCCCAGCCTGCCACAGTGCCCCAGGACCCCTCACTGGAGACACAATGGCTATCTAGATGCACTCAGCTTCTGGCTGTGTGACTGCAGGCAGCCAAATCCCCACATGAGGGATTATTAAACAAGGCGGTGATTTTCAGTTGAAGGATACCAGCCATGGACGTTTAAAGTGTTCCCATGCAACCGAGGCTGCCAGTGAAATACCAATTTCTCCTTTTTTTAGAACAATTATTTCTTTTATTTTTCCCCAGACAGACCCTCAGACATTCTTCTCCTCCCCTCTGAGGTTTCTCTTTGAAAGAACCAACGCCATAGATCACGCAGGGTTACTCCCCAGATAGAGCTGCTGAACACAGGTGCATGCTGGGCCTTCGGTGTCGGGCTTCGTCTCTGATTTGTTACAGGAAAAAGACTCACTGTAGTTGCCCAATTCCCCTGTGTGGCTACTTTGAAGATGGAGATGATGTATTAATTTTGTGTTTTTTACAGATTTATGCTTTATGGACATACCTATATTTTTCCAAGCAATGAAGCAAGAAGCAGCTTCATAGTCTGAATGCCAGAAATGCTAGGTGGGAGGTGTCCAGCATTCTGGCTTCACTGAGAGGGCACAAAAACTGCCCCAGATGAAAAGAAAGAGCCTGTTGTGGGGGAGAGAATTGTATCCACACTTCATGTTGTTGATATAAAAGCAGAAAGGGGGACAGACTACTGCACACGTGTGGAAAGTAAAATAATTTGGCAAAGAGAGGTTCTATGTTTCTTACCTTAGCCCTCATATCATCTGAAATAGCAGATCTTTGTCCCTGAGAGTTCAGGCAATCATAGCAGAATGTAAAGGCTTTCTGATGTTTTCAAAGCTTTGAAGAAGAGACCTGTGAGCGGCACAATTGTGAGAGGCACAGTCCTAGGGTAAAAGATTTGGACCATGAACCAAATAAGGTAATAGAAGGTATGCAAGAGGCATAAGTGCCATGCTTTTGTGCCTTTGTATGCTACTTGAAACCTGTTTCTCCATGTTCAAGAATCTTCAGCATTAGTGACAATAATACAAGCGAGTAATTGCCTAGCAAGATACGTTACAATTTTCAAGGACTTTATTTATCTGTTTCCTCTTTCAACCCTTCAGCAATCTTGGAAACTAGACAAGAGCAACCCATAGCTCTATTTAGTAGAAAGCAAACAAGATGCCACTGACTTATCTGGGCTAGGGAGAATAAGCTGGCACTGATTCTGGGTGATGAGTTGAGAGACGTGGTAGGAACAGGGATGGGGATGGATTTATTGTACTGGATGCTGGATGCTGATGCTGCAGTTGCCCTGATCCTGTTGATGCAGCAATTGTTCTACAGGCGGTGGAGTGTTAGCAGCAGAAGCCCTCCAGTCAGCATCTCCTTCTGGGATTGCTTCAGGTACAAAGACCTCACTTAAATTCATGCCCAAGGCAGGGACCTACAGTGGGACACTGAATGACACCGTTGTAAGGGGCCTGCCGTTTTAGCAAAACCCTAAACAACTCCGAGAAGTCACTTCGGCTTCAGAGAGCACTGTGGTTTGTGAGTGACATGACTCTCTTTAGTTCCCCTCTCTTTCAGAGGTGTGACATCCTTTATCAAATACCTTGCATGTTAAACTGACTCAGAGTTGCATATTTGATTACTCAATACTTTGTGTTTCCCAGGCTGTCCAAGGGTGTTAGCTGCTAGGTATTGTGGCTCTATAGCTCACCCACAGCAAGGCTGTATATCTACAACAACTGATTACACAGGTGACTAAGTCTCCCTGAAGAAAATCTGAGCTATACAATGGCATGCATGTCTAGTAACTATTCTCTCACTCTTTCCCCAAAGGAACTGTAGCCATTTATCCAGCTGACTGCACACTCTAGGCAAGGGGATGTCCAAAACACCACTGAAGCTATTGGACATAGGGCCAGTGGCTCAGTCTATTCAGACTGATATAATGAAATCACATAAAATGAGTCTTTATAAGTCATATAATTTTATTGCTCACAGCTTTGGAGCCTGGGAAATCCCATGTCAAGTTGGTAGCAGATTCAATGTCTGGAGAGAGTCTACTGTTTATAGATGACACCTTTGTGTTGTGTTCTCAGATAGCAGAAAAGGCAAGAAGCTCTCCCAGGCCTTGGCTATACTATTTTAGCTTTATTTTGTGTGTATATGTATGTGCATGTTCATTTTATAGGGATGTGGTGTGGTATGTGTGTGTGTGTGTGAATGTGTGTGTATGTACATGTGTGTAGCAGTCAGAGGATAACCTTGGATCTTGCTGCTCAGGTACCATACATAATTTTTTGGGAGACAATGTTTCTTACTGACTTGATATTCCTGTAGTAGGCTATACTGGCTAGCCAGCTAGCCTCAAAACACCTCTGTCTCTACTTCCCCCTGGGATTATATGTGCTCACTTGTTTTTTAACACGGATTCTGGGGACTGAATTTAGAGTCTCATGCTTGGATGCTAAACAAGTTGCTAACTGAGCTGTTCTCCCAGCCCTCAGCTCCCTTTCATAAGGGAAGCAGTTTCAAAGATCCCACCCCTTAATCCCACTACAAAAGGGTTTTGTTTTGGTTTGTTTGTTTGTTTTCTTAGCAAGACTTAAACATTTAGGTCATGATTACAGGGATAGCTGAAGACCCAAGGTAGCAAGATGGACCCTTCATGAGAAGATATCTTAGTTAGGGTTTCTATTGCTGTGATAAACACTATAATTAAAAGCAACTTGGGGAGGAAAGGGTTTACATTAGCTTACCTGTCCCAATCACAGTCCATTATGAAAGGAAGTCAAGGCAGGAGTTGATGCTGAAGCCATGAAGGACTGCTGATGTCTGACTTGCTCTTCACATCTGCTCTCTAATAACACCCAGGAAAAGTCAAGTGGTGGCACCACACACAGTGACCTGGGGTCTCCCACATCAATTGCCAATGAAGAACATTTCATGTGGGCATTTTCTAAGTTGAGGTTCTTTATTCCAAAGTTGCAGGAAGCCGTGTGGAATCGCCATTACAAGATGGAACCGGCTTCCTGTCAGCTTAAAGGTAAACAACTCCATATTGGGCTATGCCTTTTTTTTTTTTTTTTTGAGACAAGGTTTCTCTAACTTTGGAGCCTGTCCTGGAACTAGCTCTTGTAGACCAGGCTGGCCTCGAACTCACAAAGATCCGCCTGTCTCTGCCTCTCGAGTGCTGGGATTAAAGGCGTGCGCCACCACTGCCCGGCTTTTAAGCTATGCCTTTTGGACTACGTCCCGCGCTTCCAGCATGCACAGTATGGCAAGAGTCCCTAGCCTATCCCGATACATTTGGTGTCGGCAGGCTGGTGGCCACCAATCATGGAGCGACCCATGTCCTATTCCCCTATATAAGCGGCTGCATTTTAGTCCTCGGGGCCCCTCGCTTCCAGCTCTCCCTTCAACCAAGAAGCTCTCCAATAAAGCGTGATTTGAAAAGAATCCTCGAGTCGTGGTTGTTCTTCCTCGCTGGTCGAGGAGCTCGCCACACAAAGTAACTCTAGCTTGTGTCATGTTAACAAAAACCAGCCAGCAGAGAAGGCTTGGTTAATAAACTGAGTCCTGACCAAACTTTCGCTCATAGTGGACTAGCTGTGCTCTCAAATCCTTGAGGTTAGTATTCTTCTCATTCTCCAAATGTAGAACTGGAGGACTACACAATGTGGACATGGTTTTATCTACCATATTCTCATTGAATTTACCAGTCATGGCTCTGAAGAAACAAGGTACATCCCAATGTGGATGATAACTTTCTCAGAGCTTCACAGACGGAGTTCTCTCTAAATTTAGCTCACTTTCTGTGGTCTGTATAGTCTAGCGCTTCCCAAGGTCATGAAGCTATACCCAGTTAGAACAGAATTATATATATATATACAGAGGAACGGTGAATGAGTGAAGAAACGAGAAGGCTAGGAAGGTAAGTTTGGGGGTGTCATGTATACATGCATGAGCACACTGTGTCAAACTTTTTCAACACATGTTAATACCTACACAGAAGTTTTTACAATATTAGAGACCATAAATAAACACATACAAGATGATGTGACAACTAGGCCCTGCCACGGGTTTTAGCATAACTGGTTTTAGTGGCATGAGCAGTGGAGTGACTTTGCAATAAAAACAGGGATGGAAATACTTTCTGTTTTAAAATCATGGACTCTTTCTGGGCAGTGGTACTGCATGCGTTTAATCTCATCACTCGGAAGGCAAAGGCAGGAGGACCTCTGTGAGGTTGAGGCCAGCCTGGTCTACAAGAGTTAGTTCCAGGACAGTCAGGGCTGTTAAACAAAGCAACTGTCTTGAAAACTCAATCAATCAATCAATCAATCAATAAAAATTATGGGCTCTCATGTTTAGAGTATGATATTTAAATATTGCCATTGAGTATCCAACTTTACCAAAAACACTCAAACCACTCTTCAGTTAGTAATATGGTGCTATTAGAATATTGTTTAGTAGCAAACTGACTACAATGAACCAATTAACCTTGGAAACGACTAATAGTCATTAATAAGACAGAATTATGTCTCACTTATACATATATACATATATATATATATATATATATATATATATATATACCTGTTTTTCTTGCCTGTGAAGACTTAAACATATCCATGGGCTTAAAGTTTTCTCTATCAGCATAGAGAGTATGAATACAGTGATAGCCAGGACCCCAAACAGCAAAGATTCCAAGTATTTATATATCATGCAATCATATACTGGTCACAAAATACACATTACCATCCAGATAGACACAGCAAAATGTGAATGGCTTTCTGAAGGCTTGCTGAAAGTCCAGGTTTATAAGTAATGATGATGCACCAAAGCCTGGGACACAGTAGATACTTAGAATCACAGATCTCTGTATAGAACTTTGTCCCCAGTGGTCACAAAACATGAAACTACAAATGAAAGTATAGAAGTAGGAATAGTCCAGTTACCATCACTCCTTGCTGGGTCACTGATCAAATGGATGCTTTCTTCCTCACATTGGGGTCTGTGAGTTTAACAGTCCTGGTCACACAGGTTGGAAAATTTTAACCAAAAGATAGAACTAAATTGCACTCAACTATAAGGCAAAGCTTTGTTATGCTAATTTCATAATTCTTGTGTCTACAAACCAGCAGAAAAGTAGGGGTATTATGTTTCCAGGGGTAACTGACCATCCCTCAAAGGTTGCTTTTATACAATAGGAGCAGATAAACTACATTTAACATCCAGAGATCCATTTGGTACTCTCCTCGCTCATGTTGGAAGTAAATACCCACTAAAGTGGCCTGGTCTGAAGTAACCCTGGGACTAAGTATCACAATACACTCTGCCTGAGGATCTAGGTCACCAACCAAGATGAGTAGGGGTGCTGCTAGAGCACCTGACTGAGAAATGGGGAAAGAGGGAGGGAAAGGTGTTGAGGTTCTGAGCACAGCTCCCACAGCAGGGGGCATCACACCCCCCACCCCCTTTCTTCACCCTCTGTTTCCTGCATGACAAATAAAATTGACTTCAAGGAATCCTGAAGGAGTTTCTCCTTGAATGTCCATTCAAGAAACATAAGGGCAGGCTATGTTAGAGACTGTGACTTATCACTTCTCTTTTCCAAGAGAGGAATTTTACCCCAGATGCCTGACTGTTGTTTGAGGAAAGCCTTCAAGGTCTCTTTGGTTGAGAATCACCAAGTGCATGCCCTTTGTTGGGTGACTGATATCTAAACATTTGCTGACTTTACATAGCTTGTTGATTCAAGAGAAGTTGAGACAATGTGGACAGACCATGGCAGTCCTAGATTGTCTTGTGGGGCTGGCGAAAGTTTTCATTGAGTTTTACAACTACTGAATTTCTCCTTATACGATTTTCTTCTCTTTTCTTTCAGATGTTTAGCCCAATGGCACACTACAGTAAGCATCCTGCATGTTAAAAGTCCACCTAAGATTCTACCTTCTAGAGAACAAAATTTTCATTTCAAAATAATTTCATAGATGATGCTTTGTTTTTACTTTGTAATCCTAGTAGCTAGGCAAGGTAGATTTTATTTTTTAGATAGAAATGGGGTCCAGAGAAGTTTAGTGGGGTTTCCAACATGTAGCAGTAAGACTCACCATGGACAGGCCTTATGCACAGAAATGGCACATGGTAGAAAAAGAAAAGGAGCCAGCCTAAGGCTGAAAGTTCATCCTTCTGCTGTACAACACGCCCAGATTTTAAGTCTCATTCACTCAAAGCACTCTGGGAGATGCCATCACAGTACCACCAAGGCAGTAAGGGGGGCATGTTTGAGTGATGTTTTTATGATATATTGGTCCTATAAAGGCTTATTAAAAAGCTAATAAAATGCAAAGGCTGTCACTCACAATGAAAAACCTGGTGATTTAGAAGTAGTGCCCGACTTCAGGATCATCTTGTAGACAAAGCATAAATAAAAACTAGCAAGAGGTTTGGTGTTAGGAATTATACAGCAAACTCACTGATCTCAAGGCTGGGTATATCCGTTGCTGAGAGTGATATCCCTGTGAATGTCCACGATCCTTACCTGGATGGCTTGATTTTCTTAAAGTATATGGTGTAAAGAATTTTCTTCTCAGCATATCACTAGAAAGACTATATCCGTACTTCATCCTGGAAGAGAGATGGAAGACTGTGGAGCTGTGTGGGGAAAGGAACAATGGGAGCAGGCAAAGATGTGTTCGAAAGTAGCAGGTCTGAAATCTCAATGAGCTTAGCTTGACTCGGTGTGCCAATGCCTCTCTGGTCTTTCAGGTGTCTTTCCTTGAATTGAAAAGAGACCGGATGGTCACCGGTCCCTCACAGTGCTCAGACTTGCATGGCTGACTCTTGGCTTTCCCAGTGTCTCGGGCTTGAGCTGCTTTGGATTTCTGACAATATACAGACAAGAGAGGAAGTCCAGGATGTGACTGTACATGTCAGAAGCGATGGAAGAGGAGGTGACATGTGGAGTAACTGCAGTTCACAGTGGATGACCGGTGCAAGTTCAGTTCCACAGACAGGACTGGGAGAGCCACTGGTATCATGACAATAATTAAACCACATCACATTATTTGTAGGGAGGGCTTTAATTAAGTCATTCATACGAAGGTATTAAAGTTAATAATTAGTGTTCTGTGGCTGCTACCCCTGCCTTCTATATCTAGCACATGCAAAACTTTCAAGTGAGTAGAAACAAATGAAAACATCTATATCCCAGCTTCCAAAAGGAGACTATAACCCACAATACCCTGAAGGCAAGCGGACATCAATCTCTGTAGGGATTAGGTAAATCAGCAGCAGTGATACCCGGTGGCTAGGGAATAAATTACTGTTGAAATCCAAACAAGAACAGCTTCAACTAAATGGAGTAGCTGACTACTTGATGGTATGTTTGAAAATATGGAGATATTCCACTGAAATTTGCTTTCTTCCTCCTTCTGCAATTACCAAAGCTCAAGCATGCATCTTCTGTGTTTCTCTTATTTTTCTGAAAACATTGATATCTAATATTCTTATAAGGGGCAGCCATATTACTTTTACTTTGGCACCTAAAAGATCAGCTGTCAGAAGGTTGGGAATAAGAGGAATGACCAAGTGTGACTGGAGTAGGAAAGAGAGCCTAACTGAATTACAGCTTCTGCTCCCCATGGCTAGACCCTAACAACCACAGGGTGACAATGCAGAGTAACAGATTGGGAACACAGCCCCAAAGAGGTGAGCAAGTATGTACCTGCCCTTCCTCCTCTCATTTACTTTTCTATCATGTGCAGTTCTTACGCTTGTGTCTAGACCCACAGAGAGCATCAGTTCCAAAGGTTCTAAAGAGGACAATCTACAGATAGAATCAGTAACCCGCCCATGGGTAAAACACACTAAAACATCCTTTCCTGGGAAGGACGTGTGTCTACGAACCCTACTCAAGAAGCAGTCACAGGTGGAGACACAGAGCCCTGGATTCACTCTTAAAGCAGCCAGGCAGATCTCCCCCAGGCAAGATTCCATGGCTTCCAGACAGATGCCAGTGGCTGTTTAGAAACCCTAGTTCACTGCTTTCCTCCCTGTTGAAATACAGGAATTCCTGAGAGAGTTAACACGGAGTGGTTTGGGGGTGAGAAATTGATTGCCCAGCAGGAGACTAAGGCTTGAGAAGAAAGGTTCAAAATGAGAGTGGAGAGAGCTTGAAAAGGAAGACCCATGCCTTCAGGAAAAAACCTCTCAGGAACAAAATAGAAGGTATTGAGGTAGAGTCTGCTCATGCCAGTATTCCATGTAGATGAGCAAATCGTGAAAGCATTTGTAGTCGGGCTTTTATTTGGGCCACCAGCTCATGAACAATGGCACTGAGACTTATTAATTATGAAAACTCAGGCTTGTGCTTAACCAGTTCTAATAATGTAATGCATATCTTTTAATCTACATTCCTTCATGTGGTGTGATTCCCTTTACTCGGTCCTTCCCATCTTGCTGCCTCTAATGGTCTTCCGGCTCGTCCTCACGCCTACCTTCATCTCCTCCTGCCTATATTGCTCCCTCTTTGTCCAGCTGGCACCTTCACCTTTCTTCCTCCCAGAGACACAGAAGTCCCTGCTATACCGCCTGCCTAGCCTTTGGCCACTTGGCTTTTTGTTACACCAGTCACAGTGACATGTCTTTTCACAGTATCTTACAATAAGCATTTCCTTAGCCTTTTCCTTAGCTGTTGTTGCAATATACATGCTGCAGTGGTGACTATCTGGCATTTAGTGTTGAGCAGTATGCTAATGGGGGACGTTCAAGTCCAGCAAGATCAAGGAACACTCAAAGGTTCATTGTGGAGTCAGAGTGAAGAATCAGGTCAGTGTCCTTATTTGTAAAAATGACATTTTCTTGACTGCTCCTTTATGACATGAAGTAAGGTGACATATGCCGACAACAGGGAACCAAGGCCGCAGCTCCACACAGCTTCACATAGACTAATGTAGGTGGTACCTCTGGAAGGGTCAAGGCTTTGCCTAGGAGATTCCTGTCAGTTATTGGCATATAATATGTGCTCAGTAAATGCTAGTTTTTCTACTTTGTCTTTAGTTTCTGTACTTAATGCAGACTGTGAAGCAGCAATTTGTCTTCTCTCTATGATAAAATAAAAATATGTTTGAACTAATCTTTATCTGAAGAAAGTTCTTATGGATTCAGTTATTACCCCCTACCCCCATTAAAGCACATGGAGTCCATATCATTTTCTGTGTCTGTACTCTGACAATGTGTGTGACATTCTTTAATTAATTAGTTCCTTTCCAGCTCCTGCATGCTGGGACCTGCTGGCCAACTTTGGCATGTGTTCCAAGTCGGTGCCCCGTGGGTGCTGGATGCATGTTTTGTGACTGGTGTAACCTGTCAGCGCTTTCCTTTCAGAGGCTTTATCTCCCTTTTTCAAGTCTGTTTTCTTCTTCTCTGACAGGATCTGGCAGAACCTCATTCTCTTTCAACAGAATTCCAAAGAGCATACTAACTACCCAATTGCTTTTCTGATTACTCCTAGAATAAAAGCAGTCTAATCCCACATTGAAAACCATGCTATACAGTGACTGTTGACATCAGAATAGCAAACATTGGCAAAGCTATTAAAAGAATGGCAGACTGTGGGTAATATTTTATCTTTGCCTAAGGGGGGTCTTTAAAAGATGTTAAGAGAGGGCATACTTAGGAGACTGTACCAGCAGACATTGGGCTTAAAGAAAATGCTATTTATCCTACCAGCCACACCATGGGTATTAAATTCCTTCTGAATTCTTCTCCCAGCTTAGCTGTCCATGCTGCCATGATGGACAGCATCAATCCAGTGGGTAAATGAAAATAGGGGAATGTCAGCGAGCTGGGAGCGATGGCTCACTCCTGTGCTTTAAGGACTGGTGAGCACATGAGGCAAGAAGATTACCATGAGTTCAAGGTCAGCCTGGGCTACCTAGTAAGCTACAGGCCAAACTGGACTAAAGAGGGAGACTGTCTCAGCACACAGAATTCAGGGAAGAAACCCAAAAGACTCTGACTCAGCCCCATCTTCATGTACTCCTCATCCTCCAAGAATAGCTCAAAACCAGCTGTCCTTCTGTTGTTTTATTCTTCATAGGTTCTATGTTACTCTACGAACCCCACAGTTCTTTGGGTTTGTCTATATTTTGCTTTTATTTCTTTTTTAATGAAGGGTCTTCTAGAGCACTTATTAGCATGCCAGTGTCTCCCATATTATAAATGTTCCAGACTACACAAGTCTTTTTTGATGTATATACTTCTGGCACTTAGATGTATGGCAGGTGCTTAATGAATGTTAGAAGAAGGGATGGATGAAAGAAAGATTAGTTAAGTAGTGGACATATGCTGTGCTCTGTTTGTGCTCTCCTGTGGGCACTAAAGAAACAGCAGATTCTGATCAGTCACAATGAGGACCAACTCATTGGGTTGGCTCTCCTGAGCCCATGGGAGAAGTTACAAAACCTTCCTGGGTCTATGATAGGGTTGGTTTTCTTTTCTACAGTGCATGCACTGACATGGACCTCGAAACAAACAGAGCTAGATCTTCCTGTAGGGAAGATAATTTTACAGCTAGGACACTAGAAGGATAAGGAATCGAGTCCTATGAAAGCAGAGTGCAATATTGATGTTATGTAACCATGTGATGGCAGATCTGAGACTAGAGCTCATATAACCAGACTAGAACAGGGCCTTTTCTAGCGAGGTCATCACTGTAGCCTTTATGGGCGGCTATGGTACAA
The DNA here is from genome assembly GCA_028555095.1 of Dicrostonyx torquatus. Taxonomy (NCBI): domain Eukaryota; kingdom Metazoa; phylum Chordata; class Mammalia; order Rodentia; family Cricetidae; genus Dicrostonyx; species Dicrostonyx torquatus. Next base: position 8,157,986 of record JAQHUG010000021.1, read on the forward strand.
TACAAAGTAATGGGTAAGAAACGATTTAGATCTCGCAGTTATGATCACTGGGAAGTCCAAGATAAAAGAATAAGTGGTTTGAAGTTTGACAAATGCTTGCCTATTGTTCCATAGGCAGAAACTTCTGATTGTATCCTCCAGTGCTAGAAGGAGATAGCCAGTGGTTTCATATAATCACCTCCTAATATTTTCACATTGGGGGTTAAGTTTCAATATATGAATTGGAGTATAATTAAACACACAAGCCACAGCAACTACAATATGTTGTGTGCACATATGTACATGTGCAAGTGCATGTATATGTGTGTGTCACAATTTGTCTTGAGATTTTATTGCATGATCCAAAGCAATAAGAACCCTAAGACCGTCAGTGACACGTATACACATAAAAAATGGGCTTGTTTCAGCTTACAGTTTCGAAGCATACTCCATCACCAAAGGATGGATCAGGGCAGGAACTCAGTCAGGGCAGGAACCCAGAGGAAGGAGATGATGCAGAGACCATGGACTGGTACTGTTTACTGGTTTGCCCTCCACAGCTTGATCATCCTGTTTTCATAGATAGCACTATGCAAAGAGTTGGACTTTCCAACATGAAAATATACCACAGGTTAATCTGGTGGGAATTTTTTTTTTTTTACTTGTGGTTCCTTCTTCTGAAATGACTATAGCTTGTGTCAAGTTGATATAAAACTAGCCGGCATATGGCTGTCACACTATTCTTTTCCAGAACAGTCTTCCAATAAGCCTGTGTCCATTAAACAACAACCCTTCTCTCTTTTACTCCAAACCTCTGGTAATCATCAATCTGACTTTATTTCTATGAATTCTACTCTTCTAAGAATCTCACAGAGTGCAATTATACAGTATCTGTCCTTTTGAATTTGGCTTATTCTACTTAACATAATGTCTTCAAGGTTGATTCATATGCTAGCATGAGTCCAAATCTGTTTCTTTTTGAAGCTAAAAAAACATTTAACTATATGTATATAGCCAATATTGACTGTCTATTACAAGCTAATGGCCACTTGGGATGTTTTTGCATTTTGGCTATTGTAAAATGTTGTGATGAACATGAGTGCAAAATATCTATTTGAGTCCCCACTTTTAGTTATTTTTTTTATATAACCATAGATTGATATTGGAGAAAAGTATTTTCTTGATTATATGTCTCAAGTCTTAGGCAGGCTGGATGGAGGCCAGAAAAATCTCAGTTTTTAACTCCTTGCATTTTAAACATTAAACATGCAAAGATTACTGAATCTACATCCAGGTGAATCCTGTTTTCTGTGCTCCACATTAGCTCTGTGCTAGATGTTTGGTTCACACTTGCATAAGATGCAGTACCAGGGCAGGAGGAGAAGATTCTGGTGACCTAACACAACACATGAGATGAGACACACTTAACAGCACAATCACTCACAGGAAGAGAGGAGGGAATGACTAATGATGGCCGGTTTAATGGCGGTATTGACGGAAGCTCATCATTGAAGTCTTCACAGTCACAGAAACACCATTTAGGCAGGAAATAAGTCATCAGCAAAATGTGTTGAGAAACTCATATTCAAACATAAAGGAGGGGAAACGCTATGGTGTCTAGTTTAATCTGCCTCGAGTATAAATGGGGAGCAAACGTCAAAAAACAAGCCTGGAAACTAAGGCAAGCCATGAAGGGTCTTACATCTGGGCCAAAGACCTTGAGTTTTCTACTTTGCTCTTGAGGCAAAAGGAGCTACTGTAGGATTTGCAGCAAGAACACGGCATGATGACCTCGGTGCTTTACACAGATTCCTCTGGACTGCATGTGGGATGCTCTGACAGGAAACGGTGGTTAGTTGGGCATCAGGGCTATTAGTGTTAGCAACAATCAGAGCCACAGAGAATGAAGAGCAAAGAAGTGTGGAAGAGATGGCAAAAAACTTTAATAACCAGGATTTGATGATTGGGTTTCCAATTTGGAGAGGGGAGGAAACTGGTAGAGGAAGTAATAGGGATGACTCCAAGGTTATTGGCTAGTAAAGTAGACTATCACTAGATCTATTCCCTCGGGTGAGAGAATTAGGAAGAAAGAAGAGGTTGAGGAATGAGAATGATGGACATCTTTGAACATATTGACCACAATGTCCCTTCTATAAGAGAAAATTAGCAAGGATTAAAAGTTAAAGACACAAAATTTGGGCTCAAACTTGGCTGACTTTATGAGAAATCAGCCACTCTAGTCATTTTATGCAACAAAATAAGTATTTATACAGTGAATTTAATATTGTCAAAATCATTAGAAAAGTTGAAGAAATAGGACCTAAGTGAATTTGTAGAAATAGTATTTATAAGATACAAAAGTTATAAGAACAATGTGGCAGAAAGCCAAACTCTCCATCATAATCAGGAGGCTCAGTTGAGTAAAGTGGAGACCACGTTCACCACCGCATATATACCTTAATTTAATTTCATTATCAATTGTTAAGATAAAAAATACCCTGACAAATGGATTTGAAGAAGGAAATGGCTTCTTTGGGTTACAGGCAACTTTCATGGAGACATCGAGGAAGCAGAAGCTACTCACATTCATCCATAGTCAAGAGCAGGAAGCAATGAGTTAGAACATTCTAGTCCTTAGCGTCCTTTCCCTTTCTATTCTTCCCAGGGCCCAGCCCATGATATGGTGCCATCTACATTCAGGGTTGGTCTTCACAACTAAATACCCAATTAAAAAAAAAACCCACAGGCATGTTCACTGGCCAACATAATCTAGACAATTCCTCACTGAGATTCCCATCTTAGATGAGTCAAGTCCACAATCGAAACTAGCCATCACATGCCCCTACACATAGGAAGCTAATAATCAGATACAACAAACCTGCCGTGAAGACCCTGGTGTTCCCATGATTGTTCTTGCCAGCAGCAACCATCAGCTACAGCAAGCAGATGGTGTTGGCATCACTTCAGCTTTTTAAATCTTATATAGCTGTATTTTCTTGACTGTGATGGTGGTTGTAAAACTGCGAATATATGAGAAGTCACTGATTTATACATTATGGTAAGTGGGTAAATGTTTTGGTGTATAAGTTATATATCAATTGGTGAAACTACTCTACCCCCAGAATTCTAGCTGCAAGGGAGTCTGAGAATAATTTATCACTTTGCAATGTCTGTACAAAAGGATGCAATACAAAGATGTTGAAGTGAATGGTGTGTAGACAAATTTTTTATTGTTTTACAGGCATAAGTAATGATAATATGAGATGATAATATGAAAAAAGAATGAAAAAGGTAAGTAAAGATCTGATGCTGATATTTAAGAAAATACAGAAAAATAAAGTTTAAAAATGAGACAGAAAATAATGGCTAAAATGATCAATTATAAAGTATAGACACAATCCTGGAAGCCAAAAGTAAAATATCAAAATGTAGGGTAGAAAAATAATTAATGGCCGGGCGGTGGTGGCGCACGCCTTTAATCCCAGCACTCGGAGGCAGAGGCAGGCGGATCTTTGTGAGTTCGAGACTAGCCTGGCCTACAAGAGCTAGTTCCAGGACAGGCTCCAAAGCTACAGAGAAACCCTGTCTTGAAAAACCAAAAAAAAAAAAAAAAGAAAAGTAATTAATGTGTACCATTTCCTAGGTAGGTGGATTGGATAAGTCTCTTCTATGCATCTTGGGATTCTACGGTAATACTTATTATTACACCTACTTTGTTGCTTTCTGGGAAATCAATCAAGACAATTCATGTAAAAGCATTCCATTTTAAACTACATATCTCTTGCACAAGTGTTAGCTGTGACTATTTTGAAAATAAATTATTGATGGATTTTTTTTTCTTTCCTGGCAGCTTACAGGGCACTTTCAGATACTATGAGAACTAGTCTACAGAGAGGAGACCTACACATTAGCCCCAGACCATTTTCTCTAAGTCCTGTGTCTAAATTCTATGGTGTCTTCAGTGTAGGGAATTACCTCTAACTTCTGGGAGGCAACCAAGAACAGCAACAATCTGTATTTCTTTGGGAAGTCTCTTGGGCTTTCCTGACCAGCAGTTTGAAGGGAGGTTTGCCATGCCTGACACTGGGGATTTTGTTACACAGTCTATATAGCTTGGGGGTGGAAACATTACCACCTATGTGGCATAGCATCACTTAAAGTATATATGTATATATATATATATATTTGTGTATTTATGTATATAAATGTTGTGTGTATAAGTATACATATGTGTGTGAGTCTGAATAAGAATATGTGTATATATTTATATCTGGCTTGTGTACACATATATATGTTTTATAGATGTATTTTTAAGTAAGCACATAAAATAATGCTTTTCTATGGTTTTTATAGATTTGTTTTTAAGTAAGCATTTAAAATGTTTCTCTATGGCTTATCAAACACTCTTAGTGCTATCTTTCCTTCCCACCTCCTCCTCTCCAGTTAAAACCCCATGTTTTTTCCTTTTCCCATGTTCTAACATCTGTGCCCTATTTTCACCCGCTGGAGGGCTCCTTCTCCCGCTCTACCCCCACATTCCCTTTCTACTTTCCTGGTTTCTGTGATTTCTTCAGGTTATATTTTCAAATCTAAAGAGTCATACACAGCTGGCAAGCCTATGAATCGCAACAACGACCAGTTTGGCAAAATATTCACAGTAGTGTATTAGTAGCACCTTTATTTCAGGGGCAGCCAACAGCTGTCTAAATAGAATTAAGGCCTGCTCAATGGGTAATGACTGGTAATATAAGGCCACTACAGAGAGGTTATATTCCCTAGAAGAGAACCTGCTAATGTCATTTTCCTAAACTAATGTAATTTCTGCTTTCTAAATATTTAACTTTATACCCACAGATAAATGTAGCTCTCACCCCTCATCAAAAAGCTTTTTAGAGCAGATATAGGCTGTGAGAGAGATTCACAACTATTCAAAACAGAGAATAAGCAACTATGGGCTGGCACACCTCAACCAATGCATCTACAATGTAACACCTACAACATGGGCTCATAGAATATCTCATAAGAAGGAGTGGAAAGGTTGTAAGGGCCAGAAGATCAACATACCTGCTGTTTGATAGGGTCTTCCAGACAGAATGGGATGCTGTAGACATGAAATCTCAAGGCTAAAGAAGATATGCATAATGACAACACCAGATGACTTTTTAATGTGGATGGGGAAGCTTCCCAAGGCCCTACCCCTAGTTAAAAAGCTACAAAGAATCAATGACTGATCAGAGAGGGAGAATCAGGTATTTTTTCTCCCAGGTATCAGACCCCAATACTACAGGGACAGCGCAAAACATATGTACATATGAGAAACATGAAATAAACTTGTTAGGGTGTGTGTATGTGCACAAACACATAAATGTAGCAATTATAGGAAAAGGAGTCTTGGAGTTAAGGACATGGAATGAGTTGATTTGAATAGAGGAAAGGGTTGAAATCGTGTAAATATAGGATTCACAGATGATATTCTCAAAAATATTTTTAATTAAAAACATGATCATTTAGCCTCTACAATCACTTTGTACCCTAGAGTTAAGGTATTTTCTAAATAACCTACTTGAACAAAAACTCTCACCACACTAGTTTAACTATTTCATTTCAACAGAAATAAAGAATAACTTCTCATATGAAGCAATATGCCATCTCCATGCAGGCATGGAGAGAGTCATAAAGCATCCTTGTGAGCAAGGATCTGAGAGTCGACCAACAATACAATCTACTTCCCATAGCGTTCCTGTGTGGACACGGTCAGGCAAAAGATGCAGGTTCCTAAAGTCAGCAGACACATGAGCTCTGCTCCCGCTCTTACACTCGTCCTCCTCAGGTCCCATTATGCTCCTTCCTGCCACCTCACTTACTAACTCTCAAACACAGACAGCCTGTGTGCTTAGGAGTGGGATTCCAATCATCCCACTTCTCAGGCACTCGGCTACATTTGTAACACACCAGCTGTTTCTGAGAACACATTCTTAATATAGGAACAGCAAGACATTCTGCTGTCACTGTCCTAGGCCATGCCAGAGCTCTGTCACAGCAGTGGATCATGTTAAAGAACAAAATCAAAGCTGGGTCCTCGGAAAACTTGTTCAGGATCTCGTTCTGAGTGTCCCACCCTGTCTTGGTTTGTTCTGGTCATGAGATGCAGGCTTGAGGGTGCTTTGGAGGACAGGATTAGGTAAGAGGAGACCCAGTCACAGTTCCCAAATAGTTCACATCGTGAAAGAGAATGAATGTAGAGTCATAGCTGACTAGATGCCATGTCAGATATTCTATATACAGTGGCTATCATGTATTGCCATTTCAAAGGCATCTGCCATGAAAAGCAAAGTGGATTCTTTGGCCTGGGGCTAGAGATTGCACTCTCTGCTTAGTCAGGATGAACCATTCATCACAAGGACTGCCTGACATTTGTTGACTTGTCACTTGGGAAAATGTGGTAGTAATAGTCTGGACTTGAAGCCAGGCTGTCTTAGATGACTGGATTCCTGGATCTGCCTCTTCCTAACTATGAAAACTTAAACAAGTTCCACACCCTCTCAGTCCCAAATGTTTTCTCTCAAAAAGAAGAAACAAATCATGCAAAGTGCTGAGCACAGTGTTTGAGCTGTAATAATCCCACTGTAAATGCAAGTCCATCTTATTCGCTGCTGCAATTTTGCCTTACGAATTTGCAATACTTTAGACCATTGTAAGTATTTATTTATGGCATGTATGAAAAGAGGAGCTATTCTTCTCAATATTAGTAACGCTCTGGACAGAATTGAATGGAGACAAAAGCACACATAATCATACTTTGAGGGTACTTTAGATTGCGATTTAAATCATATTTACTTTTATGGAGTGCATGTTTTGTGTTAGTGTTTGCCAACTGGCATGTCCTTCTTGGGTCTTCCTCCAAATGAGGGAGCCTGTCTGCCTTTTCTGGCAAGGTTCTTCTTCAACAAAATAAATCTTTGGTGACAAGAAATAAAGAGTTGACTAGCAACATAACATGGGGATGGTATCTGTGAAAGAGAAAGTATGCCTATGTTTATTGAAATGCAAGGTTCTTGACCTGTCTTAAGGACAAGCAGAGCTTCTGATTTTTTTTATTATTATTATTACAGGAAAATTTTACATTTACTCCCCTTGTTCCCGGCCCTCCCGCTCCCCCACCCCACCCCACCGCCCTCCCCCTGC
>JAQHUG010000021.1:8166049-8244040 GCA_028555095.1 Dicrostonyx torquatus
TTTTTCCGCTGAGTAGTATTCTAATGTGTATATATTCCACACTTTCTGGATCCATTCTTCCATTGATGGGCACCTAGGTTGTTTCCAGGTTCTGGCAATTACAAATAATGCTGCTATAAACATAGTAGCACAAATGCTTTTGTAGAGCTTCTGATTTACTTTAGATTTTAAATGACCTCCGTCCTCTCCCTGTCTTCCCCTCCATATGAGATACATGCTATAAGAAATATTTTGTTAAGATTCTTTTCCTATTTTGGTTAAGATGTTAAGCAGACGTCCCTGCTAATGGTAAGTTGAACATTGAAAATTCTCTTTTCGTTAACCACATATCAAAGATGTGAAGAAAGTTTAGCTTTTGGTCATCTGCTCCACTCTGCTAAAACTTAAAAACTGAAGAAACTAGAGAGGTCTTTTCTCGAAATATTTCCAAACTTCAGTTCAACACTTATGAACATGTGAGCTTGCATGCACACCCCACACCCCCAACGCATTCCCTCTGTGAACCCACGTCCAAGAGCTGGGTTTGGAAATCTGGGAAAAGCTGGTATGGACTTCAGAAGACCAGGTTCCATAGTGCTCAGCACACTGGGACCCCTCTGAAAATGAATCCAAATCCAGGTCCCTTTCAAAGAAACAAATGTTACCCTATGCTGCAAAGTCCCCAGTGAGACTCCAGATACAATTGCAGCTTATTCGAGATCTCAAGAGCATTTTAAAGAATGAATATGTAAACAAATACAATTAATATTCTGAGATGCTCAGCTCAACCCCTAACACACATCTGGCCCCTTGGGAAGAAGTGTGAAGAGTCCTGTCCTGCTTCCCAAGGCAGTTTTATTATTTGCAAAGATCCTTTATGGTACTCACACCACCATTCATAAAAAATGTCTTGTTTATCTCCTTGCTTTGCAGACTCTTGTCTTTCTTTATTAGAATAAAAACACAAAGCAAGGACCTTCTCATCTTATTTGCCACCATCCCTATCCCCAGAATCGGGAGCCTAATATGTTGTAGGCAGACAATGAATATTTTCAACTGAATGAATATGTATTTACCCACTAACCCAACTAACCTTGGGGGATTTGTTTTATGACCTAATGCATTTTACAAGTAAAAGGGAATTGAAAATTTTGTATTTAAGTATTTTTTTTTTAAGTACGGCATTCAAAACTATGCCCTGGAAGGCTATAACATGTAACTAATTTCCTAAAAATTAAAAATATGCTATGTAATCTTGATGTTCTAAAATCCAGGGGCCAAACAGAGATGTGCTAATGAGGATAAGCAACACCAAATGCTAAAAACTCTAAGCCCCGAGCCCTGTTTCCTATTCATGCCAGTTCTAATGCATGTTGGAAGGCCCGTGTTATGGGTAGAGAAGGGCACAGAGGTGGCTCCATGTGCTGCCGTTGAGGGACCAGGCTCCTTTCATTCTACGGCCTGTGTCCTTCAGCGCCTGTTTCTCCTCCAACCATTAGCAGAAGAGCAGGGTGAGTATTTGCCAGGATTTCATGAGACTAGACCCAGATGCTAGCCAGAAGTTGATCACAAGTCACTGCCAGGGAAGCTGGTTTCTACGAGGCACAGGACACACGGGGCTTGCTAGTGCATCGGCTGCTACGGCTTTTCTAGGGCTTACCATGTCTGGTCTTCGGAGCTCCTTCAGGTAAAATTTTCCTTTGAAGTCCCCAAGCCTTTCATTGCTCTATCAAGAGCTCTACTTAAGATAAATCATGCTAAAATTTAAAATGCCATTGACGGCGCTGCCTTCCTCATGCTGGGTCACATATTATGAGAAATCTGGCACAACGTAGAAGCCTATTTCTCCAGTCTGTAACTGTGAGCAGCCCTAAAACATTGGCGTTGAGTTGGTGCCGAGTGAATTATTATTTTTTTATCTTAAACAAATTTAATGTCATCCTTAAGATATTATCAGAACTTATCAGACTCTAAAATTGCTCCTGCTTGCTAGGGCAGAGGATGACTATCAGTAGTACAGGCCATCACATTATCTCAGGCTTTTCCATTATAGCTGCTGCCTCCCAAGGTGAAATGTTCATTGTTAACCAACCACGCTTAATTGCATGAGTGTGTGTGTTTCTGTCCAGCAACGTGAGCATACCTTCATTCTCCCCGCCCCCACTCCGACTGCCCCGAGCAGCTCCTGATGTGAGCCAATATTGCTCCTGCAGCCCTCTAGACAGCAAGCAATGCAGGATGAGGGCATGGAAGCAAATCAGCATCTCGGTGTTTTGACCACCCTCGGGGAAGCAAGAGCGGTGCAGACATGTCAGGAATAGTGAACTGAACTCAGACTTGAATTTGGAGAACAAGGGCAGGGCACTGTGGGGAAGAACAATGAAGCTTTGGATCCACAACTTCAAGAGCCTGTGCTGGAGGCAAGCTGTATGAACCCGGCTCAACATTTCAAATGCTCATCAGCTTCTATTTCAGAAGGTGATTTTTGTTGTGGTTTTTGTCCCTCTAGGTGGATTCTGGGCTGAGTGGCAGTATGAGACCCTCGGGGAAGCTGATCTTTTTTTTTTTTTTTTTTTTTTTTTTTTTTAGGAAAATGATCAGAATCGGCACCTTACAGGCTATATCTTCCCATCCCCAGTGGTATCTTCCCATCCTGAGTTGTCCCTTCCGGACTCAGTGTAATGCTGATTCTGCCCTTCATGGCAAAAATGCACCAGAATGGAAGTGAAAGAGGTGACCAAGAGGAGAGAGCGATGGACATGCGACAGCAGCTTCACCTCCACCCAGCAAGGTTGTCTACTGTTTCCATCCCCATAGTTTCTGTGCCTCTCCTGAACTCTGCCTTGCCTGTGCTACGGTCACCAGAGATGCCTGTAAACCACACATGGTGCTACTACGACCCCTCCCAATCTCTAGGACCCCCCAGAGTGTCATGTGCCATACATGGGCAGAGAAGCCACCCCAGGACATGTGCAGCTTCCTGCATTTGCTGCGTTTGCTGCGTGCTGCAGTGCAGACAGGCTGCAGTTCTTGGGGTAGCCAACCTCCACAGTCCCTGACTCTCTTTGCACCTCTAGGAGACAGTAATACATTACAGGTGTTATAACTTTCCCTCCGAATCAGACTGCCTGGGGAACTGTAAATCTAAATCATGGCTGCCCTCAGGAAACCTGTGGGCCTGTAAACACAGAGAAATGAGTGAGATGAAAGCATCCGAGGGAGAAAATGAATTTCAGGCATCCCACTGACGTCTATTTCATTTTTACAGTCTGGTCACCCCCCTGTGGCAGGGGCAGCGCCTGGGAGGGATAGGCTGTCTCCTGACTGACAGCTGACAAGTGAAGCTCTTCCCCGAAGCCTCGGCTCTCTCAGACCTCAGTAAGAGACAAGAGCTACTATGTGTTTTAACTCTCTCCAGCCACCTACCTCTAGGACCCCAACAGGCTTTTACCGGGTGTTTGGGCCTGCCCAAGCAGGCATTTATAATAAAGGCCGTTCTTAGAGGCAAAGAGAGGAGAGTGGAACATTCAGGTGCACAACGCGTGAGAGGGAGCAGAGAGAGAAGAGAAATGGAGAAAGAGAGAGGGCAGGAATACATAGAGAAACAGGGAAAGAGAAGGGACGAGAAGGTGCCATCTCAGCTGTGGTGTGAGTCTCCGGTCCCTATCAAGTCATGGCTGCCAGCCAGAGCAAGATGGCCCAGCATTGGGAACACCTCATCCTAGACCCAGACATGCATACGAAAAGAGCCAGGTAGTCATTAAATAACCACCAGAGGATATTTAATGTGACAATCGGAATGTCCCAACAGCCAATCCAAACTCCTTCAGCCATAAACGGCAATGTTTGGAAGCTGTCACCAAGAGAATGATGTCATTTTCTTCCAAGGAAGACATTGGAGTTAACTTTGCTCTGATTTTTACTACTGTTATTTTTTTTTAACATAAATAAACCCACATTGCTTTTTGTAACACGGACTATTAGATCGGCTGACTAAACGACTAATGCTAGTCAGTAGGAAAGAGACTTGGTTAATGTCAACTCTCCTGCCCATGGATAATTTGCCAAGTGCCTATAATCATGATCATGTCTGCACCCATGGAATTCTACAATGGAATCTGAAAGCAATTTTCAAATTCTTAGTTCATCCCTTTCCCCCAACAACTCACATTTTACATATTCTGGCAGTGACAGCGAAACTGCAAAGGCCTGCTTTTTTTTTTTAATTACCTAGACTAACCTGTAGTGTAAATAATATTTGAAAGCATTGGAAATTATGCCTTCATATTTCAGCTTCCAGATTGTTGCTGTAGAGGTGGGGGAGTGGAAAGGATGGGAGCCCAGACATGGGAGCCAGACTGTCCTGGATCCAATCTCTGCTTTCTCCCTCACTTGATGTGCAATCTTTGGCAAGTATCTTACCATCTCTGTGCTTCAGTTCTCTCCTCTGTCAAGGGCTATAACAATAATAGCAACATTCTCAGCTAGCAAAAACACACGAAGTATGCAAGAGGGCCTGGTATTTAGCAGTCCGTGAATGTTATCCTTCATATCACTAGTGAAAATTTTACATTTCTGTTGACTAATTCTAAGGTATCTAATTATGACATACGATCTCTCATCTAAGCATTTTTTTTCTTTACTGCTTAAACATCCTGCTAGGAAATAGGTTGTATGTGTGTCTCAGCTTTACATATGCTATCCAGTGTGACTTAACCAGACATGTTCTTCTTTTGTAGACTACTGGGAGAAAACCCCTCTTCCTGAATGCATGGGACATTCCTGGGGACACTCCTCCCTAGCCCATTCCCAAGCTACTGCATGTGGCTTCCTGGCCACCCCTGTCCTCTGTCACATCTCTGGATGAACCTGGAATGGCGCATTCTCAAACACCTCCACAGGAGAGGACACTCTTGTAATGACCCTTTCAGTTCCCAAGGCCTTTTGTGAAGGGGTACAGAAGAGGAAGAGACCCAAAGAAGGCACCCAGAATCCTATGGAAAGATAAAATGTCAGAAAACCAGACTCCTTAAGATTCTCACAGAACACAAGGGCAGACATCAAGGTCATAACAGTTACCTTCTAGATGACTGTGATGTTTTTGTGTCAACCCCCCCCCCAACAAACCCACATTTTTTTTGTCATAACTCATTCAGTGACCGCATTTAAAACCTTCTAGTTTTCTCACTATCAACCACAGGATCATTGCCCCCACTACCTAGGTGATGTTATTCACAGACAAGCATAAGTAACTTGTCACAATAAGAACTTGGAGGGGCTCAAATGTGAGTGTAACTCCAGGCCATGTTCTGTTCTGCTCCCTGTCCCTCTAAGTTCATCTTCATTCCATTGGATACAGATCAGAACAGGTCAGAACTTTTGCACATGCAAAAGTTGATTTTCAATGCAGGGAAATAAAAACTTTTTTTAATCTCCTAAGACCATTTATTTGATCAGTAGATTTTAAATTCAACCTGTTTTTCCGGTTTCTCCTACTATCTGTACACATGCAGCTTCTAAGGCAAAATAGCATTTATGATGAGAAGGAAAGCCTGTAATAATGAGGGCTCACAGTATGGAACACTTACAATGAACACACACTCTGTTCTAAGGTTTCCTATGAACTAGCCATATTAATCCTCAGGCATTCTTTTTTTCCAGTGAGTAGATCAAAACAGAATAGAAACAGCTATAATTTGTCTCTATAACCATGATCGCATTGCATGCCACATACTTTCAGATACCCTACATACCAACAGAGCAGTAGAAGGCTTCCACCATTGTTAACGTGCATTGCAGACTGGTTAATTTCTGACAAGAGGAGGCCATCACAATGAGCTGTAAGAAAAAGTCAGCTTTGCAGATATCACAAAACTGTTGCCTCCAATACTACCTGACTGAAATCTATTTCCTACTTAATCTACAAGTCAAAGCATGGGAAATGTGCAATAAGTGTTACAAACCATCCAGAGCTCCCTCTCCTTTTTCTGCAGGAACTTATGTTAATTTCAGGTACATGTTCAAATGAAAGAGCAGATATGTCCCCGGGACAGAGGCCAAGGCACACGGTGTCTGTGCAGTGTTCTTCTGTCTCTCTGTTTCTCTCTTGTCATTTATAGTCTTCTCTGCCTTTCTCCTTTCCTCTTTCTTGGTATCATGAAACAAAATTCTCCTTATATGTCCAATGTGAAAATATATACAAGGGAGGGCTTTTGAAGACAATTAGTTATCCACATTGCAAGGAAGAATGAGGGGTGGGGTTAGACCAACACATACATTCAGATAAGTGTCTGAAACTCAAGTCAGAATCAGAATAAGCTTTGTTCCAGGAAAGGTTGTTTTCCTTCCAAACTCAATTTCTGATCCACCCTGAGACACAGTAGCTATCAGGCTATGATTTCTGTTAAAGCATGCGCACAGCACAACTTGTAATTACAGAATGCAAACAGCCCTCCTTATGTCTGCTCAAGGTAAGTCCTCAGTTCAGAGCCAGTAGCAACTTTCTCTGAAGACTCTGAGAGGGGAAGTTTCAGAGCAATACTGAAGACGAACCACAGGGAGTGCCCATGACTGTTTTATTTTGAATCATTCTTTTGTGGAGAGAAGTTTAGTCTTAAAGACTGGCAGACTTTCATGGTGCAGTTCAAAGCCTTGGCCCTGAACTCTTGATTTAATACTGTATCCTCAATAGGAGTCACCTACAGTTCCTTCTAGAACGTACTTCAACACAATGATCTCAGGTATGTTGGGGAGGGATAATCTTTGCTGTTTCTTTTAAGGACTGCAAAAGAACTGTAACCAAAGATATGCCAAAATTTGAAATAATGAAAAAGTCAAATAAGTACTGTTGGAAGCTTGACTTAATTACTCCCCAATACAGGACCTAAAGCTCTCCAGTTCACAACACAAATCTTTTCCATTGAGATTCTCAATCAGTTTCTCACAATGGTTGAACACCTATGGCTGTAGAGCCTGCTATCCTGATGAAAAACTTATAGGCTGTTATGGTCTATCAGGTCAAAAGCAATGTATTTTTTTTATTTCTTGTTGAAAAAAAAAGATCTTTCTTTAACACTATTAAAGTCTGATAGAAAGAGTGTGTTTTTAAAATGTGTCTCTACCTTTAGAGAATTCCAGACACTAATGGCTTTGAAGTAATTCTTGCCACACTTTAGAATAAATGACATCCTTAAGAAATGTCTGACTCGGTATTTACACGTATTCATATTCCCATGCTCCCTGTCTAGTTTGTCAATGCTCAAATACGTCTTTAAGAAGCATGCTTTATAAAGAGAAAAATTACAGTGCTAAAAAATGTACAAATGACATGGAGAGGCTCCCATTTTGCCTTTACATATGCATACATTGAAGCTAATGGAGTCCATCCTTATACAAGTGGCTTTTTTTTTTCATGGCTCGAATTGGCAAATTCCCTGAAACTAAGTTGGGATTCTTAGCCTAGTGATTCCATCTTATAAATGTTGATCGCTCTTCTAATTAGCAGTGTGTGGCAGATAATGTTTAGAATTGATGGGATACAGGGTTTCCTGGGTGCTGGGGCCCAGGGTACTCCTGCGTATCTTTGGGAAGATTTTCGGTGTTTCGGTCCTAGTTTGCCTTACTCTGACTTGTCAACCATGATTAGCAGAACCCAGGCCTAGAGACCACACAGTTTCAACCTGTACACATGGAAAGATCAGGCAAGCAGGAGACTGAATATGGTTTCTGATGTCTTGAAAGAGTAGCGAGGACAAAAAGATAGGGGTCGCTGTGGACTCTGGCTCATCACAGCTACCAGTCTTTGGTCCATTTGTGTTTTTCTGTGCCTCACACAAACAACTCTAAGCCCATAGACCATATACAGTAGGATTACTTCCCGAAGCTGTTAAGGCAACCACAACAAAGTAGGAGTCATAACACAATAGAAGTTTATTCTCTTAAGAGTTGTGAGAGAGTTAGGGGTTCAGAACCAAGGTGTTCTGCAGAAATCATGCTATCTCCAAACAGGACAAGTGCAATGCCTCTTCTAGGTTTTAGTGGCTTCCTCAGTTTTTGGCTACTTCATTCTCATACCTTTGGTTTCATGGTCACGTGGCCTCCTCTTTATCAGATGTCTCTTTTCTTCTGTCCCTGATAAGGATGCTTGTCTATAGATTCATAGCCCATGAGGATAATCCAATAAGAGCTCATCTTTCCATTGCCTAATTATACATACAAAGACACTTTCTCTAAATAAGATCAGATCCAAAACCAAAGATGACAGTCACAGGTTCCAGGTGTTGGATTACACTTCAAGTATTCTCCACCACACTGACCTTAACCCTTCCAGCTTCTTACATGGTGTCTGGGCTGTGGTAGTGATCCATAAGCATCCTTGAAAGGAAGAACAAATGTTTCTGGTTCGCTATGTAGACAGCTTCCGGCCTCCTTAGCTAACCTAGCAAAACTCACCACCAACCTGATGGCCCCAGGCAGATTCCTGGCTCCACCACCTATCACCAAACTTTGTCATAAGCCAGGGGCTGTCTGTCCTCTGCTCTAATTTGTTAGGTCTGGGAAACAACTTAGCTATCACTACAGCAATGAAAACTGTATTTCATAGTTCAGTTCAACAAGTACAGCTGTGTTGACATTGTGTTTGTCCACTTTTTAGTTCCCATGACGAAGTAGTAACAGTAATAAAATAAAGGACTTTATCTTCTTGGAAAGAGTTCGCAGTTTTATGGCAGCACTGCTAGAAGACCTGGGATAAGCTGTACTATGCTTTAGTATAAATGTATCTGCGCATGGCCAGACCAAGCACTCCTTCCCACAAATGAACAAAACTAAGCTGAAGTTGATGAAATGATAGTTACTTCCTTTGCATGCATGCACATGTACATGTGTGGAGGTCAAAGGCTACCCTTATATCCTTTGTAAGTGGAGACTGCTTGTTTGTTTCCCAGCCACCCAGGACTGAATAATCACACAGAAACTATATTAATTACAGCACTGTTTGGTCAACATTTCAGGCATCTTTCTAGTTAGCTCTTATAATCTTAAATCAACCCATTTCTATTATTTTGTATTTTACCATGAGGATTGTGGTTTGTTGCCTCTTGCTTCTTGGGCAACTACATGGTGTCTGCTACCTTCAGCAGCTATATGGCATCTCTCTGATTCTGCCTACTCTCTATATATTTCATCCAGCTTGGTTATATTCTGCCCTGCCATAGGCCAAAGCAGCTTTATTCATTAGCCAATGAAAGCAACACATATGCAGAAAGACATCCCACATCATTCCTTGATCACTCTTCACCTTATTTTTGAGTCAGAGTCTCTCTCTGACTCTGGAACTTGTCAATTCAGCTAAAGAAGCTGGCTAATAAGCTTTGGGATCTGTTTCGGCCCCTCCCCAGCTCTGGTGTTACAGATGTGTGCTACCCTGCCTAACTTTTACATGGGTTGCTGGGGAGCAAAATGGGAGCCCATATTTACTGGGTAGGCACTTATTTAGCTGATCAACCTCTTCAGCCCTTGTAAAATGACTTATTTGTTACAATTTTGATTTTAAAAATTTTCATGCACTATATTTTGATCATATTCTTTTCCCTCCCTCAAGTCTTCCCAGATCCTCTCTATTTCCTTACCTACCCAAACCTCATGTGCTCCAACTTAAAGACAAAAACAAAACAACAAAACCCCAAGAAAAGAAAACTAAAACCAAAAAGACAAAATAGCCAAACTGTAACCCCAAAAAGTACACAAAAAACACGGGATCTGTTTTGTGTTAATTAAGTACTCCTAAGCATGAGACATGCCCTGGACTGTAGAAAACTGGATTTCCCTTTCCTATCAGGTACCAATTACAAAGTGCTTCTTGGTTATAAGTAGGATTTTGTGCCCACTTCCTCTTCTCCATGCTGGAATCTTTGTAGCATGTGAATTCTAGTTGGTCTTAATGAATAAAACTCAGAATCAGATATTAGGGGGTCAAAGCTGAAGGATCAGAGAAGCAAAGGAACCAGGCACTAGACAGTTCTTACCTCTACCAATGCTCAAACCAAAGGGACAATCATGCTTATACAAATTCTCAGGCTGCCTGCTCAGACTGAATCCTCAGACTTCATCCATCTCAATGAAACCTTAGGCTGTGTCTGAGTTCCCATCTTCTCCTGCCTTATATTCCTGTCTCTGCCCAGCTGTATCACTCCTGTCTCCATCTCTCTAGTACTGGAATTAAAGACATATGATTCCACATGTTGGGATCACCTTTATGTGAGCTCTGTTTCTCTTTTAGATAAATTCAATCTTGTGTAGTCCAGGGTAGCCTTGAACTCACAAAGATCTGTCTGCCTCTGTCTCCTGATTGTTGGGATTAAAGGTGTGTACTATCATTGCCTGGCCTCTATGGAAAACTAGTAGCTTATCTCTGCACTCTGATCTTCAGGCAAACTTCATTTATTAGATTATCAATAAAATATCACTACATATTTTGTTGTGGTTTGTAGTAGGAGGAGAGGAGCAGGCTGCATTCCACCACCCAGCTAGCTTAACCCCTGAAATAACCATACAGAAATTGTATTAATTAAATTACTACTTGGCACATAAGTTCTAGCCTCTTATTGGCTAACTCTCACATCTTGATTTAATCCATTTTTATTAATCTGTGTTTACCACGATGTTGTGGCTTACTGGGAAAGATTCAGCATGTCTGACTCTGGCGACTCCATGGCGGCTCTCCCTGCCTGCCTTCCTCCTCCCAGCATTTAGTTCTGTCTTCCTGCCTATCTAAGTACTGCCCTATCAAAAGGTCAAGGCAGTTTCTTTATTTAACCAATGAAAGCAACACAAATACAGAAGGACATCCTACACCAGTGGTTGAATCTGTGAGTGTCTTGTACACACTCACAGTTTCTATGTCTCATGTGTTCATAAGCGCATCAACCTTCCTGTATCCGGAAGATGCTGTTTCTTTGGAGTCTCACTACCTCTGTTCTTACACTCCTTCTGCCTACTCTTCCATATACCTCTCCAAGACTCCAGTATCAGGAATAGATTACATCTTGAGCTGTTGGCCAAAGGGGTCCCATATACACTCCATCAGACAATGCAGGATATTGCAATCCTATTGGCCACCTCACAACCTGACAGTAAAGGCCATTGTTAAAGGCACCACTTGTGTCATCTAGCATGAAGAAATTGAGCTGTTACCCAGCTAGAAGCTCTGCCCATACTGATTAGCATTCTTAGTGCTAGAAGATAGAATGTATAATATAACACTATACCATATATATGTATATACATATACACATACATAGTGTGTGTGTGTGTGAGCGTGTATTACCAGAGGTGAAAGGTAATCATCAATGTTACTCAGCCATGAACCATGAGACCTACAACAGTGACTTGCTTATATAAGATTTAAGAAATCAAGATATCATGACTATTTGCTCATGATAATCTTAATAACAGCAGTGGGCATTTTAGATGTGTCATCATAAAAGTCATTGTAATTTGCTATGTAGTATTTTTCAACAACAGTAATAATAACCACAACACAAGTTAACATTTGTAAAATTATCAGCATGTGGAGTTAAAATATTAAGGGCTTTATGTGTGATATCTCTTTAGTTTTCAAAATTTTCCTATGAGGGAAAACATTTATTTTACCCACTGACATATTAACTATGGCTTAGTGAGGATTACTTTGATATAATTACTGTAAGTAGCAGATCTGGAGATGAAATCTAAGCATTTTGGACACCAAGACTTTTGCTTTAAACATGATATTCAGTTTGTATCTTTTCTGCCTTTTCAATCATCTTCTCTCCATGGACACGTCCTTCTCAATATTAAAGACCATCTAAACATCTTCCTTTACCTATATTCCAAGTAGATTTTTTTTTCTACTAGAAAATCCCACTATCAATGGTGATTTCAGTACACAAAGCATTTTGTTGAGCATAAAAGTTGAAGTTTCCATCTGTTGACATTCTAGAATGGAACAGTAAAAGAAATCTAAGACAAGCCTTGCCATCCCCTCTGAAATGTATGTGAGACTCCAATTGACCAGTGCCACTCCATGATCAGTCTTTGACCTCTTCTGTTCCATGAAAAACAGAATCTAAAAAAAGCTGTGTATACGAAAAGACAGCCTTGAAAGGTGACTTCAATAGCATTAACTTACAAACATCAACTGTTAATGAGACCTATGTTTCACTACACCTTTGTGAACTAGAGCCCAGTCAAGAACTTGACTTGAGAGGCATAGCATCCCAGGTTTGAGCATATGAGCACTGGATTTAAGCTGTATGGGTTTGGATCTTGGTTTGTCATTAATTGTACAAACTGGAGTGAGTTATTCAATCTTCTCTGGGCCTCTAATGGTTACTATTGATAGACTGCATTGAGCTAAGCCTAGATTAGCATCTAATATAAGGAAACTTTAAGAAATGATTAACAAAGAGGCAGTAGACACAGTTATAGCTTGAGTGTAAACTGTTTCCATGTGTTTGAACATTTGGTTCCAAATTGGTGCTATTTTGGGAGAGACCGTTTAGAGATAGGACATCAGAAGAGGACATGGGTCTATCTGGGGGGTGGGTCACTTAGACTACAGTGCTGCCCCTTCCCAGCCCTGACTGCCCATGTCATATAACAAGCCACTTGAAGCTTCTTCAGTCATAGCTGTGATCTCCTCCTGCCATTGTGCATTCTCTACCATTCTGAACTGTATCCCTGAACCAGATCTCCTCAATGACATTGTCTTTGCTAGATATTCTGTCATAGCAACAAAAAAGTGACCATCATATACCCTAGACATGGGCTTTATCATCTGGAGTTCCAGATGGAGTATGAGAGGAAGAAAGGAGAAGCTGGCCAGCACAGGCAGCTCTCTCTTTTAGCTCCCTGGCTTCCATGAAGAGGAGAGCAACCATAAACACTCACCTTTCTGTTATGACCTTCCTTCTTTCCATTCACCAGAAACAGCGGAGCCGAATGACCATAGGCTGAACTCTGTAACTGTGAGTCAAAGTGAATCCTTCCTCTCTTGTATCTTTCAGGAATTACAGTAACAAAGGAAAAACAAAGAAAACAAAACAAACAAAATACAACCCCCAGTAACACAATGATAATACTAATAATTATAGAAGTTATTGGTAAAGTGACGTATGCAGCTAAAACACTTTTAAAAAACAGTATAATACTGTAGATTTCCAACAAATACAAGATGGTGCCATTCAATTACTTACACAGGTTGAGTCTTAGAGCAAAAGAGTACTATCCACGGTTTCCTGGTGGCAAATAGTCTGACAGAACATGAGTGGCTTCCCAAAGTCACACAATTATGATGGGGAAAGATGTTTCTGCTATTCCCACTAAGTCACCTAGCTTATATTTTATATTCCCCTTCTTCATGCTGCATATCCTTAATGCCTGCTTCCCCTTTGGGTATCAGTTCAGACAAACATAGAGCTTTGAGCACATTTATAATCATCACTACCATCATCATCATCATCACCATTTGTTCCAAATAGTAGTTAAAGTATAAATGAAATGTGCTGAGAAAATGTTATTCACTAAATTAACTTAACTAGAGTTAATAAAATCATATTTCACATGAAATTATTTAAAACTGACTGCATGCTTTTAGTTTTGCCCCAGATTTTTAGTGCACAAAGCTACCATTTCTTAAAGCTGAGGTGGATGTTTTAAAAATACAAGTAGGTAAGGAGTGTTACACAACGCTACTAGAAGAGAACTTCATGCTAAAACCATGCAAGGGCAGAAGTATTAAAAGTGGGAATCAAACAGAAATTAAAGCAATAACTAAATTCAATGGTTCTAATTCAAATATCTGAGATTGCCCTGCAGAGGGTTCCAGACACCATTTCCTGGCTCCTTACTGAAGGCAAGGAAACTGCTGTGCGGGCATATTACATGTTTCCTAAGAGGACTATTTTGCATTTTCCTCTATGACTCTACACTAAACTGTTGGGCCTCATAGATCATCCACTCCAATTATTAGTGCAGAGGAAGGATGTTTTAACTTTGTATAGTGTTCAAAACAAAGCAAAGTCTGTCTTTGAAGTTGAAGAATCTAGCCACCTACAAGTGTGGGAAGACAGAGAATGTAGTTATAGGTACCATTTCATGAGATACACAAAAATCTGTCAGTGAGGGTTATACACATATCTGAGTGTGTCTACTGACGAGAACGGTCTGCATCAGGCATCTTTTGGTAAAATGACCTATAGGATAAAAGAATATCGTGTTGGCTAATTTTATGTCAACTTGACATAAGCTATAGTCATCTGGGAGGAGCAAACCTTGAATGAGAAAATGTTTCCATAAGGTATGGTTGCAGGCAAGCCTATAGAGCATTTTCTTAATTAGTGATTGATGAGGAAGGGTCTAGTCATTGTGGGTGGTGCCACCCCTGACCTGGTGGTCCTGGGTTCTATAAGAAAGCAGGCTGAGCAAGCCATGAGTGGCAAAAGTCAGTAAGCAGCATTCCTCCGTGGTCTCTGCACCAGCTCCTGCCTCTAGGTTGCTGCCCTGTTGGAGTTCTTATCCTGACTTCCTTCAGTGATAGGTGGCAATAATAAATCAAACAAACCTTTCCCTCCCCAAGTTGATTTTGGTCATAGTGTTTCACCAGAGCAATAGAGTCTAACTAGAGCATATATCTTCCGATCTTTGTGCACATTTCTCAAAGTTAGAGATAAGTCTTTTTATCTACTTCTTGTCCTTACCAGAGAGACTTGGAATGGTGCATTAGTCTTTAGTACTAAAAGGTATCTAGAAACTGATGTCAATAGTGCAAATTCCAGGACTCCAGTTTCTAGGTAGTGAATATTTTTGAGTCTTAACTACCTCATTTGTAAAATGGATAATGATTGCAATGCCCATTTTACCAAAGGGATTTTGATGATTACATGAACTTGTAGTATAAGTATGTCCTAGCACACTGACTGCTTTACAAGAAAAATTCTTTTCTTAAAAAAAATATTTTATGTATATAAGTATGTGCTTGTGTGAATTCATATGTACCATGTATGTGCAAGAGCCCAGAGAAGGGCATTGGATCCCTTATAGATAGATACGGATGGTGAGGAGCCACCATGAGGATACTGGAAACCAAATGCAGGCCCTCTGAAAAAGCAGCAAGTGCTCTCAGCCATTCAGCCATCTCTCTAGTCTCAAATTTGATCATTTTTATTTTCAATTTGGTAATGAGATTAATTCCATAATTACCTGAGGTTGAAGAGTGTACTTTTCTTCATGGCAAGAAACACTGCCTAGATGGAAACTAAATATTGGCATCATACACTTATCTTCAATGTGATGGCAAATGTATATTTTGAACTTCCAATAATAACATCAGGAAGGAACTACTAAATAGTGAGTTATATCTTATAGAAAGTTGCTTGGTGTATACTACTTTTGTTTTTTATTTTACAAAACAGTTATAAATTATTGGAATGTGTGCTTAGCATAATTTAGATAATACAGCTGAAATAGAAATAAAAATAATTTGTGGTTTCATTACCAAGATGACCTCATAACAATATTAGTTAGAGTCTACTATTTTTCTATTACACATCTATTTGAAAATTACGCATGATAAAATGAACCATACTGTATACACTATCTCTGGCTACATAATAATATGTTGGGCAATCTTACAGTGATAACATATGCATATTTGTGATATTATTTTAATATGGGCATAGTTTTCCTTTATGAATGTGTTGAGATAATTATTTACCAATAACTTTCTTTAGACATCTATTTTCAATGGTTTTTATCATAAAAGTGAATATAGTTTGCATAATATTTTAATGTTTTTATAATTTGTCCTTAGGATAATGATTTCCATGTGAAATAATGGGACAATAATTTTAATATATATATATCATATATAGATTTTATAGGTATATAGATTTTAAGAGTATTAAGACAGATTGCCAAATTAAGCTATAAAATGCATACTAATTTACATTCCCACTAGCCTATATTTGTTTGAAGTTCCTAGTTTATATTTTTATCAACATACTCTCACACTAAGAAATACTTTATTGCCTGGCAGGGTGGCACATGCCTTAATACCAATACTTGAGATGCACAATCAAGAGGATCTCTGTGAGTTATCATTCTGGACTCTTACCAGAAGATACTATCCATAATTGGGTGAACATTTTCAAATCAATCAAGAGAGTGCTTAATGTGAATCTCCTCCTCATGTGATTCTCATTTGTAAGAAGATATCATTAAAACCCACAAGAATATGGAGTACTGGTCTGCCCCAGTGTTAGGGGCTACAGATCCTCAGACCCTGAACTTTTCATGACCTCTTTCCTGCTGGAGTAACAATTTGTTTTCCTATGCTTGCAGCTGCTCTGAGAACGAAAGCCTCATGAGTTCCTGATAACAAGGATGTGGATTCTGGTGGACTTGCAGTAGAAAATCCTGAGAGCTAGGGTGTGGCCACTAATCAAGGAGAGCATTTTTTTTGTATTTTTCTTTTTTTTAATTCATCTATTTATTTTTTTATTTTTTTTTATTGCTAAAAGAAAAATTTACATTTACTCCCCTTGTTCCCGGCCCTCCTGCTCCCCCACTACCCCACCACCCTCCCCCTGCTTCCTTAAGAGGAAGCCCAAGGCCCTCCCCCCTCCATCACAGGGATCTCCCAGCTAGGTACCTGGGCAGCAGAGGAGTGAGTGCCTGAACTGAACTTGCCCCATAGTTACTTTGTTGAATATCTTAATCGTCACCATAGAAATTTCGCATGATGGATGGAGATAGAGCCAGAGACCCACATTCACATCAGAACAAGGGACTGAGCTACCAAGGTCCAGTGGAAGAGCAGAAGGAGGGAGAAGATGAGCAAGGAAGTCAGGACGTGAGGGACTGGCCCACCAACAGAGACAGTATGCTCAATCTATTGGGAGCTCATCGAATCCAGCTGGACCAAGACTGAATGAGCATATGACCTAACTGGACCCTATGAATGTGACTGCCAGTGGGGACTCACTGAGAAGCCAAGGATAATGGCACCGGGACCTAGCTCTTCTGCATGTATTGGCTTTTTGGGAACTTATTCTATAAGGAGAGCATTTTGTAAGCTGCCCTGGAACAAAATAACATTGGTATTCTTGCTTCAAGAGTGAAAAAAAAAAAAGAGAATGATGTATAGAAAAAAGCCTGACAGTCTTTTGAGTTAGTTCTCAGGGAGCTTGTGTCCTAGGATTCACAAGCTTATGCAGGGACCTACCCAAGTCATAGGTAGTAGGAGTCATTTTCTTCTAAACAGCAATAGGCATGGGGTGTCAGTTCTGAATTTTGTTACAGACTGTAGCTTATAGGTTACTGGCCTGCTCCTACTCTTCCAGAGCCCTCTACTCTAGAGAAGTCATAGTCCAGCAGCAATGAAGACGCCAGTACAGCCAAGAGCCATGTATATTCAGCAGATGCTTGCCCAGGTGAGCCATGAAGTGACTGAAGCTGCAGCAGACAAGTTGACTGTAGCAGCTTCATGACATGTAGACATATTGGACTCACAGCATTTATGAGATACTAGTCATTTGCCATTTACACTAAATAATAATTAGTGCAATATACTAAAGTAATTCTTAAAACAATGAGTTTTATAATGATACAGAATACAGAAATATCAGAGAGTCCACATCTTAAAATACTTCATATATTGCAAATATACTTCTTAATGGACATGAACTTCCCAGAAAATAAGATCTGGAGAGGCAAGAAATGACAAAGAGTGGAAAGCAGTAAGCACTAAGCAAGCATGAGAGTCTGTTTTGCATCCTAGAGAAATAGGTATTGGCTTTTAATGGTCTGATCACAGAGGCAAAGCTTTGAGTCTAAATAGTTTGGTAAATCTGAGGAGAATACTCTAATACCCATATGTATTATACTCTAAAGTGTTTCATTCTCAGCAAATTGCTGTGGAATATTAACTTAATGAGGCAAATCTATGTTGCGCTTGTTTAAATCTGGGTAGCTGTATTAATTTGCTTGCCTAAAACACCAGATTGATCTAATAAAGAACTGAATAGTCAAAAGCAAGCCAGGAGAAAGGACGGGAGGGGCTGGCAGGCAGAGAGAATAGATGGGAGGAGAGATAGACTTGAGAGAGAGGAGTAGGAGTGAGAAAAGGAAAAGGAGAGGAGGACGCCATTGGCCAGTCACCCAGCCACCCAGCCAGCCATAGAGTAAGAATGGAAGAAAGACATAAAGAATAAAGAAAGTTAAAAAGCTGCTGTGGGAGCTCCTGCTGCTCCTTCAGCCACTAGCCTTTAAGATACCAACCAACTTGGGCATGGTCTCTTTTACTGTAAAATGCAGCTGTAAAGTCTGCACTCACTCTCTTGCTTCCAGTTCTCACTTCTGGCTGCTAGACTCTGTTTGTGTTCCCCATATGTGCAGAAGATTGTGACCTAGAACAGTGATCTGTAAATCTCCCCTAAATAAAAAACCCTTTATTATACGTAATTCTGAACTATTGTGGGATTACTTAGTATCTTCTGCCATCCTGTAGCGCCCGAAATGGGGACCAATCCACACTTTTTGGGATCGGTTCGCCAGCCATGTGGCACGTTGGGCACTGACTCTCCCACCTGCAGTAGCCAGCCCTCAGAGGCAGCAGCGCTCCACAGCTTGCTACCCACATGCCAGCACACCGCTGCCTCTGATCCCTGCAGTACACGCTACCCACATGCCAGCACACCGCTGCCTCTGACCCCTGCAGTACACGCAGTCTGCAACTCTCACTGATGGAAAACTTTGGGTTTTCTCTTTATCCTGGGCCCCAACTCTCAGAATCATTTGATCACCTTAATAACTGTTCTTAATTTGTTAAACAAAGCATATTTTTCAGTACCTAAGTAAGCAACACATGCTGTTTGCTGCTGCTAGCATCTTTCAGCCATGTGGCTACAACTGTGACACCTGCTGGCTGATAACAATAATCACATCTACTCCAATTCATTGTAATTGCCTTATGACAGGTAAGATCTGAAAAAAATACAAAAAACTGACTGATAACATCCAGGAGTTCAATAATTATTTTGCTTATATTATGGAAGGTATTGTGCAAGACTTACACTATTTTCCTTCCCTTTATTTGATTCTAGGAATTAGCTTTGTTTTCAATATTATCTCATTTAATAAACATGGTTTAATACTATGGAGAGGGTTAGCATCAATTTGACAAAATTATCTGAAAGAATTTGTGCTGTTGAATCTAACTGTCAGAATCTGTTGAAAAGTTATGTTATGTCCAAGGAGGAGACATTATCTTTACTGGACAAGTTTCATACCTTAGAAGAGAACACTGGACAGGAGATTCAGACTTTTAAAAAGGCAGTAGTAAAAAGATTTGAAAAGATTGAGGAATTTATTGAAATTGATGAGCAGGGACAGAAGGTACAAGGACAGGATTTAGCCTCATCAGTACGTGCCATACCCAGGATGACTAATACAGAGTTTCAACTGCATATTTGGTAATTTTCTCAGAAACACCATCTGGCACAAAGTACCCTAAGGTATTCAAAGAATAGGCATGGGAACCAATATATATGAGCAATCTAAAAGAAATAAAAACAAGCAATAGTTTCTTATGGGCTATATTCATCATTTGTCAGGGAAATGGTAAAAACATGGGCTTCAAGCACTACGGCTATCCCACACAATTGGCTTCAATTAATCTTAGTGGTTCTAGAAAATAGACCTCGGCTGCTTTTGAAGTATTATTGGAGAGGAGAAGCAAAAATTTTAGAGCAACAGGGGACAGAAAAAGGATTTGAGACTTCCCAAGATCAAATTCTTGACAAGGGTCATTACTCTAATCCTCAGGAACAGGCTTGCTATATGATAAACACACCTTGTCCCTATGTACCACAGCAACTTTAAATGCTTAGGACAGGATTCAGGAGCTAGAAAAAAGCACAGAGTCATATATTAGGGTTAAACAGGGCCAGAGTGAACCCTTTACTGACTTCTTATGAAGATTAATTAAGGCTGTATAATTAGGAGTGACAGACCCTGAAGCTAGACATGTACTAATTGAATCCTTGGCTTTTGAAAATGTGAACTCAGAATGTACGAAGATCCTTGAAACTTTAAAGGTTAGATCAGTAACCAGAGATACTGCATCTTGCATATAATGAATGTTGAAACATTTGAATGTAGTACTGAAGCTTGGATAGGAGAAGCAATTTCCAATGGTTTGAAGAGACCAAAATGCTAAATGTTTTAATTGTGGAAAAATAGGACATTTAAGAAGGGACTGTAGACAAGGAATTCCTAGAAATAATGCCTCCTCTAGGAATGGCAAGAGTAGGAGGACTCAGCCTTCTGGTGTATGTAGGAGGTGTGGCAAAGGCTGACATTGGACTAATGAATGTAGGTTGACAAGAGACAGACAAGGCAACCCAGTGCCACTGGGAAACTCCTTGAGGGGCCTCTCACAAGCCCCAATGTCAAATAAGGCCCAGTTATTCTTAGTCTCTGTGGAGAACATGTCTCACCAGGAAAATTAAACAATCCAGTGCCTACTGTAAAAAAAACATACTGTTCTAGATGATGGAATAGACCTGAAGGATGAGTCAAAAACTCCAGTAGGAAATAGGAAACATATTTTGGCAGACTTCTATAAATTATCAAAGACCAAAGCTAAGAGTAATTGTAATTAAGGGTTTACTAGACACAGGTGTAGATGTAACTATCATTATCTTGGCATCCAGACTGACCTCTTCAGGAGGCAGATAATTAATTTCTAGGAATTGGAACCCTATCTCAAGAAACAAACAAACAAACAAAAAACCACAAGGTGGGTTGAATGCATAGGGTCAGAAGGACAGAAAGGAAGGTAGAGGCCATATGTAGCTAATATTACAGTGAATTTATGGGGCTATGACCTATTGCAGCAATGGAATACCCAGGTTAACATTCCTGTAGTCCCCACAACTCATGTTTCTGGGAAGGATATTAACAAAGGTCACCAGCCATTCAGGCTGTACAAGAACACAAAGCAACTAGCAAACCTTCAGAGGTACTAACAGCCTTACCTTTAAGATGATTAACTGAGAAACTTATATGGGTTAAACAATGCCCTTTAATGGAAGACAAAATGCAGGCTTTAGAACTACAGGTACAAGAGCAATTAGATGCTCACCATATTGAAGAATCAACCAGCCCATGGAATTCTCCTGTATTTGTTGTTAAAAAGAAATCTGGAAAATGGAGAATGGTGACAGATCTAAGAGCTATCAACAAGGTTATCCAACCTATGGACCCTCTACAGTCTGGAAAATTGCTACTTTCTCCTGATCAGTCTTCAAAGTTCACCACAGAAGTAAACACAAATCCTTTCTCAAGGAAATACTTTACACACATTCCTAAACTATTCCCATAAAGTCACAGATAGACAGTTACAAGGTGGAAGAACAAAAACCATAGTGTGCATAAGAGAAAAACAAGCTGTCATGATAAAAATCAAGAGAAAAAAATCAGGGCACATCACCAGCTTTGTAAAAGTAACAACTATCAGATAAAAAGATACTGAATATTAAGTGCCAGGTTTAATATTTTATACTTACAGAAATAAAAGAGCCTGTTGAGTATATGATGAGAGAGAATTAGACTATCAAAAAGAACCAGGTACATTTGAAAAGGAACCAGGTACAAACTTTTATCATTGTGAAATATAGTGATTTCCATTGAGATGTCAAAGAGAAAAACAATGATTAGACATTACTGAAGACAGAATATGGAAAAAAGATCTGATGACAAATTACAGAGAACAGAGCACACAGAAACACATGTAAAATATAGATGAAAGATTAAACAGCATGGAGAATGGTGTACAAAAGACCTTCAAAATAAACTGAGTTTCCAGGGAGAGACCTGGGAGAGATACCAAATAAGGGAATAGGTGGGAATTTTATACCAATAATGAAATAGGAAGACCAATGAATCTGAAACCTGAAAGATAAAAAGATATCTTTAGACACCAAGATAAGTCAGGACACTAAGGAAAATTTGAGAATGCTATGAAAAGCCAAAACACAAAAAAGTAATACAAAAGTACAATTTGATGGCAGGTTATATTTATTTTCAATTGGTGTTCTAATAAATTACCACATACTTAGCAATAACAACAATATAAAACCAAACTTTTATTTTCTTAAAGCTCTCAAGGTCATAAGTTTTAAGGGACTCTTACAGTGCTAATATCAGAATGTCAACAGGAATGCTTCTTTCTCAAGAGCCCTTGCCCCCAAAGATGTTCTTTCAAGATGACCCTCATCCCTGCTGCCTCCCTCTGCCTCCACTGTTATTGTATTCCTTCTTACTGATCTTGCTCCTTCTGTCTGTCTTTGCAGGAGTCACTGTTGTGGCTCCTGGGCAAAAGCAAAGAATCCATGATGAGTTAGTTCTGCATCTCAAGATCCTTGACTTCATACCTTTCAGCTTCTTTGACCATGAAAGCCAGCATACTCACACACTCACTGTGACAAATGATTAGAATGTGGACCCTTGAGGAGTTATTTTAAGAGAAAGGCCAGAGCAATCATGTTAACAAATATTGAAATCTGGACTCTGTACCTCACAACATCATCTTTTAAGGAATGATATGGAACAGCAATCATTAAAGCAACGTGTGTGTTCTAAAACTCACTAAAGGAACTCTTCATGGATGAAATACAGAGGAAGAAAAGAATGATCCCAAAGTAGAGGTAGCAATATTAAAAGATCCAAAAATAAATCATGAGTAAGGAGGTGGGTTCAAACAAACATTGGCTGGATAAAACAATACAAAACCAAAAGAAAGAAGTAGAAAAAAACCTTTAAATGAAATCAAAGAAAAGAAGGTATATGTAAGCTTGCAAAATTCAGTAGGAACAAATGCCCAAAGGGAAACTTGTAGCCACAAGCTAAAGTATTGAAAAAAAAAGATTTTTAAATCAACAACCAACTTTACCCCCTTCTAGAAATGAGAAAAATAAGAATAAATAGAATTTCAGCAAGGAAAGAATGAAGACAGAGAATAGAACAACCCTAATTTTTATAGCCTTTGTTCTTCAAAAAAAATTGGAAGAAAACTGAACAAAGCATTAGTTAGATGGACTAGGACTAAAAGACAGATGACTCAAAATTTTTAAAAAAGGAGCAAAATGGTAGATATTTTAGGGATTTTGACTTTAAACAAGGACATTAAGGAGAAAATGCCAATAAACTGGTCTACCTAAATGAAAACAGTTAAATTCCTATGAATGCACTATACTGAAACAGAGTAAGGAAGAGATCTCATGTCTTCCCCGTCTGGAAATTGGCTGAATAATCAAAAACCTCTCAACAGATAAAATTCTAGAATGGATGGCTTGAATGGTGACTATTACCAAGCATTTAGGGAATAATTAATAATGACATTACAGAATTTCCAGAAACCTGAAGAACATTTCTAAATTCATTCCCTGAAGCAAGTGTCAGAACATACTTATCCCAAAGCCAAGCCAAGGCCATGTATGAAAAGGAAAATACCAATCATAATAGTGCAGAACACCTTAATATGCATGCAGCCCAAAAGACTCCATAGTACACCTGTGATGGTTAATATTGACTCTCAGCTTGACAGGATCTATCACCTGGGAGACAAGCCTCTAGGCATGACTGTGAGGGATTATTTAGATTGGATTAACCTCTGGCCATACTTGTGAGAAATTATCTTTTTAAAATATTCAATTTAATATTCATATATGCATATAATATGTTTTGCACAACCCCACCCTCTCTTCCTCATCCTCCATTTTCCTTCTATCCTGCCACCATTTTGTCCTGCTAACTTCACGTGGTTCCCTTTCTTTTGGCTATGTCAATTAAGGTTGGAAATCTCACTTTTAAAGTGGGTAGCTCTATTCTTTGGGCTTTGTTACTGAAATGAATTAAAAATGAGCTAGTTAAGCACAAGAATTCATCTAGTTTTTGGCTGCAAATGCATTGTGACTGATTCCCTCATCTTTGTTGCCATGAATTCACCACCGAGGTAGACTATATTCTTAAAATGAAAGCCAAAGTAAAACCTGTTTCTCAAAATTACTTTTGTCAGGGTATTTTACCATAGCAATAGACAAGGAAACTAATACAATGCATAAGCAGAATATCTTTCTTTATTATGTACACTCTATCATATGAGAACAAAAACTGTAATACATCTCTTTTACAGAACGGATGAATAAAACACACAACCCATGATCATCTTAATTAGTGCAGAAAAAGGATGTGACATAGTTCTAAGTTCTACTGTGATGAAAGGAAAGCCTTCAAAAAGGAAAGGGATTCAAAGCACGTATCTTAATATAAGAAATGTTATATCAGAAAATCCCACAGAGAACATCATCTTTGATAGTGAAAAATTTTTAATTTTCTTTAATATTAGAAGCAAGATCAGGACATTGTGTTTTTTTTCCACTTCTAGATGTGCCTAATTATTTGGGAAGCTCTCAAAACTGGGAAGGAAAAACTAAAAATATTTATTTGAAGGTGGTTTAACCTTTTATGTAGAAAACCCAAAGACACACACAAACACAACATACACGCATACATGCATATACATGCAGAGAGTAAAAACTAACAAATTGAGAAAATTTGCAGGATGCAAAGTCAACGTACAAAAGCCAGTTGCATATTTGTATACCAACAATGAACAATAGGAAAGAAAAATTAAGAAAATGATTCCACTTACAACAGCTTCAAATATAACAAAGTACTTAGGAATAATGTTAGCTAATGAGACAAAGTGATAAGGGATTCCCCTCTGTATGCTGTGAATATCATTGGTTAATAAATAATCTGCTTTGGGCCTTTTGCAGTGCAGAATAGGGCAAGGCATGAATTCCAAGCAGGTAGAGAAGGAGAGAGTAGGCAGAGACAGAGAGAAGCCATGTAGCTGCAGCATGAGAGATGCTGGACACCGGTCAGAACCTTAGTGGTAGGCCACAACCATGTGGCAATAGACAGATTAATAGAAATGGGTTAATTTAAGATACAAGAGCTAGCCAATAAGAATCCTGAGCTAATAGGCCAAGCAGTGTTATAATAATATAGTTTCTGTGTGATTATTTCAGGCCTGGGTGGCTGGGAAACAAAAAAGCAGTCTTTTCATACAACAAAGCCTAAAGAAAATTTGCTCAATAAAACTATGAACTATGCCTGAGTCAAATCATAGAAGACACAAATAACTGAAAAGACACTCAATGTACATGAAATGAGCACTATATTGTTACCATGCTATCCCTTTAAACATGGAGATTTGATCCAATAACTATCAAAGCTCCAGTGATGTTTTCACACAAATAAAAAAAATACATCCTAAAATTGTTACAGAAAATCTCAAGGGACCACCATGTTCAAACAATCATGGAAGTGAAAACTGTCAGATTTTTCACATGTCCAGATCGCAAACTAACAACAAAGCTACTATAACCAAGACACTGTAGCACTGGAGTAAAAGCGGACACAGACATGAAACTGGATAGAGGCCTGCAAAAACAAAATCTCATACATATGTTCAAATCATTTTTGTCAAGGGTCCTAAGATCATCCAATGGGGAAAGGATTCCCCCCCCACCGAAAAAATCTTGCTGAGTAAACAGAAAATTCATGTGACAAAGAATGAAGCAGGACCCTTTACTCACACTGTAAACAAAATTAATGCTATGCACATCAAGAAGGCATGAAGCTCTAAGAAGAAAATATAGAATACTTGGCAGCAATTTCTCAGCTATGACACTTGAGACACACGTAAGAAAAGAAAATACGGACAAACTGGATTTCATGAAGTTTTAACATGTGTACAATCAATATCAACAAAGTTAAAAGGCTGCTTCCAGGGTGACAGAAAAGATTTTCAAATCAAGTATTCCATAAGGAGGTAATGACGGAATAGTCTGAGATTGTGAATGTAGAACCCAGCAACCTAGTTACAAAGGGCAGAGGTCAGGCGCAGACATTTCCTCAAAGGAGAGAAGACAGTCTCCCCTTGCCTGTGGATGGAGGTCTGCACTGGTCCTTTACATGCATACATACAACAAAGTTTATTCTCATGCTATAGTTGCCCATAGACACCTAAAATTTTAGACAGTAAAACTGTAGCTCAGGTCAGACCCTCAAGATAAACATGAGAAACGTATATACCACCAATCATTAGGAAAGACAAATCACCAAGCACTAGGCTGATGTATTGCATCTGTTAGGATATCTATGACCAAAATTAAAGGCCCAGTCAGAAGATGGTAAGTCTTGACAAGGATGTGGTAGGAGAAACTGGAACCCTTGTTAGTGAGAATGGAGAGGAAACAGCAGAATATCATTCATCCTCGAAAAGTAAAGAGAATCTGACACACACTACAGTGTGGATAAGCCCTAAGAATGTTATGCAAAGTGGAATAAACTAATCACAGGAAGGCAAATATTACATAATTCCAGCAATTCAAACAATTCACAACCATTGAGATAGCAAGTAGGATGAAGACTACCAGGGGCTGTGAGAAGAGAGACACGGTTCTAGTTTAATGAGCATAGTTTTTGTTCCAGAAGATGAAAATATTTGTATCTGATATATAAGTCAAAGCTGGGTTGCCCTGACTTGTGCACTTACAGTGCTTGAGGTGGTGAATTCTAGGATGTAAAAGTTTTCGAAATCTTGAAAAAATGAGACTATTCACTTTATTCAAAATACTTTTCCACATCTACACTCATATATTTTTTTCATTTACTTGACTAACAAAATGGATGTATAACAAGACATCTTCAGGTTAAATTGTCTTCATAGCATTCTTCTTCAGGTGCTACACTGCAATTCAAGGAGGCAGGAAAAGGGAAGAGAGAGTGTGAGTGAGGTCTGGAGTTGAGTGTGCAGTGTTGATGGGACATGATGGAAGATTCTCTGATCGAAGGGGCCTAATACTGTCTGCCCTTCTCTTTGAGTTCTCTCAAAACACTTGATGAACATGAGGCCAATTCTCATCCTCTCCAAATGGGAAACTTCACAGAGGTATGTGTGTCTAGATCCTAAACACTACGGCTCATGGTACACAATGCTCATGATTAAGCAAGGTTCTTGAATCTTGTTAAACAGTGGATGGGCTTCCTCCTATCAGTGGAAGCCTAATTGTATACTTGGTGTCATATGTGTATTTGTCACTCTATCCCCATTATCTTATTTAGCTCCTATAACATTATAAAAATATTTAAACAAGCTGGGTGTGTTCAAGACATAGAAAGTCACAAAAATCAACTTAAAATCACAAGATAGTTTCAGATACCTGGGATGATATACAAACGATTCAGTAAACTGGATGAGTGATGGTATTTCCTATATAAATCCCACAGTAGGAATGTATAAAGCCTTGTGTGAGCCCCAGTTTCTGACTGCCCTGTATTTCTGGCTATACTATATTTCTCCTCTCTTGGTAAGTAGCAATGTGTTGGCAGTGGGACCCACAGGTCCCCCCTGAGAGACAGCAAGCGTGAACAGAGGCAGACACACCCCAGTGAAACCAGGAGAGGGCAGAGAGAAAGAGTGATTTTGTGTGGTCACTGAGTAAGTAGTCATGTGACATAAACACATTGAGGAGCTGCAGAAGATGGAGCCATAGATATGGGAGTCGTAGATGGCTAAGATCCTACCTACTTTAACAAGCAAGAAGTGAAGTCCAGATTCCCATGTGATTTGCTGTAGCGACAAGCCAGCAGCTCTCACCATCGGCACAGATGAGTCATTGAGAGACCTCCTGATCTACAGAATGTCAGACTTTGCCTGAGAGACAGAATTCAAAAGGGTCGGTAGCTGCATTTCTAACATGGTCCCAAGGATGCTGCGGTCTTTACTCTTTAGTGTAGAACTGCACACTTAGATAATCAGATCATTCACAGGGCTATTAGCTGTGGGATCTACAAGTAGCCCTTGGTCCTGGAGTTGGCATTAGCTTAACAGTACTTTAAAGATTCTGTCTTCTGAAGACTTGGTATTCCTTGATCTCTAGATTGTTGAATCATCTCAGAAGGGAATTCGTATTAGGTTCAATGTGGTTTTTAATACAACTTGCAACAAGCATTACAATCTTCATTACCACATACTCAAATACACACACAATCAATCAATCAAAATAAAAACTTACAAAGTAATACTTACCCTTTCTTCCTGTGTGGCATTCTGATCCATTTTTTAAAACACTGTATTAAAACTCACTAACTTAACTCATGACTTACTGAATGATTACAATAGGTAGTTTAAAAACTCTACTAGGAGTTAGTGGAAGGAACTGTCAAATGGTGATTATGTGAGTACTGCCTCAGTGGTAGACAGGATGGCCTAGGTGGTAGCAGTTAATTCTCTGAACAGAAAAGATCAAGCCAGCCCCCACATTAGTTGATCTGATAAATGTGAGTGGCCACAGATCACCTCTTCCTTAATTTGCCAGTCTTATCTCATAGACTAACACATGCTCTAATCAAACTTTATCCTTTGTATTTTTTCCCTCAGTGTTGGGATTGAACTCAGCCTTCCTCATGCTAGTCAACCACTCTCCATAAGAACTCCATTCCTGCCGGGCAGTGGTGGCGCACGCCTTTAATCCCAGCACTTGGGAGGCAGAGGCAAGCGGATCTCTATGAGTTCGAGGCCAGCCTGGTCTATAAGAGCTAGTTCCAGTGCAGGCTCCAAAGCTACAGAGAAACCCTGTCTCGAAAAACCAAAAAAAAAAAAAAAAAAAAAACCCAACTCCATTCCTAGCCCTCATATACATTCATTCTTACACTAAATATTACTTAAAATCCAAATATCAATAAGTACATTTAAATTCAATGTAAAATTATGCATTAACAGAATAAACCAGGTAACATATATTTCTTACTCTTTCAAGCTTTCCAAATTAACATAGCAGATTCTAAAATAAATACCACTTATTAAGCTTGCCTACGTGTGTAAATAGCACAATGTGTGCATTCAAACGTAAAACCTAGGGAATGACATATCACCTGGGCACGTGTTAGAGAGGGTAACACATTTTTCTGAGTGTACTGAAGGTGTGTGGGTGGTGAGAGCTGATGCCAGCTTCAGAATCCACAGGCATCTTATAGTAAAATGGAAATAAGTGGTGAAGCTGCCATTGTGGGGAAAATCTAATTATCAGTAAAGTCAGTTTTGCTTACGAAATGACGGGGATAAAAATACATAAAAAAAGAAGATGCCAAAAAAATGTATGCTGAAAAACCAAACTAGCATGTCTTCTGGAGAATAAACTGGAGCAAACCATTGGGTTCTCTTCAGCTACCGCTGAGTGACCTAGTGATGCCCAAGTCTCATGCAACTTTCATTGAATTTCACATTGACAACATAATTATGGTTTGCACAGCACAGGGTGCCTTTCCATTAACCAATTCAGTGAAAATAAAAACACATAAAGGAAGGAAGGCCAGAACTGGGATGGCCATTCCAAAATGGCAGTGTGTTGCTGGAGGGCCTGCTTGTTTGTTCCAGGTGCCTGGCTAGTTTAGCCCTGAAATAATCACACAGAAGCTGTATTCACTAAAACACTGCTTGGCCCATTAGCTATAGTTTCTTATTGGCTAATTCTTATATCTTAATTTAACCCATTTCCATTAATCTGTATATTGCCATGTGGCAGTGGCTTACCGGTGTCTGTCTCAGGCGGAA
The DNA here is from genome assembly GCA_028555095.1 of Dicrostonyx torquatus. Taxonomy (NCBI): domain Eukaryota; kingdom Metazoa; phylum Chordata; class Mammalia; order Rodentia; family Cricetidae; genus Dicrostonyx; species Dicrostonyx torquatus. The sequence goes on from JAQHUG010000021.1 coordinate 8,195,757, forward strand.
GATCCATGGCTTCTCCCTGACTCTGCTTTCTTTCTCCCAGAATTCAGTTCCATCTTCTCTGCCTACCTAAGTTCTGCCCTATCAACAGGCCAGAGCAGTTTCTTTATTCATTAACCAATAAAAGCTGCACATGGACAGAAGGACCTTCCACACCAGCAGTGCATAAAGGGAAGCATGAAGGTTGACATTCTCTTCACTGTTTCCCTATCAAAGTAAGGACACCCTCTAGCACAGCAGTTCTCAACCTGTAGGTCGTGACCTTTCATATGACTTTTCCACAGGGGTCTCCTATGACTATCAGATATTTACATCATAATCCATAACAGTAGCAAAATTACAGTTATAAAGTAGCAATGAAAATTATTTTATGGTGGGGTAGGTCACCACAACACGAGGAACTGTATTAAAGGGTCACAAGATCTAGTGTGTTTATGGCTGCCTCCTCTTTCTGTGAGAAACATGGATCCACACAGTGCTGGATCACTGAAGAGCCATACTGAAGGCAAGGTGGCGCCTCAAAGTGTCAAACAGCCCCAAGGACCCACAGTTTCTGCCGCGCTACCTTGACTCCTGTTCTCAGTGGTCAGACAACTACAGCATCTCCTGGATCAAGTTGTTTGTTGAGACTGGGCTGAAGAGCACAGTTGGGAAGGAGTTATTCCTCACAGCAAGGAGCATGGATTAGCCTAAAGGCTGGAAGTCAGGGTCAGAGTTGGGGAAGGGAGAGTGGACAGCGAGAGTGGAGTGTACGGCATAACATGTGACCGTGGCAAGACGCCTCTGTCTTCACAGTGAATGAGCCTGGGTTTAAAGCCCCCTCCAACTCAGAGCTGCGTCTAGGGATGTTGAAGTGTGCTCCTGCAAAGGGGCTCAGGACACAAGGCTGATGACAGAAGGGGAGGGAGCAGTGGTGGTGAGGGGAGCCAGGCAGGCCTCTGCAGTCTAGTTGCTTGGTACCTGTGATTTTCAGACACCATTGATCAATCTGAAAGCATTTCATGGGCACACAATCACCTGAGCATTGTGGTAAAAGGCACATTCTGCTTCAGGAGACCTAGGGTGGCATTAGACTATGCTTTTTCATCGAGTTCCCTGGAGGCCTGATGACACTTGTCTGAGGACCGCTCAGAGAGGAACACGTTTCGGCAGATGTGTCTGAACACAGATGATCCCATATTACCAAATGCTTCAATGTGTTCTCTCCAGAAGCCAGGACTCAGCAACTGCTTATCTCCGTGTCTATAGCCATTGTCACGGGGGTGTGTACACCATGCCCCTTTAATCCACCATCATTCAAGAGGAGATAGCATTCAAACAGATCTTAGATATATTGGTCTCCTAAGGAGAGATTTGATTAATAAATGACAAAGGCCAAATTTAGAGAACTGATACCATGTTGTCACATGCCAGCAGATGGAAGAGACATAGGAAAGAGGATTAGCATTCGAGAGTTTACCCCAAGCGACGTTCCATATTAATCATGGTCCCTGAGGTCTGCTTAACTCACTCGTGCCAAGCATAAGGTAGCGGGTGTTTATACATGATCTCATTTCATTGTCATACATAACCTGCCTATGATTTTTTTTAAATCTCCATGTTGCATGAGTGAAATCAAAGATTTTAATAGATTTAAGATGTAGAGTTTAAATCATGATGCAGAGTTTTAAGTTGACAAGATATAACTCTATTCGAGAAATAACACTCCAAGGAAATTGTATTAGTCCTGTTTTAACAATATGAACACAGTCGGTCAGAGTCACACAATTAGTGGGCCCTAATCAAGTGATTTCAACCTTTGTCATAAAATGAAGTGCCTGGGAGTGTAAAATTAACCCATCTCCTTGAGATACATTATTGTCTAATTAAATTCCAATTCCTAGAAACACCACCCAGGCACTGACAATCTCTAATTTTTTCTAGACAATCTTAATAAACAGACATATCCTATTAATGCCTATATACCTTATGTGAAGGCACTTAAAAAATTAATATTTCTTCATGCTCATATTCAAGGGGAAGATAATGTAATTAATGTCTTTTTGTCACTGGCCAACTGAGTATTGCACACGTGTCTAATGTAGCATCTTGTCACACTGGCACCTAGGGTCAAGTGAACAGGCTATGTTCCAAGAGGGTGTGCAGTAATAGGAAAAGCCTGCCCGCAGGAGATGGCTACTGAGTGAACTCAGAAAGAAATAATACAATGTGAAACCGACGATGGGCAGAGTCTGATTCTGATGAGCCTTGTTCATTTTTCCTTTTGTACTGCTGTCGTATTGAAAAAACCATGGTGAATTCAGCTTTAAGAGCCAGCCTTCTCATTGCAATGGCCTTCTTTGTTTCTGAGCATGTCTTTTTCCAGGAGCAAAGAAGGTTTTGCTAATGCCAACACTGCAGGGAGAAAGTTGTTTCTCTCCTAGATTCCTCAAGATGTTGCTAGGTATAAACAGCAGGTTCAGGATTGGTTTGTTTGGACTCCCCCTAGGGAGGATGTTTAGAAACTGACTTCCCTTAGGTTGGGATGAGAGTAGCACCTTCTTGGTACTAGATAATAAGGATGTGTGTGCTGGGAAGAGGTGAATGGTAAAAGCCTGGCCTGGAGGGCAATGTTAAAGATCAAATCAATTCATGAACCTAAATTGACAGACTCCCTGATTTAGGAGAGAATGGTTAACCCATAGGTGGGGATCTCCACTTTTTTTTTTCCTGTGAGGTAATGTCTTTAAACTGAAAAATAAGACTTGAAATTTTTAACTGTCCAGAAATCCTGAAAGAAACACTGTTTGAATTGTAAAAATTTCCCTGTTCTGTGATTTTTCCATAAATTCCTTCCTCACACAGTTGAATGAACTAAATACATCATTGGTACAATGCTACAAATGGCATAGGATGTGTATCAGACAGAACTTAGTTCTCAACATCCATCCTTATTCGCATCAACCCAGAGCTGGATTTGCTGGTTACTGGTTTGAACAGCAACATATTTTTCTTCTCAAAGAGAACAAATGGACTCGCTCTATCTATTGTCTGCCCTGGAGAGTCTCTCCCAGACCCCCACACTCCCAGTTCGGGTGTATTCCCTTACAAATGGGACAGTTACCAATGACAAACCGCTGCTTTGCCTTATAGACCCAGATTCTAAATTATCTAATTTTGTTGGAATGTTCTCTCAGCTACTATTTTTTTTTCTCCCAGTGGAGAATTAAGTAAATAGTTTCCATAAGATTCTATACCTCTTGCCTCCAGATACACTAACTAGTTCTTTAAAATAACCCGGCTGGATGGGGACAATGCACTAAGTTTTGTGTGTATCTGAAGCAGTTGATTTGGTTTCCTACATCCTTGTTCTTCAATCTTCTGAGCCCTGTTTTTTTTTCCTGAAATATGAGTTAAAAAATTTATTAACTACTTACCACATGCTAAGTGTGGATTTTGTGGGCTAGAAATACAAGTATAAATGGGGGAACTTCTCTGTCCTCATGGAGCATGCCCCAGAAGGCTGGATAAGTAATAAACCAAATGTAATACATTATATTCCATGATCATGTTGAGAGAATCCAATAACAGGGGAAGCAGTGAAAGATGGTGATGGCAGTTGCTACTTTAAGTAGGCATCAAGAATGGTATTTCTGAAGTACTGGTAGCTGAGATACTAGACCTGAGGAATGAGGATGGCACTTTGGTAATACATGGTCCAGCAGGAAGAATAAAGGGTCAAGAACCTTAGGAAGAAGCATGGGGGTATTACCGAGGTGGTGTGACTAGAGACAGTGGCTACGCGAGAACAGCAGGACAAGGACTCAGTGTGATCCATAGCATGGAGTGAGAGTCACACTGAATGACCTACCATCCACTTAAGACAAAGACTAGAGTCTTAGTCACTGCGTGCGGAGAGAAGTCACTCAAAAAGTTTGTGCCAGGGAATGTTTTTGAATTTAAAGTCAAATTTTCTGTATGTTAGGCTCAGGCCAGTAGGGATGTTTCATGTGTTGTTAAAGAAAGGATTTGGGGGTTCAGAGGTGATATGGGACCTGTAATTTATGGGGGTGGGTTATTGGAAGTTAGAGAACATCTAAGTTCAAAGAACTGAGCAGAGCACTTAAATGCAAGGAGTGAGGTAAGCAAACTTAGAATGAAGCCCTGGAGCACTCTGATTCCTAGACGTCTGGACAATGAAGGATGTGTAGTAAAGAAAACCAACTCCATGGCCACCAGTCCAGGAAGATAAGCACAGGTGTGCTGGAGCAGTGTTCAGACTAATGGGAAACATCCTTCCAGCTTAGAGGAGTGGGATTCTTTTAAACAACTATTTCTAATCGTTGTTCTGTAAAGCCAATATCTTTGAACTGCTGATTTAGGAAGGCGTTCTTAGGGATGTCGGAATTCTACCATTGGCAGAAAACCCTTTGCAAACCTTAGACGTTTTGAAAGTCAATTGCAAATGTGAAGGCCAATTATTTGACCCACCCAGACAATTTTCTGTTCCTGTCTAAACCTTAGTTCATAGTCGTATTACTCTGAAAGTCCTCGGTCCCACTAAACGGTACTGCACTCTGAGCAGTTCTCACACTTCCAGAGTCGAGCAGGAAGAGAGTGTTAAGCATTCTGCTTTGGTAAACCTGGCTGGGGAGCGAGGGAGTAGCAGAGATATTGGGTTAGCAGGGACTGTGGTCTGAAGGTGTGTCTCCCTGAAAAATCCTGATCTCCAAGGCAGTGTTATTAGAGTCCAGGCTTGGAGGAACCAGTTAGGTTTGGAGAGTACAGTCTTTGGGATATGATGGGAATGAGCTTGCTTCTAAATTTTAGTATTCTTTTTTATTGTTTTTATTGAGCTATACATTTTTTCTCACTCCCCTTCCTTCCTTCCCTCTTCCCTTCTACCCTCTCCCTGCCCCCCACACTCCCAATTTACTCAGGATATCTTGTCCTTTTCTCCTTCCAAAGTAGACCATTTATGTCTCTCTTAGGGTTCTTTTTGTTTTTTTCTAGGTTCTCTGGGATTGTGAACTGAAGGCTTGTTATCCTTTGTTTTATATCTAATATCTGTTTATGAGTGAGTACATACAATATCCCTCTGCCACCCCTGCCTTTACTGCCAAAGTCGAAAGGAAACAGAGAACAGTTTTCCCATGTCAGCTGGCTTCTTGTTCCTGGACTTGCCAGTCTCCAGAATTATGAGTCATTTCTACTACTTAAGCCTCTGTATCTGTCTTACTCCAGTAGCTGGAGCTGACTGATACACCCAGAGATGGAGAAAATATTTCTGTCTAGCCAGAGACCTAGCATCAGCAAATACGGAAAATGTGGGAAACAGGCAAGAATGGCAAAGACCTGCTTGCCTCTCTCAACTCTTGCTTTGGAGCTGTCTTTCATAATGGAGACTGGCCAGTGTGGTTGGGAAGAGCAAGAATGTTTCAGCTAAAGAGTTGGGCATTTTCCCTTCCGCAGATTCCAGGTACCACACTTAGTGACATGAAGGTGCTATCAGATTAGCAGCAGGCAAATAATGGCTCTCAGAAGGAGCTAGAATGAAGAGCCCCTCCCACTCACAGCGCACGGTGTGTATGGCATCTAATTTTGGATCTTCATCATAGGATGCACAAATTCACCTTCCTGGAGAACGCACCTCACTCTCGGGCCTGGAGCATGGGGAGTGGCAAGTAGTGGCTGATTGATTGCTTTTGAACTCACCTGGGCTCGTGTTCAGAAAAACTAGGAAACTGATTTTGGTTTCAATCAGTGTGTCTTTTTCCCCCCTGAAAGAGCAGCTTAAAGAGCTTTATTGTCAGAGTCTCGTGCCACAATCTTCTGATTCTCATAATCTTCCCTGTTTAATGTACTTTGAAACGTTCATTCAGCAGATATTTAGTAAACTTCTACCAGCACTCAGATACCGAGCTGGGCACCGGCATTGGAGGGAACAGAACAGGGAAACACCGCTACACACATACAGCATGCATTATACAGAGAGAGAAAGGGTAAAAGTATAGATGCTTTCTCATCATACCTAGAATATGTACTGTAACAAAAGTAATTGGAAAGACAATCAGAGAGTCATTTGACGTTGACTGGTCAGAAATGCACACTCTGAAAGATTGACCTGACGGAAACACCTGTACCAGGGACTAGGTGACAAGTCTTGGTGCAAGGAACAGGTGTGCAGACTTAGAAAGGGAAGCAGACTTCCATGGCCAAGTAACAGAAAAAGAACATCTGTGGATGAAAGAGAGAGAGAGAGAGAGAGAGAGAGAGAGAGAGAGAGAGAGAGAGAGAGAGAGAGAGAGAGAGAGAGAGAGAATGGAGGACAGATGATGCAAGGCTATTTCTGACACAGAAAGATATTCCCATTTGATTTTCAGCAGAGACAGAAAGTCAAATATTTTTCAATGAAATGAACAGTTTGATGCAGCTTATGTTTTCCCTTAAATTGATTTATGTTGATGCGACTATAGATTCCTAGACAATCATGAGAAATAAAACAAAGATCCCCTTGCCCTCTTACAAAACGTCCATACCAAACCACTGCCAGGATTTAGACATGGGCACAACCCACTGACCGTATTCAGTCACTCATTTCTACTTGTATCCATGCGTTCATATCATTATATTTGGTTTAAAAGGCAGATTTTGGTTCACAAGAAATTCACAAACAGAAAATCTAGTTCCCTTATGTGCCTGTCTATTGGTTTCAGTCAAACCCTTTCCACCCACTATCATCATGGCGCACCAGAATGACGCATTTCTGCAACCCACAGAGCTTAGGCTGCATCTCCATCATCTGTACTCCAGTCCTCTTTAACATGTTTTAATATTAGGTTTTATTTGAGAATCTCTTACATTTACATCATTTCTACACCTCCCTCTCTCCCTCTGCTTCTTCTCTGATCCTGCTACTCTTTCAAATGCATGACCTTGTCATTAATTATGCTCAAGCACATACATACGCGCGCATGCACACACACACACACACACACACACACACACACACACACACGCATGCATGCTTGTACACAAACACTGTTGCTCATTTGCAGATGCACTTAGGGCTGGCACCACTTGTGAGCCAGCCCTATCTGGGACTCGTTCCTGGAGACCAAGTCTCATCTCAGCAGCCATGACTGTCTGTAACTTTTAATCTCCAGGTGGGCCCTTGTGCGACTTCCCTATTCACTTTGGCATGTTAACTGGTATTGTCACTGTGCAGGTCTTGTTTGGGTAGCATTTGTTCTCAATAGTGTAGATTTTATGTATTTTTAAGACATAGGTGCTATCTTTATGGAGAGTTTCACTGCTCTAAAAGTTCTCCCAGTCAAGTCACTCTTCTAGAAAACACCAACATTTATGGTTCCCATAGTTTTATGCTTTCTAGAATGTCACAAAGTTGAGCTATATAGCATTTAACATTTTCATATAGGCTCCTTGTACTTAGTAATATATGTGTAAGATTCCTCTATGTGTTTTTTATGACTTTATAGGTCATTTCCTTTACTGTTGAATAATATTCCAACATCTGGATGTCCCACAGTGTATGTGCCCATTCACTGGCTGAGGGCATTGCTTTTGTTTGGGGCTAGAAATGAGTAAAGTGAACAAAACTAGAATAATCATTTAAGTGCGTGTCTCTGTGTGGCCGTGCTTGGCTCCTTTAGATAAATACTTTGGACCACAATCGTGGGCTTCCATGTTTAGAATATTCAATTTTTGTCATTAAAAATAAAAAGAAACCACTTCACACTGGTTCACACTGGCTTCCAAAGCTAGCATTCTGTACCCTCAACCCCCTCCCCCCAGCTGATGCTTGCTAACTGTCACATTGTCATTGTTTTGGGGTTGGTCCATTATAACAGTCCTGTCTAGTGATAGATCATTGTTGCCCTAATTTGCACTTCCCTGATGGCATGATGCTGAGCATCTTTTCATATGCATATGTGCCATCTGTATGTCATCTTTGGTGTGTCCATTTAGGTTTTAGTCTCATTTTAATTTAGTTGTTCATTTTCTTATTGTTGAGTTTTTAGAGTTCTTTGAAAAATTCCAATAGCCATCCTTTATCAAACACGTCATTTACACTTGTTTTATCTCAATTTGTTACTTTACCAAATGTCCTCTAACATAGGCAAGGTGCAGGAACCTCCCTCACCACATCACTCCCTAAGAAATTCCCACCAGTGACCATAGCTTATCCTCTCTTGGTCCTTCCTGACCTCTTTCCCCTACAGACACTAAGCTATTCATTTTTTTTTAAATGAAGAATGTTTTGTAAGTAAAATTAGAGCATATAATCTTAGGACATTGCCTTGTTTCATTCAGTGTGTAATGCTCCCAGGATTCACCCACATTATTAATTGTATGTTTGTTACATGTGTATTCCTTTTTATTGATGAGTAATTTATTTATAATATGGCTGTGTCATAGTTTGGAGAACCACTGTCTACCACTAAAACAGATCTGAGGGAATTTGCAATTTTAGATACAACAAAACTATGATATTAATGAATGTTTTTTTTCCCCACAGACCTACATTTTGATTTCTCTGGGATATATACTCAAGCATATTTGACAATATAGAGTAATTAAATGTTAGTTTTTATAAGAAACTTTAAGGGTGTTTGCAAGGAGGCTACACCCTTTCACACTCTTATCAGCAATGTATATATGATCTGATTTCTTCTAATTCCCTTCCAAACTGCATGTTGCCACTACCTTAACTTTTATTCATGGTAATACCTTCGGGTGATATCTCACTGTAGTTTTATTTTGTGGTTCTCTAAAAGCTAATAGTGTCAAATAAGTCCTCCTGTCTTTAATAACCAATCTGCATATGCTGCTCAATTAATATCTGTTCCTATATTTGCCCATTTTTAAATTCGATTATGTTATTGACAACTGTTGAGGTTTTAGTTTTTTTTTCCTAAAATAAAAGAAAACAAACTATCCTTTCTCATTATACATATGAATCTAAGTTACCATTCCCTCCCTTCCTCCCTTTCTCTCTACATAACTCCCCACCCCACCCCCACCCACCCCTCAGAGAGGGTAAGGCATATTGCTTTGGGGAAGCCTATAAATAGGCGGATCAAGGTATCTGTCCAAAAAGAATAGGACCCCAAAAAGCCAGTAATGCAGTAGGGATAAATCCTGATGCCACTGCCAGTGGCCCCTCAGTCTGCCCAGCCATGCAACTGTCAACCACATTCAAAGGGCTAATTTAGTCCTATGCATGTTGCTTCCCAGTCAGACTGGTGTTGGTGAGCTCCCATTAACTCAGGTAGACTGTTTCAGTGTGTTAACCCATCATCGTCTTGACCTCTTTGTTCATATTCTCACTCCTCCCACTCTTGAACTGGACTTTGGGAGCTCAGTTCAGTGCTCGGATGTGGGTGTCTGCCTTTGTTTCCATCATCTACAGTTCTTTATATATTTTGGATATAGATTACTTTGCTAGATGAGTGGTTTGTAGTATTATAGATTGTGGTTTATCTTTTTGTCTAACAGAACCATTTGCTTAACAAACATGTTTAATTTTAATAAGGTTAAATTTATCATTTTAATGTATCCTGCATTTGGTGTAAAATCTAAGAAGAATTTACTTACTTTTCCACCTCTACCTTTTAATTAACACATTTAGAACATTTATATTTAATGCAATGCTTCCTGTGAGAGTTTAACTGTTATCACTTTGTTAGCCATTTTTAATTTGTTTAATGTACCTGCCTTTCTCTTTTCTTGTTTTTGTGTGGACTATTGAATTATTTTGAATTATTTTCAGAGTTCTTTTTTTTTTTTTTTTTCGAGACAGGGTTTCTCTGTAGCTTTGGAGCCTGTCCTGGAACTAGTTCTTGTAGACCAGGCTGTCCTCGAACTCACAAGGATCCACCTGCCTCTGACTCCCGAGTGCTGGGATTAAAGGCGTGCGCCACCACCTCCCAGCCAGAGTTCTTATTTTTTAACAGTATTTTGGGTTATACCTCTTTATGTAGTTTTATTGGTGGCTATCTTACAGTTTACATATTTATAGGGTTGCAGGTATCTAAAATAGTTCTGAAGGCATAAATATTAGAGGAAAGGAGATCAAAAAGATTGAGATTATTACATGCTTGAGATGATCCCTGCTTCCTAAGACAAATGTCTAAGAATCAGCCTAAGTGCTCTAGTCTCACCACTACCCCTCCTTCCCACACCATGAAGTCCATTCTGACCTCTTTCTAGTCTCCATCATAAGCATATTGCTGAATCTGTTCGCTTCTTTCTGTTCTCTCCTCCTATCTTAGTTTAGACTGCCTTTATCTCTCCCAAATATTGGTTCAACATCCTAACTCTTCTGTCTTCTATTATACTACCTCTCCTCAAGTCTCCCCCTTACGTTGTGACAATACTGCTAAAACTCAACCTCTGTCATGGTGACCCAACATTTCAGGTAACCAGCTCCCCAGGTTTGTGCCTGGGGCTGATGGCTTTCCTGAGGCATGAGACTTGTAATGTCAGAACTGGCGGTTTCAGGAGTACTAGGTCATCTGTGACTCTGGCTTCATTGGCCCTTCTTGGGTCCTCATCCTTGGGAGATGGGACACATTCACTTGTGTCGATCTGCAGTTCTGGGGACTGCTTCTCGCTCAGTTACAATCCCATCTCCTCTCCTTTGTCTTGGGTTTACTTGGGTACCTCTTATTCTGACACCTAAGATCCTCTATAATGTTCTTCTTTCTTGACCTTTTCACTTTCTGGAGTCTTCATGTTCTTTTATCAAATCACTTTCATCTAGAGCCTTCAAGGGTTCTAAGACTGCATGTTCAGTTTTTCTTTTTTTTTTTTTTTTTTGCCTACCTAGTACCAATTCATACAGAACTAAGTGCAAGTAATTATCCCTTCTGGCCACTACAATGTCCTTGAGAACAGGAACTGTGTTGTACTTTGTCCACTTCCTAGACAGTCTGCAATCTAGGAGTTCTTCATGAAACACCCATTGCCAAGAGAACAAATTTCATGAGAAATATGTGAGGTCTTAAAGGGCAATTGCTTTCCAAAGCAGTTTATTCCTACATGCTATCAGTGTGTTTCAGAACAAGATGACAAATTAAAACTTAACTATTGATACTTTAAAACCACACTTAACCATGTTTGCTTTTACTGGTTCTTTTGAAATTCAATTATCAGAAATAAAAGAAATGTTAATTATAGATTCACTATACATTTTCAGAGCACTGTGGTCTTTCCAGATTTTTTTTGTGTGTTGTTTCTGGTTGTTATGAGAACTGCTGGGGAAATGCTTCCAGGGATAAGGTCCTTACCTCCCTCTCTGTCCCTGTGGGGTTCCTCTCTTTAGCATCTGAGATGGGTGCTGTCTTTGATTTCCCTGAGGTTCCAGAAGTAACAAGCCAAAGTCTCTTTTTTATTTTTCTATTTATTTATTTCTTTATTTACGTTGTCATAAAACCTGCCTGGACCCACAGTACTCACATATCTCCAACAAGTGGCCCAAACGCAGCAGCTGCAGACATCTTTACATCCAGACTTTAACCCAGAGGAGACATTTCTGGACAAGGGTGGATGAGGGGTTTCAGCGCAGGATTCAGGGCTCGAAGTGCTGACGCGCAGGATGAGGATGGGGCAGGAATCACTATTCCAGTTATATCATTACAGAAAAGCAAACGGTGAGACTGCTCCCCCAGGAAACGAGCAGGGAGGTCCTGAAATTCCTTTATGGCAGCACAGGGAATTTTCCCATCCAGGAACAAGGAGCTGCCTTATTTTTTAACCTATTTCATTAGCTGACATCTCAGGGGTAGTGAGTAAAGTGTAAAAATATAAAAGGAAGGAATGCCGGTGACGAGATTTAGACAATGAATTTTCCAAGGCCTGATTTTCACAAGAACCACAAGATGGCATTGTCTGCTGTGGGACTGAGTTCTGACACAGCAAGAACTGACAGCAGAGACTGGAAGGCCAAATTGTTTTAGATTCCACATTTGATTTCAAAGGCCAGCCTTCTTCCACATCTGCCCTGTTCAGTGTGCTCTGTGCCTGTGGTGTGCTGAGTCATAAAAGACGATGAAGGACCGGACACAAAGATAGGCAGCCTGGAGAAGGGTACTGCAAGGCTGGAAGAAGTAACCATCACAGCAGCGTTAGTCAGGGGAAGATTCCATTTGCTCTCACACATCAAGGTCTGATGCGGCTATAGTTCAGACAATTCTGATATTTGTTCAAATTAATCAACTGTTCAATATTTTATCCTTTCTCCTTGGTATCATTTATCCACATACACAGATGTTATAGCTTCCTTCGAGTATGCTTAGGATGGAACGGCACCTTTCACCTCAAGACCGTGAATGTGGTACCCTAACGTAAGACAAATGGAACAAATTCATAGCCAGTCGCCTGTACTTCATAAAAGTTACTTATTTGAATTCTCTACAGTCTCAACTGTAGCGGTCTAGACAAGGGAACTAGTAAAGTGGTATCCTATGACTTAGCTAGTAAATCTGATGCGAAGGCTCAGGGGTCTTGCCCTGTGCCATGCTATTCTTAGACATTAAGCTGTGGAACAAAGCAAGGTTGTGTGTTCTGCCTTTAGCTACAGCATCCCTCTCTATGTCAGGGTGATGGACTGCATATGTCTACAGACATGATAGGCAGGACTTTTGGTACCCCATATTTCTGTTCTTTAATGTTATGGTTGAGATATCTGAGTAACAGAACACAGGCCAGGATAATCTCCCTTTTACCTCAGTGAACCACAAATGGGTTTTCATCCTTCATTCAACAGAGAAAACTTTGGTTGTGAGTCATCACTTTTCCAGTTTACTCCATGTCGTGCGCATGTTCAGTGTCATGCATAACATCTTAGCTTAGTTTGAGAACCTATAGATGAGGAGAAGGTGACAGTCTAAGGTGTCTGATAAATAAGACATGTCCCTGTCCTTAAGGGACTTAGAGTCAAGGAAGAGTTTTCTAAACGTTATGGAAGAGGTAGGCAGTGGAAGATAAACGAACACAGAGAGCCCTCACTCCATCTCTGGGGCTCAGTGTGGATGGGGGAAGTTTCCAGGATATAGGATGCATCAGCCTGGTTTTGAAGAATAAGTTAGAAGTGCAGGGAAGTAGCTGGAATTTGTCTTTTCCTTAACTTCCTACATGTCATCAGACAGCTTCTAAGTACAATATGCTCTACCAAGATAATGATTAGAAGATACAAAGGTCTTTCTTCACCTCCCTTCATTCAGGGGTGGATTACTCCTCTCCCTAAGAGATTCACATCTACAGATTTCACTATCTAGGTTCTGTTAACTTTGACATCGACTGGGCTTGGCCAGTGTGGAAAGAGAGAGAGCAGTAATTATGACACACAACCCTTCTGGATATTGTAGCTATGCCTGGTGCTGGCCCCACTTATGACAATAGCTTCTGTTGGAGGCACTGATCCTAGCTTTTGATGTTCACTGAACTGTGAGAAGCCCATTTACACTCACTTCCTGTTGCTTGTCCTAGCATGCCATTATGGTTCCTGTTGGTTACTGACCCCTACCAGTGCTGTAACTCTTTAAATCATTCTTTCAACCAAAAAATTCTTAGTGACTCCCTCACAAAAAAAAAGGCATATAATGCTTGATAACGGGCACCCTTCCTGATAAAGGTGAGAGAAAAGAGATTTAACTATTCCCACATTTATTTTTGACAATACTCAATCCCTGAAAGTGTCATGGGAGAATATTTAATGTTGGTGAGCTCCGTGACCTTTGGCAGGACCACTTGCATTTCTGACTGCCCATAAAAGATGGAATCATAATGGAATCCATATCTATGGCTAGAGTAGATGAGATACAATCAATTCTAGCTAGTATTTCTTGAATTCCTTAATGTATGCTAACGGAGTGCTGGTGTGAGAGACACAGAGAAAATAAGAAAAGTCTTTCCTTAAATTCATAGTCTGGATGAGAAAGAAACCTAAGTCATCAGTTTAAGGAGAGAAGGCACTATCGAGTGTAGCCTGGGTTTGCTATAACAGCAAATCAGTACTGAAAAGCAAGGCGATTTATTCACTAAAGGTTACTTCTCTTTCCTGTGATGCCTGAAGCATGAGGAGCAGCTATATTGTGGCTTTACCATTTGTAACACGTTGTGGGTTCAAAGGTTCTGGAAGAGAGAGGGAGAGGAAGAGAGAGAGAGAGAGCAATGGAATCATCATGTCAGGCAAAGGAGCCCTTCTACTCATAGCCCTGTTGTGTGCCTCGACTACTCACAAGGGCTCACAGGGAGCTTGGTGGAGGAGGTTATACTCAATGTTAGGTGATGGAATGAATACAGAAAATGATACAGATACACAAAATGGAGTGGTATTCATCCACAAAGAACAATGAAACCTTGTTGCTTGCTAGGAAACAGATGGGACTAAAGCGTATCACAGTAAATGAAACAAGTCGGCCACAGAAAGTAAAATACTGCATGTTTCCTCCCATTTGTGGGTCCTGAGATTTTGTGTAGGTACATAAAGGTGTGTGTGTGTGTGTGTGTGTGTGTGTGTGTGTGTAAAAGCAGAAGAGAGTCTAAGGGAGAAATATAAGGGAGGAGACAGGTGAGAGAGATCTGTGGAATAATCCTCTTAAGACTTGTCACTCTGAATTGTTTTCATAAAATGCTGATTGGCCAATAGCCAGATAAAAAGTATAGGTAGGGTGGCAAAACTGAGAATTTTGGGAAGAGGAAAGGCAGAGTCAGAGAATTGTAAGCAAACATGGAGAAGCAAGAAGGGCATATCATACTGAGAAAAGGTACCAAGTCAAGTGGCTAAACACAGATAAGAATTATGGGTTAATATAAGCGAAAGAGTTAGGTAGTAATAAGACTGAGCTGTCAGCCAAGCATTTATAAGTATTATTTATCATCTGGGTCAATTATATAGAGTGTGGCTACTAGGTTTTTGGGAAGAGGTGGTCGGTACAGGAAATGTCTGCTTACAAGAGAGAAGAAACAGAGGAGGACAGATAAGGGGAGAGGGTGGAAGGAAGATCACAAAATGTGATATACTTGGGAAATTTTCCTATATGAAGCCTGGCACTATGAACAATGAACACGTACCAATTTTAAAAAGAATGCAAACAAGAATAAAGTGGAATTAATCTGATAGTAAAGAGAATGCAGAATGTTCCAGCTAAAGAGAATGATATATTTAAGGGTAAGGCAGTGAGGGAAAGTGTGGAGTCTTCAGGCAAGGGCATGCCTTTTTGCATAGTTAGGACACATGAGAACAGAAGATGTAGAAAAGTAAAGCAGAGAGAGAGACTGTGTTCAGGTAGCCAAAGGCATGATATCCCCACACAGGATTTAGCAATTTACCCTAAAGGTTATGAGAAAACAGTGTAGGATTTCAAAAATAGAGAAAGTTCATAAGAAACAAAGTAAGACAAGAATTTTTAAAATTGAAAGCCATAATCCTCCTAGAATAAAACGTATCAGGAGACGTGAAATAGAGTGTGAATTTAATCTAGACAAAAATAGAAAAGACAAAAAAGGGTTGAGGAGGGAAAAACAGGATGCAGTGGACTTGGTCTATGTCATCATGGGGAATTGAGGAGTCAAGGCTGCACTCAGGACTTCTGACTAACATTTCTTCATGGAACATCATATCATTCTGTGAGCTAAAGAATGTAGAATAAGATTTATGGGGAGGCTAGATACTCATTCAGTGTGAAACGTGACAAATATAAAATGCATCTCCGGATGGCCTTGCACATTCCGGTTTTCCCTTTTCCTCACTTGCATTTCTCAGAACAACCATAGAGAGTGCTGAGAATGTAACATCATGCTCCATTCTGTTCTTTTCTGGTCCAGGATGACCTACAGTGCGTTAGCCTAGCATTTCATGTTTCATCTGGGTATAAAATACAGAGTGGATGATACATTCCAGGATCCTTTGGCTGTATAACAAGCAAGCCACCTTCACATAAGACTGTACTTCTGGCAATTCTTTTATTTCTTAGAGGACTACCGAGCTATGAACCCTATACTTTTGCTGTCCCTTGTCACCTATTGTGGGTAATAAACCTGCCTATTGTAATGTGTTGTCACCAAGCATTCTTTCTTGCCAGATTGGTGTAATTGACAGATACTGGCATGGCCCAGAGTACAGTGGGCAAGATGTTAGAATCTTTCCTTGGAAAATAAATAAGTGTCTTTAGATTGAGTAATTGACAAGGGGGTCTGAGTAGAAAGGACAAGATAGCCAAAGGCATGCTAAATTACTCCTTGGGAATGTAGCAAACAATTATTACTTCATCTTTGACTTTAGTAAAGAATTTTTTATAATTTCCAATTTTCTGCATGTAAATTCAATCTCTAATATATTGACTACTTGAATATTTTTTACTCTGACTACCATTATGAAAATTGGATCAACACCCATAAGAATACAATCACATGAAAACAAAAACACAGAAAAATAAACAAAATTATGAGAAAGCAACAAATTAAAAAATACAAAATAAGAGAGTTTATACAAAGTAGTTGTCATTTGTTCCAATTTCCTTATTAAAACATTAATATTATAGATATAAAATAATCACATTTCTTTCTTTGTGGAGAGACAAATCTCTCCAAACCAAGTCATATTGTATACAGAGCTTATAACAAATGACATTGATAAGCAATTGGGGAGTTGTCAGCAAAGACCCCTCAAATACAAATACAAAGTAAACAAATAATAAAATGGATATCGGTAATATTAAAGAGAATTGGAAGGAAATATTGCATAAAATAAAGCAGTCGATATGTAATGAATTCTGGTAGACGTTAGCAGTGAACAATCAATCAAAGATTTGATCAAAAGCAACGACTGAATGAAGACATAGAGAAACTCAACTGTTAAGAGAGGCCATGGGAAGCATTGTTTGTCTTCATGATGACTAGGAATCACCACTGGTTAGGAGCCTCAAAGCCTTACTAGTTGGACAACACCTTCCTTGCTGCTCTGCCCTGTGGATATGTCAGCCTTCATGTCCCCATTCCCTTAGGGAATGACTAATTCTAGCGTTAGGCCCAGACTAATAGAAATAGTAATACTAACAGAAATGATGGATGTGGGGAGAAAGTACAGCCTATCCATGGGCACAGCCATTGCAATTTTCAGAAGGATCTCGAAGCTTCATCCACAACAGCTAAGCAGGACTGTCCCCAGGACTGTAGCATATTACAATGACACCAGGATACAAGAGCTGGTTTAGACTCTGAAGTTTAGGGATCTTTCTCATGCTGTACTGGTGCCATGCACAGAATTTTGGAGGTATGAGGGAGCTCTGATCACTTGGAATGCTGGCTAGGCTTTCTGCTTGTTTGCTTGCATGCTTCTTGTCAGCTTGACATAGCTAGAGTCATATGAGAGGAGGGAGCCTCAGTTGAGAAAATACCTCTATAAGACTAGGCTATAGGCAAGAATGTAGGACATTTTTTAATCAGTAATTGATACTGGAGGACCCAAATCATTGTGGGTGGTGTCACCCCAGGCCTGGTTGTCATGGGTTCCATATGAAAACAGGCTGAGCAAGCCGTACGAACAAGCTAATAAACAGCACTCTTCCATGGCTTCTGCATCGGCTCCTGCTTCCGGGTTCCTATCCTGCCTGACTCCCATCAGCGATGGACTGTGATATAGATGTATGACCAAAACAAACCCTTTCCTCCCCAAGTTTCTTTTGGTCATGGTGTTTCCTCACAGTATTAGTAACCCTAACTAAGACATGACATCTAGTAATCCATAATCACAGAATGTAAACATAGAACCAAAGCTTCCGATAATTTTATCTTGACAAATTTAAGATTGTTCAGGTTAGTTTCTTAAACTCTAAATTACTTACAGATATAAGAATTTTACCTTTTGCATGGCTTCCCAAGCTAATCAGTGCAAATCACTGTATGCTAAGTGTTATCATATAGAATCACTACACCTCTCCCAGATGGCAAGTTCCTTTGGCCTCTGAACAATACTTGATTAATGTATTAAAATAATGTGTAATCAATCTTTATTTGTTGAATAAATTGAAAACAATGGGGATGCAAGTGGATCTACCCAATATTATTATTTTAAAATTCTAAAAATAAAGGTTGGTTATCATAAAACCACCCCATAGGGAATATCATAAAATAGACTTTAAGTAACTCAGGCAGAATATCCTTCATTCATCTGTGAACTGGGCAAAGGCATAACAGTTCATCTAGGAAGGCAGTAAGACTCTCATTCATCGAAAATATTTAGTGTCTACAACAGCATGGTAGTGATATCTTAGGAGAAATTTAAATCTCAGGGAGTTGAAGTATCTACCCTTCAATACTCATTCTAACTAGGAATCTCCCAAGATCTCTGGCCATTTGTAACAGGACTAGGTCATTAGTTCCTCAGTTGGATAGTCATTTGTTCACTAGTAGAAACTGGAGAAGTACCAAGTGGAAGAGATACAATAGGGGCTTTTGAGGAATTCATACCCTTTTCAATTCTTTGAGCAATCACACAAGGGGAGAGCCCACTCATCTTGGATTGTTCTACCTGGCAGCATGAAGTTAAGAACATATCTTGCAAATACCATGTCAATGGCAGCAGGACCTTTCTAACAACTAAACCAATGAGCCTATCAGTGGAGTAATAGCCTCCACACAGGAATGAGTGCTGACACCCAGGTACACAGAGGTCACATGATCAGCTGCTGGGCACAGAGCAGGTAGACTGGATGCCATATGATGGCTGTGAATGTTAAGGCATTCACAGATCTCAGTGTTCTTAGGACAGTCATCAGTTATATGTTCCCCTGGTGTACTGATGGATTTGTCCACCTTTCATTACCCCAAATCCCTCAGTTTCAAGGTAATTCAGATGGTCACTCTAGTTAAATTACACACTTCTAAAATCCCTTTTCAGTTTAATGAAATTGCCAATGTATTGTTGAAATGGGGGGAGCTGGGTTCTGCTCAGGCTATGCCATCAGAGAGGATTAGACAGAAGCAAACAGTTCCCAAGATCCCATGGGGTGTTCTCTCCATTTCACAAGTTCAAATGGTGACACTGAGAAAACCTCTCAAGTACTTGTGTCTAGGTCTAACCCCTACTGAACAAGGACTTCCTTCTTGCCCTACAGTGAGCAACATTCTCGCTTCCTTTGGGGCATCTTGAATACAAAATAGTTTTTAAGGGAAAATATAAAAGTTCACTAGGAGTGGCCCTCATGGTCTATATCTTTCAGAATAACAATTTATATGGATATTGTGATTAAATGTTAACGACATGTGTTACCATCATATATTGGCTTATTATAATTCATGTAAAGGTCCCAATCTTATCATTGAGGAACTGAGGAGCTGTTCAAAGTTAAAATATTCTATGCTAAATTTCATACTATTATTATAAAAGATTTCCATTGTCACCCTGGTGTCAAAGACAATCACCTTCTCAATAAATATTTATGTGATAATGAGGTTTGAATGGTAAAGTGTGTGAATATTTGAAATCCATGTCTCCCTGTGTCTAAGACATATTGAGTATCATCCTCGAAGAAGAGTCATAAATGTTATGTATAGCCAAAGCTTTATCAAAGCTATACCCACAAATCTGTACCATTATCTACCATGATAATGCAAATACTCTTGGTGCCCCACATATTATCCAGTGAAACCCTAGTCCATTTTGAAGATCCATCAGAAAATAGGTGCTCTTGCCTTTACATGGGTGCAGATGAATTCATCAGCAATTGGGTGCCACTGGGATAACTCATCTCTTAAAAAATTCAATGGGTGCAGTTGGAAAGACCACAAGCTTTAAAATTCCCGAGATCTCTTGTCCAGTACTGAAACTATTCCAGTGTTCATCAGTAATACAGAACACACACACACACACACACACACACACGCACACACACACACACACTGCATATAAGCATTAAACAGAACCAGCATCTGCATTTTGACAATATCTTAGGTGACTTCTATATATTTTAAGCATGAGAAACATTAGGCTACAATGCCCCTTCACCCACAGTCTGCAGGTTAGAATCCTTCACCCACAGTCTTCAGGTCTGCAAGCAGATCTAGATTTTTCTACTTGCTATGATACTTAAGTTAAAGGAATAAAGCAAACATAAAAACAACTAAAAAGAAGGAACTCCACAATTCAATTCCCTTGTTCAGCTTATACAAAAATCCTTCCAAGTCCTAACCAGTTCCCAAGACCAACCAACCTGGAGCACTGTTCTTGCAGCCTAAAGCTTCACAGATGTTCGTCATTCCAAAACACACCCACAGACCTTTATCCAGAGAGACACACTTGACCCATGCCTGATGACCATTGTCTGACCCTCCACCTCCCCTCCAAAGATTTCTGCTTTCCAGGAAAGCAGAATCTAGTTCAGTAATTTTCACACAACTTTCGCAAACCTTTCCAAGAGCATGAAATGCAATTAACACCGCTGTGAAGTCCACAGTTGCTTGCCCTGAGGTCAGCCAAGGCTTTTGTTACCTGACATATAAGCAGCTGTTCCCAACTAACGCAAATTGTCACTGGGACTGGGAGTTAGTAGATACAAGCGAAACAAATCTGCCCTTTGGATTGGCATGGAACACAAAATGTTTCCCCCTTTGCTCTCCCCTGTCAGCTCCAGCCCCCAGTCACCTGACTGTACAGCCCTGGTCAACAGGCTCATTTTTCTTTATGCAATTCAGTCCTTTTTATTATTTCTCCCCTGAGGTTCTGCTCTATTACACATTTTTATTTCTGTAGCCAGGAATTTGGGGCCGCTGCAGACATGGTAGAGAGGTTAATCTGAGCTGAGATAGATCGGATCTGTTACACTCATTCTGATCTATCTGACTGCCTCCCCTGCTGTACCAGCTTGAAATCTTTGGTACTGTTTCTGGTAGATAGCTTTTCTTCCCCTCTTTTAAATGATTTTAAAGGTCGTTATGTTTTCATTACAGATAATATGCTTAAATCTTAAAGTGCCACAAGGTTAAAAGCATACACTAAATTTGATAGATATTTTTTCTCTTGGGGTTATAAAATAGAAACATAAGCAATATGAAGAGTTATTTTCAAACTTCGGGGACATGAACTGGAAGATATACCAGATATGTTAGAATTATTGTTCTTGGGGACTAGAATCATGAATGCAGCAGCTGGTCTTTTTTGGATATGCTTATATTCTTCCTGCCACAATAGATACAGATGTGCTGTCTGCTGACAGAGACATACATGGTTATTCTACACTAGAGACCAGATCTCCCTGGCTCCTCATCAGTGTGAAGCTATTGGGGCTGCCCATAACTGTCAGCCTTTGGTGACCCAAAGCACTAAGGGATGGTAGATCCTGCCTTGAAGGCAAAGACGAACCTCCATTGGGAAAAATCCCTTGAGTCTAAGTGGAGACTTTGTCATAGCTCTAAGGTCCCTTAGGTTGTCCTAGATTTTGGACTACCTGCTTATCAGAAATTGATTCAAATATGATTACAGGTTGGCACTGGTAAGAATTGAATACAAATCAGCCACGAGTCTAACAGACATCCGAGCAAGGTTAAACAGTTTTAGAGACTAAGGCTGGTTTTTCATTGCACCAAGCATGATGCTAGATCACTTATGTTCGGATTCTGATGAGCACATGATTGGCATCATCTATTGTGCTCATCACAGTGCTCACACTAGAAAACTGTAACTTCAACGACCTCTTAGTATCCTCAGATAAAGCCCTCTGGGGCTGCCCAAGACCAGAGACTTAGACGATCAGAGAGTCTTGTCTTCAATGAGTTTCAGACTCAGAGACAATGTTGGTGGAGCTCTGGGTCTCAAGAGCCATTGGGGAGATACATGGGACTTTTCAAGGTAATATAAGGAGTTGTACTTTCGAAGGAGAGGGATCATCAACACCTTTAGGATGGTAAATATCTGTTCTCCAAAAGCTCATTCCTTACCTTGTCTTGAGATGTAGATGCCTCAGGCAAGGGCTGAAGCCAGAACAAATCCAGGATTCCATCTTTCCTCTTGAAGAGCCATAAATGAGATTAAGAACCAGGAACACCCCGTATCAGACTTTTTATTTTTGTGCCACCAACCAGCTCCCAAATCATGACACAGAAACTTATTAGTTTTGAATGCTCGGCTCAACGTAGGCATGTTTCTCGCTTGGTCTTTTAACTTAAATTTACCTGTTTCTCTTTATCTTTACCCCAGAGCTTTTTTGTCTTTCCTTACTGTCTTGCTATCTCTATGTCTGGCTGACTGATGACTGCTTGCTTCTGGCCCCAGGGGTTTGCCTCGTTCTCGCCTTTCTTCTTCTTCCTCTCATTCCTCTCTCTCCCTCTTCTTCTATTTATTTTCTCTGCCTGGCAGCCCACCTATCCCTCTCCTGCCTAGTTACTGGCCATTCAGTTTTTTTTTTATTAGAACAATCAGGTGCCTTAGGTAAGGTGAGACAGATGCAACACAGCGTTACATAATTAAACACACGTCATTACATCGTTAAACAAATGCAGCGCAAAGCAATGTAACACACCTTTACACAGTTAAAGTAATACTCCCCAGCATAAGCAAATGTGACACATCCTTGCCTAGTTAAAATAAGATTCCGCAACAACACCTCAGTTTACCAAATAACTTTACTTATTTCTCCTTAGAGATCTCCAAAGATCTAAGAAATGGCTGTTGACAAAGATCCTACTAGGTAAATGTTCCGTGTCCATGGTGCTGCTGCCTCAAAACGTCTGGATGCTTCCAGAAGAAGGAGAACATTCTCTGTGTTAACCACACATGTAATTGTTTTGAGTCCACTCGTCTAACTTCAAAGGAAACCGTTGTTTAGCAATTAGTCCTCAGTATTTTTTCACTTGGTTTATAAAATCACTCTGACTATGGAGACGCTGGCAAAGGTGGCTGAGGGCATCCTTCACACGGCTTTCATCTCACGGAAGGGACACCCCAGCTCCCTACTTCAGAGTCTCAGAGACATAATCACTAGGAGGGACCTGATGGATCACACTCTGGCTCTGAAGGAGCAGCTCATACATCAACGTCTCCCAAAGCTTCTGGGGGTTTTGTTTTTATGAAAAGGTGAAGCCACCCGGGAGCAACAGCTGTTTGTTTGGTTTATCTTCCAAATTCTCCTTACAAGATGCCACGGTGGCCACTGATGCTTATAGTGTAGCCCACATTTTCCACTAGGCTGGGATTAAAAGTTGTAAGGATCATAGACCCACCTCTCTTCTCTTTATATGCTTGTGTGTTTTAGTTTTTTTTTTTAAAAAAACCTCTCATTTGTGGTTTCTCCTGTATTCACAACTGAATTTCTATATCCTCCTCTGACGATTCTTGTTCTTCGACTTATAAATTGGCAAGTTCCAAATGTCCGTATATAAGCTGAGTTTTCTTTCAAAGTCAGAGCCCACATAGAAATAAGATTGAAGCTGTGCTGATGGCTTCCCCCAATTTCCTTAAGCAATCATGTATTTCTTCTATGCCTTCAATGAAAAACAACTAATAACAGCAAAAAATACCTTTTCTGCTCTGCATATTTTTTATAAAAAACAAATTTTAATTAAAGAAAGATGTGGCATCAAGTGGGAACTTTAGTGACAATATAAATAATTGGACTTTTTCTAAAGCTTCAGGATACCATGGTAATTAGCCAATTTCAAATCTTGTGCTTTTATTTACTTAATCAGATGTGCTAACTACTCACGTTTACCAGAACATGTCACCTTCTCTTTCCACTTTGAATATCAATTATAATGAAGATAGAGAAAAAGAACGATAAGATAGAAAAAGTAATAATTGTTTTCCTATGATGTCTTGAGTAAAAGTTAAATAAGATACAATTTAAAATTATATATATGTATATATATGTGTGTGTGTATATATTTGATGTACAGTGTGACATCAACTGATCTGTGCTCAGTAGAATTGCTAGGTAATGGAATACATCCTATGACCATCTTTAGATTAAAGAACATCATTATAACGTGGTGGTTCACCAAGTGTGATGCCCAGGAGGACATCACTCCAGTACTTATTCCCCTGGGAACTATTAGAAATGGAAACTATCAGGCCGCACGTTAGACCTGCTGGGTCAGCCCTGGGAATGCAGACCAGAATCTGTTTGAGGGAGTCAGTCCTCCAGGAGATTCTGAAGGCTACCCACTGAAAAGTGCAGCTGAAACTCTGGGATGCAGTATCTCCTGGGTGACCACTAGGTGGCTCTGTTGCTCAGGACAGACTGGTTTAAGGAGGGGCGCAGGGCCTCAGAGGCTGGGATGGATACCACTCTAAGGTGGGTGAGAAAGTCTCTTACTGGTAGCTTCTATTTATTTCCAAGTAAACATCCACTGTCCTAACTTTCCTAGAATGCTTACAGGAGACCACTGTGGTTTTACTTGCAAATATAGAAATTGGTATTATTCTGTAGGAAATAAAGTGTTTTCTGTACTGTATTACCAAATATTGCCATTGTTACCTAAAAACTGCCTTTGCCCCTTCCTTGACTTAGTATGAATTGTTGCAGAGGCGTGTCCTGACATTGCTAGTAAAATCAGCAGTTAGCCTTTACCCCAATCTGGAATTCTACTGCGTTTTCTAACCCATTCTCACCATTTGCCCGACTCACTGGGTCTATTCCTGACTTCCCTCAGGTCCTAACCAGCCTTTGTGGGGTTGGACTTGCATTGACCCTCCAGAATCTTTCACATCATGTTCTAGGTTCAACCTCACCCAATAGTGATTATTCCACTCCTTTCAAAGGGGTACCGGGAAGATGAGCAAGCAGAGGTGAGGTTCATTGCAGCAAACTGTGGGCTGCATACAGTTTGGCTCCATACTCAGGAGATGTCCCAGTTCAAATGCTTCTCATAAAGTGATGTAAATTCTTCAAAGAAAAAGCACTGTAAAGATTCATGTGAATATTTTAAATCTCTCTTTTTAAGCATCATCATTTTTATTTATCAAAAGAAAAAGATTTTTTTTTCACCCACAGGGGTGAGTGAGGAAAGATCTCTTCGTATATAGTCTGTGGGCTTTTTAAGAAAACCAAAGCCCTCCAAGGGCACCTCTAACAGTCCGCATGACCTTTACCATTCATTAATAATAGACAATCTCATCTACAGCACTTGGAATCTTCAACCTTTATCAGAGATGGTTATGCCCACAGTAAAGAAAATCACATATATCTAAACCAACATAGCACTCCTCCTGCTGTTTATTTGGTTTTGACAACACTGATTTAGCCTATAGGCTGGCAGCTGGAGATACTCTTAGATTCAGAGATCATTTGCTACACTGGGGGCAGGCAAACACTATAGTGCAGCATTTACTATACCATATATACTCTTACACCCTTCGTTAGGGAAAACTGTATAAAACTTTAGAATATTAATTTTTAAATCGAGAGAGAATTTGGACATAGCAGAATTATTAGTTTTGCCTGGCTTAATAGATACAGTGAAAATAAAGCCATTATTTCTCTTAAAGATCCTGTTTCAGCACTCAGCAGTGCTGAATAGACCTTGTAAGTTTCAGCTAATATTAGAGTTGGAGGGGAAAGCCATAGATAGCAATCATGAAGGCGGAGGTGCTGGTGCTGGCTAAAAGTGCCCCCCCCAGTGTGGGGAGGGAGTTCTAGGCTGCACAACTAGATACAGGGGGTTGGAGCTTGATAACAGTTAACTTTAGAGTCAGGGCAGAACTAAATGCTTAGGAGCACACAGCACCCATAGGACATCATTAAGCTCTAGAAAAATTTGTTACAATTAAACAAAAAGATTGGAAGCGACAAGCTAGGGCTAAAAAGTGACCAGGAAGTAAGAGCACTGCCTACCTATATTGACACAGACTGGATTCTCTACTCGAATTCATAAAAGATGAAATTAGATAAGATTTTGGAAAACCTTGTGAAGTCAAGAAGGGCTGAACCTTCAAGGTACAGGCTGTACCTAGAAGTTAGACATTTAGCACCGAGAAGAGAAAGAGGTGCTACAGGAAAAAAAAAATATATGGTCACATTTCTAATCCACGTAGAGCATTGTGTGGGCTGTTAATGGATGGGGGTGGGGGAGCAATGACAGTAAAACAAAGAAGAGTGAGAATGACCACCAAGAGATGCTTCTTATTTTACCTTAACTTTAAAGATGATTTTTAACCTCACAGTGTTGTTATGGATCCTACAATTAAATTAAAAGGAGCAAGGAACCCTTCCCACCTCGTTGAAACATTGGTCTAACTTCACAGCTCACAGTTGCTCCTTTCTCGGGTTTGTACGATTCTCAAAGCCCTGGATGGCATGGCGGCAAGTGTTCTCAGTGCTACAGGCCATGTGGAGTCACGTCATTGTGGGGCTTACAGTCTTCTGCTTAGGAGACTATGTTGCACTGACATAGCCGGAGGTTGAACGACTCTCCGAACCCTGAATAACGCCCCTCAGTCAACCACAGTGAGAACCGCATAAATAACATGCTTTCTCTCCATCTCTCCAGTGAGATAGTCCACACAGCGCAGCCTGCCTCCGTATTACAGGGCTCCAGGTGTCCCACCTACTTGCTCCGGGCCTTGAAGTCACAGCTAAACACTCTGACTTCACACCTTTCAGAGTCAGCATAGAAATAAATGGTTCACACCACACTGCTATCCTTGGAGACATTTCTGCAGAAACCAAACCTGAGAAGTATGACCTTGCTGTGTACTTATATTTAATAACAAAATGATTGCATTAAGGTTTGCTATTGACTAACCAAATCTGGCTCCATCTTGGGCAGTGTTCTTAAGTTGCCAAGCCACAGTGTTTTGAAGCAAGGGAGGTGGCCTTGAGTGACTGTCAGAGCCAGGGCAGCTGCAGAGGACTTCCGGGCTAGCTCTTACACGGCTGTGCACTTTTTCTTGGAAAAAAAGAAAAAAGAAAAAAAAGCTGGTCCCTCCATCACCGTGGGGACCCTAGGCTTCCAAAGGCTTTGTTCACGGCAAGTAAGTGAAATATGAACATGTGAGTATTTCACATAGGATCTGATATGAACAAAACCCCAGAATATTGAAAGGAATTTAGAGAAACAAAAGAGATCCCAGGTCATGATAAAATATAAAGGAGTGCATTAACATCTGAAGGAATTTTTGTCTATGCCATTTACATTCACATAGGGTGAGAGAGATAGACAAATGTGCTAACGTGTGGTTGAACCTTCCCCTTTCTCAGAAATCTATTTGAATGAGGAGGTGGGGGGGAAATAGGAGGAGAAATAAAATCATAATTTTTACGCCCATTTTAAGTTTTGGTTTAAACATTTGTCCCAGAAAACATTTTGGCAAGAAACACACATTTCCCAGCTGCCACTGAGCGAGCAAGTTGCAATCTATTTTATAATATCCTTCGCAACTAAGTATTTCCTTGGGAAATTGCCTGGAAAGTTCATAACAACTAAGGATAAAATGACTTCTTGGTGAAATAGCCACATCTACAAGCCAAAGAGAGACACAGCCGGGATCAGCTATAACTCCCAGATGCCAAACTCTGTCTGCGTGTCGCCCAGACCCTTGAGCTGAGCATCTTAGGGAAGCATTTACAGAATGGATTATTAGGCACCGGGGGAGGATTTGGACAAATCTGAGGATGTAGAGTTGGCCCCATCCATCTTAGCTCCTCAGATGCCAAGACTATGGGAACGAGAATGGGTTCTTTACTGCTAGCGGCTTCTGAGGTACTGTAGAACTTGTGAGCCTCTGACTGAGAGAGACAGCCTCCAGGAAGCATGGAGAGTCTTCCCATGTCACCACAAGAGTAGATTTGTTGGGCAGAGGGTAAAAAAAAAAAAAAAACAACTGTGATTGCTCAGAATAACAAAAAACAAAAACAAAAAACAAAACAAAGACACAGAATGTTTCACGGTAGCCAAATTCCACGCAAGCAAATGTTGAGGACAGGGCAGGACAGAAGGTTCATCAAAACACTGGCGACAGAAAGAGTGAAGGGCACAGGGCCTGCTTCTCACTGGTTGCCATAGCAGTAGGAAATGCTCACAGACACGTTTGCAAACTGCTAAGTTTGCCCCCATACTCACCTTTCAGAAACAAAAAACTCTGAATGGGCTTGGGGGGGGGTCTCCATAATTGATTATGCTGACATTTCATGCCCAAGGCCTTGTGCCCCCAGCTTGTCCATTTAAGAGTCCAGCTTGAAGTCATCAACCAGTAACGCAGGTGATCTTCCTTGTTTAGCAAACTCAACATTTCCAGGGACTCAGTCTGGCATCCGGGTTTGGGTTGGTTCATTCCAAGCACAGAAGGTGGATCCATTGGATGAGTGAGCTACCAGGGAGCTCAGGAGAAAGCACTTGAAGCTCAGGCTATTTCAAGAGCCAAGGCAGCTGAACCCATTCACTTGTGCTCCCCAGGCAGTGACAGCAGGAACAAAGAAGTGGGGTAGAGCAGGGATGGCACACACTGTACTAGGGTGCATTATGTAGACTTAGTATGTGTTCATATTTATCAAATGCATCCACGGTGCTCAGGGTGTTACACTTTACTATATAATAAAGCCACAGCCACAATGGCACTACTGGCAGAGTTAAGATTTAAATCTCCATCTGCTTCTTTATCCTGTGTCACCAAATCTCCTGCTCAAAGAACAGGTACCTAGCTTGTGTTTTCCATTCTCCTCCTTCAGCATCACATAGGTGGAGATGGCATAAGTAACTGTAAACCCTGGGAGGTTGGTGAGACATAGATAATACAAAAATTGGGCAGGGACACTTCCCTTAAAGATACGAATGGGGAAATTTGGATGCATACATGTTGCCATTGAACAGGATATTAGAAGACACACCCTTTTGCCAGTCAATTGAGAACAGTGAGGTCACAGGCTCTGAGGCCATGGAGTACACCAGGTAAAGAGCTAGAGCTTCACTAGAACATCGGGGCTCATTCTGTGTACTCTATGTGGCTTCTCATCTTAAATATGTGAGAAGCACCCATTCAATACCAAATAACAAAGAAACAGCCCCCTTTAATTTAAAACCCTTAGTAAGTTAAAATGTTGGAGGGATCAGCTCCTCCCCAAACTCTCCACACCCTTATCTCTGGGTCGTGAACTCTGTCTTGGTCTCAGATTCTGATGAGTTTGGACAGATTCCAAGGGTCACAGAACATGAGTGTGAAATGCATATGTTCACGTTCACTTGGTAATAACTCAGTTGAATGGTTGCCCGAGACACACAAAGCCACACATTGGTCCAGTCTGGTGTACCCCTTGCAGCGATTTATGGGTCCAGAGAGGAGAAGCCTTCTGGGGTGAGTTGCCTGTAGGGAGGATTTTCTGGTTTCCAGCAGCACGGCCCTGTGGAAGCTGCCACAGACAGTTGACTGTCATCCATCTCGGCTCAGAGAAAACTAACTCACCATATTTTCACCACATCACAGCAGCAGGTTAAGCCGAGTTTTTGCTCAAATGGAGAAAAAAATGAGTGTGTGCCTCTGTGAGCATGCCAGGCAGGTTGAGAAACAGCCTGGAGCACTTTCAGATGGTAGAGCACTGGCCTCATCATCAGTTAGCTGTGGGTCCTGGCTATGCCCCTTCTCTGTAAGCCTCTGTGAGATGGACGAGTTGAAAACTATCTAGAAGGGTCTTTCTAGTTTAAAGGTCAGTCAAGTTTGAAGGCACATACCTAGGTTGCTACAGCCTGGACAGAAAAAAAGAGCCCAGGAACACATTGCCTCACAGGAGGTGTGGCAAAGAATTCTGGTGGTCATTTTTTACCTAATTTAGAGACTTTCATGATTTAAACCCATACCAACTCAATAAAGAGAACATACCTCACTGTTTTCCTTGTCTTATTTTACAGAGAGGAAATGGGGACTTGGACAGAATAACTTGCCTGAGTCACAAGTTTAATTGGTGAGTATACCAAGTACCATGGGGACAGAGAAGACCCTAATACAGGAGGTGGTTACATGAATACATGAATGATTACCTCCAAATTTATACATTAAAATATTAGCAGCCAGTGTGATAACACAATAAGAACAAAAATAACAACACAAACTCTTTCTCCCTACCAGGGGCCTATATATTAACACACAGCATTGTTTGTCATGCAGCAGCATCTCCCTTAAAGTCCCTCATTGTGGAATCCTAAGACTGTTGTTCCTGCTTCCCAAAGCCAGGGCCCTGGGTTACATCCACAAGACTGAAGGTGGGGAAAGAGAAGCCACATAATCTTATTACCTTTATTATCGAGGATTTAAGGGCTCAAACACAGGCAAGATGCAGAACATAGGTGGCACAGAGAACAGAACAACAACGGCATTCATAAGGTCCTCATATGTAGACTGTTGGTTGACCAGCATGACACCATAACCCTAAGGGTACAATAGTGGCATGCATATCTTGGCAGTAACCTCAACAGTCTTCCGATTTGACTTAAGACCTCTTCAAGAAGGAAATCACGTCTGGTAATGGAAACCTTACCAACTACCACAGCTTGTAAAGTCACAGGTCTTAGAAGAGGACCTTCAACTGTCATGTGACTTAAACAGCATAATCCACATCTACATTCTAAACATTTGCCCTTATGCCCACAGATAAGTATATTCCCCACCCTGCATCAAGAAGACATCTCTTTGCAGCAGATAGAGATCATTACAGAAAATCATAACCAATTAAAATAAAATGCAGAGTTGCAGAGCCAAGTCCCAGAGAGTTGCAGAGCTGAACCCTAGTGGATGCATCTACAGAACATTCCCAAACCTAAGACTCAGGAACATTGGGGAAGATGAGCAGGGGGCAGAATGATTGTAGGAGTCAGAGCATAGGGAAGTTGAATGTGAGATTGTGTCTATTGAGAATGTCAGAAGTTACAAGTTTCACTCATAAAGTCTCACCAAGACTGTCTAAACACAAGATGAACAAGGATAACAACAGACTTGCTAATAAGGATGGAAGAAAGCCTAAGGGGCCTCAACACTACACAAAGCACAGGCAACTAAGAAATACCGAAAGTGGGAAAAATCGTCTTCCCCAGGGAACAGCACAACAGTTGGTTAGCCAATATCAAATGGTCAGCCCACAAAAAATGCAAACAAATAACATTAAACAGAATGATCAGGTTGTGTGTGTACTTATAAAAATTCATATATGCATGTTACAATAATTTGCAGTAAGGAGAGAGTCACTTGTTGGTTCCTGGCCTGATACCCATGAAATAACTACACAGATACTATATCAATTAAATCACTGCTTGGCCCATTAGCTCTAACTTCTTATTGGCTAACTCTTATATACTAATTTAACTCATTTCTATTAATCTGAGTATGGCCATGTGGCTGTGGCTTACTGGCTAAAGTTCCTAGTGTCTGTCTCTGGTGGGGTTACATGGCATCTCTCTGACTTACCCTTTTTTCTCCCAGCATTAAGTCCAGTTCTCCCAGCCTAACTCTGCTCCATCCTGCCCTGCTCTGCTATAGGCTCAAAGCGGTTCATTATTCATTAACAGTAATCACAGCATACAGAGGGAAATCCCATGTCACTTCCCTTTTTCTGTTTAAATAAAAAAGAAGGTTTTAACTTTAACATAGTAAAATTACATAAAGCCGGCATTTCAAAATGGCACTGCTTTTTCCTGCTACCGCTGAGTCAGGAAAACCTCTCTTAAAGGAGCCACAGCATGCCACCAGCAAAATGCTGGCTACCAAGAAGTCGTGCTTAACTCTGTTCTTTTGTGTCTAGGATTACTTTCCAAGCTTTCTCAGG
This sequence comes from Dicrostonyx torquatus, assembly GCA_028555095.1. Lineage (NCBI taxonomy): Eukaryota > Metazoa > Chordata > Mammalia > Rodentia > Cricetidae > Dicrostonyx > Dicrostonyx torquatus. Next base: position 8,227,496 of record JAQHUG010000021.1, read on the forward strand.
TTTTATGTGGATTTTAGCCCACCACGTTGGTGCACCAATTTGTAGTATGGAGAGAGCTGCTTGTTGATTCCTGGCTGCTTATTCCCAAAATAACCACACAAATACTGTATCAACTAAATCACTGACTGGCCCATTAGCTCTAGCTTCTCATGGGCTAACTCTTATATATTAATTTAACCCACTTTTATTAATGGCCATGTGGCTGTGGCTTACTGGCTAAAGTTCCCAGTATCTGTCTCTGGTGGGGTTACATGGCATCTCTCTGACTCTGCCCTTCTTTCTCCCAGCATTCAGTCCAGTCCTCCCCACCTAGCTCTGCTCCACCCATGCTGCTCTGCTATAGGCTCAAAACAGACCTTTATTCATTAACGGTAATCACATCACACAGAGGGAAATCCCGCATCAATAATTAACAGGGAAAGGGGACCATGCATTTGAAAAAAAGCCAGGAGGAGAACATGGGAGGGTTGGGAGGAAGGAGGGGGTGTGTAAATGGTATAATTATAATCTCAACATTAAAAGAAATAATTTTTACATTCTATGGTATGAAACTATGTGAACAAGTAAGAGAGCCATGCTGGGTTGACTCACAGCTCTCCTATCCAAAGGCAGAAAAAGTAGAAAAAGGGGTAGGTAGGACTCATATTAGAATTTAAGCATCTCTTTTCTCAGTGTTAAAATTTTTCTTATCAGGGTCCTTCCACAAACCTCACAAAAATATAGCTGAGGAAGTATCCAAAATTTGGGCAACATTGCAGCCACATTTCTTGGTTGTAAATTGATGGAGACAAAGTCTCTTGGAGATAGCAGGTATGATTTATTGTACGATATACATTTTAATGCTTTTATTGGGAAATAACCAACATGAAATAAATAAAGTTCACTTATTTAGTATGTAGAACTCAACAGGTTTGAGCACATGTAACTACCACATAATATTTGAAACATTTTAATAACCCTAAAAAGAAACTCCATAACCACTGACAATCAGACCCCTCCCCCTAGTCAGGGGTAACCACTAATTTACTTTGTGCATTTTACTATTATGGACATTTGAAAATAAATGTGGTCTTCTGGGATTGACTTCTTTCACTAAATAGAAAACTTTCAATGATTGGCCATAGTGCAATTGGTTCAATACTTTACATATTTTTTGCTTCTAAATGACAGATATACCACATTTGACTTATCCATTCATAAGTTCATAAATATTTAGGCTAGTTCTACTTCTTGATCATTACAATATAGAATATAATTTTTCTCAATTGGTGTCCTTGTTTGTGATAAATGTGTTTTTGTTATTATTGCAGACATACCTAGGAGCAGAATACTGGCTCCTTTGGTAATTATACATTAAAGAAAATGAGTACTGCCAAACTTTTCCAAAGTGGTTGCACTATTCTTCATCTTAGTCAATAGTGTATTGTTATTCTCACCTCATGATAATATCTTTTAAATGATACTTATTTGAGTATATCTAGTGAATAAATTTTAGCCTGTATGAAGGCATCTTGCCTTGTTATTGTTTCTGCAAAATGTTAAGGCTTATTGGAGATCTATAAGTATTCTATGGAAAAATTGTTTAGACCCCAATGGTCTCTCATTTTAAAATTAGGTTAATTTTACTTAGTTATACAAGTCCCATAAATATTCTAGAGACAGATTTCTAATTCTGTACATACTTTACAATTTTCCCATTCTGGAGGTGGTGCATTCATTTCTTGATAGTATCATTTGCCACAGAAAATTCTTTTTAATTTTATTTAACCTCAATGTTGTTTATTTTCCTTTAGCTTTATGTTTTTTTTCTTTTTGTTTTGTTGAGATAGGGTTTCTCTGTAGCTTTGGTGCCTGTCCTGGAACTAGCTCTTGTAGACCAGGTTGGCCTCGAACTCACAGAGATCTGCCTTCTGAGTGCTGGGATTAAAGGCATGCGCCACCACTGCCTGGCTTATTTTTATGTGTTTTTATAGCTAAGAAACCCTTGGCATGTTAAATATGTGCCTAAATATTTTTCCAGATTTCAGTTTCAGTTCCTCCAATAAGTCCATGATCTACTTGTTTTAATATGTAGGAAAGGGGTCCAATCCATGTTTTTACATTTGGCTACCTGTTGCTCTCAGATGACTAGCCCTTCACCCAAGGAATTACCTTGATATTATCATCAAGAATCAACCAGTAGGGCTATAGAAAGGGTTCATTCAGTATAGTACTTCATGTAAGCCTGAGTTCAGATGCCAGAGTCTATGTGCATGCTCAGCAAGGCAGTATGCATCTGCAACCCAGTGCAGGGAAGACAGGTCGGTGGTTTCTAGAACGCACTAGAATGTCAGCCTAGCTAAATTGATGAGCTCAGTGAGAGATTCTGCCTCAAAGAAAAATGAGGTGGGGAGCAATTGAGGAAGATACCCATCATTATTGACCATTGCCTTCACATGCATGCCCTGTACATGAATACACATATCAACATATACACATATACCACTCACATGTCCACACACAACATTAATTGACATGAAAGTGAGGATTTTGTTTCTAGCCTGATTTCCAGTTCTATCAATTTTTTTTGCAAATGTTCTAATGTTGCTTTCTTTACAGCTCAATAAAATTGTATTATAGAGTATCATATTTCTTTTAACCATCAACCTGTTGATAGATCTCTAGACTGGCTCCATACCTTAGAATCTGTGAGCACTGCAGAAGTAAACACAGACACGCTATGCCGACTTGGACTCCTTTGAGTGGATACTCAGTATAATTGGGTCATATGGTAGTCATATTTACAGTTTTTTTTAAGAAAAACTTGTATATTGATTATCCCCCCTCTAGCTTTACATTCCTCCCAGTTGCACCAGCTGGTGTTCCCACCAGTAGCAAATAAGGACCTTGTTTCCCCACACCCCCCCCCTGTGTTTTTTTGTCACTTGCTCTCCTGTTGATTGCCCTTCTGGCTTTGGTAAAACAGAATCACACATTTTTAATTTACATTCCCCCAATGGCTAAGGATGTTGAACATCTTTTCAGATATTTTTTTCCTTTAAAAAAAAAGATTTATTTATTTATTATGTATAGTGTTCTGTCTGCATGTATGCCTGAAGGTCAGAAAAGGGCACCAGATCTCATTATGATGCTTATGAGCCACCATGTGGTTGCTGGGAATTGAACTCAGGACCTCCAGAAGAGCAACCATTGCTCTTAAACTCTGGGCCATCTTTCCAGCTGCCTTTTCAGATATTTAATGACTATTTGTCTTTCTTCCTTGGAGAACTGTTTATCGTATCTATTAGCCCATTTGCTGATTCAATGCTTTCTTTTAAAGTATTTGATTATTTTTATTTCTTCATAGATTATATATAAGAATACCCTGTCAGACACGTATTTGGCAAAGACTTTCTTCAGTTTTATAGGTTGTCTCTTCCCCCTCTACTTGTATGCAGAAATTTTATAATTTCTCACTATTTCATTTCTTGGTGATTGGGATTGCTCTATGCTATTTCAACATTTCTCAGAACGTCTTTTTCTTAGCCATGCAGATGCCTTCCACACTTCCAGGATTACTCCTGTTATTGCTTTGATTGTTACTAAGTGATGTTCACCCATTTTTTATCTCAGGAATATTTCTGTTACAATCTTGCATTTAAGGTGCATGAAATAGTTTATAACTACTTGAGCTCCTGTATGTTGGGGAACCTTAGAATACACACAAAAAAGATTGGCTAGTTATGAATTTGTACTTTAATGGGTGGGCTTTCATTTTAAGCACGGTATATAGAATAATAATGTGCTTTCGGTCAATGCCACTTATGCTCCAAAACACTACTCAAAGAAACAAATTAGTATTTTGTTTGTATTAAAATATATGTTAATACATTATTAAAAAGAAGAAGAAACTAACATGGATATAAAGTACAATCATGTAACTTGGGACTAATTCTTAACTCTTAGGATTTCTATTGTTTGTGGTTTTCTATGAAAACCCTTTCTTTTCGTTCTTGGTTTGGCTTTAACCCCAACATGTTCCATCTTACAACCTCTAACTTTTAAGTGACAGATACACTTCCTCTCCCTCCAAACTCTTTGTACATTTCTGTCTGTGCTTTACTTCCCTACCTACTAATGACCCCTCAAAAATAGTGGCAGAGAAAGAACTGTGATTTCTTATGTCTAAATTTGTAGCTATCAAACCTCATAGAAGTCTCTGTGTTTAAGCCCATTTCCAAAGACTTTACTAGAGGCCACCGGCTTTCCAATCAAGCCATTGCCTTCTTTCTTTCCTGAGCATACAGGTAGAACCTGAGTCCCAGCAGGACTTGCCACAGGGTGTGGCTGCACATATAACAGTGCTCTGGCTATTACTTTGAACAGTCAAAGCTGTGGGGATAAAGTTTTCACACATTACAGTTGCTTGGATGAGGACTTCTAGAACAAACTGTCTTATTTTCCTTTTAAATGTTGTGACAGTGACTCAGAGAGCATCCTGAAAAATGCATGGAAAGAATAGAAAGCCTGGGGTTAGGAAAGCAAGCTGTGAAATTCTGATTCCTGGTCACAATGTGGCGATTGCACAGATCAACTCACAGCAGTTGTGGTTACCCGAACAAAAATAGCGTAACAATAAGCAGTCCAAATTCCAGCATGAGTAGGGACAGTGACCTCTGATACTCATCCCTAGTAGGGGAGCTATTGAAAGTTGATGACCTTTGAGGGAAAAGGAGTCACTCTCTTTTGAGGATATAGTTTCTCATAGACTGCGCATGCTCCAGTGGATGGTCCAACACCCATGCATATGTTGTCAAGATTAGACTCAGAAGAACTTGAAGTTGGGAGGGAGCTGGGATATGGAAAATTAGAGGCAGCTAGACGGTGGCAATGGTGAATAAATATGATAAAACAAACTATTCCACATAAAAGATAGCATCTGTATATAAGAGAGAAAACATACATGTATTTTGGAGTCTGGGTTACCTCACACAAGATTTTTTTTTTTAGCTCCATCCATTTATCTGCAATTTTCATCTTTCTTTATGGAAAATTTATTGAAATACTCCAAGGAAGGGAAAATAAAATATTGTATTATAGAGAGATACAGGAAATATACAATAGGGGAACTAAAAAGGGAAGAGGTGGGAGAGAAAGGTAAAGAAAGGATCATAGGGAGAAACAACAAACATGAAAGGCCATTTGAAAAGCTATATGGAAACCTACTACCGTAGAAGAATCTCAAAATATATACACATATGAAAAGAATCTAAATGGAGCCACCAATAATAGGGGAAACAATGCCCCAGTTAGACATCTTATACCACCAAGAAAAACCTACAAAGCCAGGAATAGATTATATCTTGTTGAGTCATTGGCCAAAGAAGTCCCATAGAATCTCCCCAACATCATCAGCTATTGCCAAGGCTATGGTTGCTCTTCAAATCTGATGGCAAGACTCTATTGCTGAACACTTATAATTGTTAACAAGCATGGTGAAGTTGAACTGGTACCCAGATAAATTCTCTCCCCCTGTTGATTAGTGTTCATGTTATTGGAAGAAACTCTGCCCACTAGGAGAAAGGTAAACAACAAAATCACCCAGCTACAAATCCTGTAATATACAATAGTGAACTGCCTGCAAGTTACACTGGTATGATTGCAACACAGATATTATGGGAGTAATATGATTGGATTTAAGAACATGGGAGAGGGTTGAAGGGGAGGGGAGAAGAAGGAAGGGGAGCTGAGAAAAATGTATAGTTCAATTTTTAAAAAAGACCCATTCCATGAAATGGAGCCCATACCTGACACTGCTAAAATGGGCAAGAACCTGATACTAAATAGACCATGGGAGTAAAGGAAAATTATTATTCTGCTAAAGAAACACAGCAATAAAGTGACCCCAAATGACATGCAGCTGTAGCGTGGGTCATTGTCTCATTCAACCCACAGGAAAGAAACTTCTTGCAGTAGATGAGAATTAATACAAAGACCCACAAACTAGACAATGTGCAGGGAGTGAGAGACCTCGGGGCATTCAGCCCTAAGTGGAATATCTTTATTCAACCCTTCCCCTCAAGTCTCATGGATCTGTACAGACGAGGAAGCAGAGAGATAGTAAGAACCAGAGGTGATGGTGACTCAGGACACAGTGTTCTCCACACACAAAATGACTGGTACACACATGAAAACACAGAAGCAGGCAGCACAAATGAGACTTACACAGGTCAAGCCATATGGGGTCCCAGCATTGAGGGAGGAGTGGATATGGGATCCACCCTTAACCCAGAAGTTATCTATAACGGACGCCCTGGCAAAGGTAAAATTTGATTTCTTTAATGAAGTATCCTTGGGTTAGACCAACCATACTCCCAAATGGACCCTGTGCCAACACAATTTGTACTCAAACATGGAGGATGTGTTTTATTTACTTGCTCATTTATTAGTTTTATTTGTTTTGTTTTTTATTTATTTGTTTATTTTGTATTTTCAGGACAGGGGTTTTCTGTGTAACAGTCTTGGCTGCCCTGGAACTTGCTTTTGTAGACCAGGAAGACCTTAAACTCAGAGAGATCTGCCTGTCTCTGCCTTCTGGGTGCAGGGATTAAATGTGTGAGCCACCACTGTCAGGCTTGTCTTTGAATTTTAAAGGAGAGAAAGAACATGAAGTTGGATAGGTAATTAGGTGGAAGTGGATCTTGGAGGAGTTGGAATAGGGAAAAAATATGATCAAATTATACTAAATAATAATTTCAAAGAATAAGTTTTTTTAAAATAAAGAAACAACAAAAAATAAGGTTATTCTGGATGTGGACAAAAGAGACTGTTAGGCACAGTTCATGAGTATGTAAACTAGTCCAGCTACCATGGAAGTCAGTATGGTGGTTTTTCTAAAATCCCTAAGATTACAGTTACAATGTAGCCTAGATATATCACTCCTGGGTAGCTAGTTACCAAAAGTCTCCAGTCAGTATAGAACAAAGACATGTGCACATTAATGTCTACTGCAGAACCACTCACAATGGCTAAGTTATGGAACCAGTCTCAGTGTCCATCATAGAGCAATGAAGGAAGGAAGGGATATATATATTAGGGTAAGGGTTAAGGTAAGTGTTAGGGCTAGGGTAGGATTAGGGTAAGGATTAGGGGTTAGGTTAAAGGTTAGGGTAAGGGTTATGGTTAGGGTAAGGATTAGGGTTTGGGCTAGAGTTAGGGTTAGGATTAGAGTTAGAGTTAGGTTAGGATTAGGGTTCTTTTCACAAGAACCATTCCACTCACCTACTCATGAGTGGTCATTTTATTTTATCAAGTTGTATCTTCTATGAATATTAGCATTTTTAAAATATTTACTCACTTCTAGTACATTTCTGTGACAAAACAGAGTAGTTCTCTCAGTATCCAGGGGAGTGTGCTCTCATTCCTTCTTTCTGGCAGTAGTGAATGGCATTCTCCCATCAATTTCTGAATGGCCGAACATACATGTTCAGTATGTGCATATGGCTTTCATTAAAATGACTATAAGTGTGAGGATTATGATATGATCTACATGCCCTTGAAATAAATGAAACATTTATATCTTATCGCTCAAACCTTGCTACTGCCTGAAAATATTCAATTAACTCATCACTTAAAGTAATTACTCCTGTTGAGGCAACTCTATGCTTAGAGAATTTAACAGCTGTGTTCTACTCATTGTTCTGTCATAGCGCCTAATAAAGATCTGATACAGAGAAAAATCTCTTGATCAATCAAATCATTTATTTCTCTGTGGTTATTCTATTTTAGCTTGCGAGAATACAGGAATGTCCAGTTTTCTTTTCAGAGTAGTAAAACTGCTGATTTTCATCTGGCTTTTTGTGCATAGAATTGTATTGGGGTTTCCGATGTGTTTCCATGGTGTCTCTGGCAGAAAAATGTTTCATTACTTCCCCTCATCACAGTGACAGAATACTTAATGACTATGTAAGGGTAGAGGGTTTCTTGTGGCTCATGGTTTAGGAGAGAGTCCATCATGGCAGGGAGGGCATGACACTGGAGACACTTATGGCCTTGTTAGTGGGATCTTGCTTCATAGCTTGCTACATGGTTGCAACTGACCTGGGAGCTGAGAGACAGAGAAGGGAGACATAGGCTATAACCCTAATGCCTGCCTACTAGCAACCTATTTCTTCCAGCTAAGCCCCACCTCCTAAGGGGTCTGAAACCTCCAAGAACAGTTCCGCCACGTGTTCGAGTATGTGCGTTTTGGCGGGTGACTTACATTGAGATCATAACACAAAGCAGGTTTAAACTGACCACTTGACAGTTGAGGAACTTGGGACCTAGAGTAGCTTTGAGGTCTTTGAAATTCACAGAGATATTATATAATGACAATTAAGATTAATGCAAAAAGCATTCTGTACACGGTTATTGACAAGTGGCTCTACTGCCGACTCTAAGTCATTGTTCAGTAAGGCCATTTAGCCTTCAAAGTCTATGTGGAGCTTCAGCATCAGAATAACAGGTTTCCTCTTGGATTCTGTTGATGGTGTGTCTCAGAATTCATTTTTTTTCCATCTAAGGATATTTAAGCTCCTTGTTGACTTTTCCAAATCAAATAAAACTTATGCATGTGTTTTTCCAGCACCATATGCCTTCGAGGGTATCTTCTTTTTAAATTCCAGAACTTAGCAGGGGAGGAAATCTGAAGAGACAGTTTATTCAGTGAAGTTCTTGCTTTGCACTAAGTTTCATCTCTAAAACCTTTTTTCATTGTTTTTATTGAGCTATATATTTTTCTATGCTACCCTCCCACCCCTGCCCCGCCCTTCTACCCTCTTTCATAATCCATAATAATCCATGCTCCCAGTTTACTCAGGAGATCTTTTCTTTTTTCTACTTCCCATGTAGATTAGATCCATGTAAGTCTCTCCTAGGGTTCTCTTTGTTTTCTTTTCTTTTCTTTCTTTCTTTTCTTTCCTTTTCTTTTTTTTTAAAGCCAGAAGTAGTGATCCCTGTCTGTAATCCCAGGACAGGGGAGGCAGTGATAGGAGGATCCTTGAGGTCTTGGGAATAGCCAGCCTAGTCTAACTGGTTGGTCTCAGGGATCTCACCTCAAAAATCAAGGTAGACAGCACCTGTGAATTGGTACTCAATGTTGACCTCTGTATCTCTGTCCTCTACAAGAACACACACACACACACACACACACACACACACGAGAGGGGAGGAGAGAGAGAGAGAGAGAGAGAGAGAGAGAGAGAGAGAGAATTTTGCACTGGATAGTGTGTATATTTTTCTGTTAGTGCCATAAAAAATGAAAACACATTTTTGAGGGCAGAAAAACACATATTTATTATCTTATAGTTAGGAAAGTTAGAAAATCCCATGGTGATTCACGTAATTCAATGGGGTCATCCAAATAATCAAAAATGATTTAGCTGTACTCACAGATGCCAAGTATTACATTCTGTGTATTTAGGGACCATTATTCTGCCTACCACGGGCTATTTCCCCACTTTCCCTAGAACATTTCTTCATCGAAAGTTCCTTATAGTGATGATAAAATTGTTCAGCCCAATTCAGTTCAGTTACTTTCCTCAACTCCATGAAGCCTCACCATGTAGGAGACACTATGATGGATGCTCAGGGGAAAAACAAAGTCCAGGATCACAGGAGTTTATAGCCTTGGTTGATAGACATGGAATATATAGAAGAATTAACTAAATCCAAAAAGTCCCACATTGTGCCTAAAATTAAAATCACAACATGGAGATTTTGTTCAGGGGATTCCTTAGGATACGTAATCCTAGAGGTTCTCTGGTCCATAGGGCATGGGAACATACTAGCACAGTGTGAAAACATTAGTTATGTTCACTGCCAGTTTGAACTTGGCCCTAAGGATGTCTGTAGGAGAGGGGACTGAATCTCCTAAGGACGTGCAGAAAATACACTCAAGAGCCTGTATCTAAATCCCATCATGTCTGCTTCCAAAGTAAACACCTTTACACATATGTCTCTAGACAAAACTGAATTGCCCCCCCCCTCAAAAAATTTGGATTATTCCAACTTCCACCTCCAGTCAGGCATCAAGCTAAAGAGTTCTGCATGCTTTGGAAAATAAAGTCTAACTTTACTCTTGTATGGGGGTGAGGCTAGAGGATGGACTTAAAAAAAAAATCTGAGTTCTCCTCTTTTTGAAAGCTAAGTACTTAGTTTTACTCAGCGTGCCCTGAACAATGGCTTCCCAGACACAGCTGACAAGCTTTGTTTCTGGTTATTCACTTGATACCTACCATTTGAAAACCGAAAACTGATATGTTGACTTCAGCTCATTAACAATGGCATCTACAATAAATATATGGTATGCCTGACAGACATCCTTTCTCGGTAACTGCTGTAAAAATAAGCTTAACAGTCTGCAAATTCTCATGGAAAAAATTAATCATAGTGGATTAAAAAGAATCACTTCGTGACTTCCACAGGCATTCCTTCCAAAGGACTAGGCTGCACTTTAGCTTTCTTAGTGGTGTGGAGAAAGAGAAGCTAAAACTTGACACAGGTAAAGCAAACGGGAGAAGACAGAAAATAGAAAAGAGGAACGGAGGGCCCAACCTGCCCACAAAGTGAGGCTCGGAGTCCTTGTCCTCCTGGAGGAATTCCAGAGACTTGAGAGGCCCCACATCTTTCTTCTTTGAACTGATGTTGTGGGCAGCTGAGAGCAGCCAATTACCCACCAAGGAGGATGAGACTCTCCAAAGGCCACACAAGGAGACACAGCAAAGGTTCAAAGGTTCTTCACAATGCAGAGTATGTTTGATGAAAACAGAACTAAGTCGGGGACTGGGAAAAAGGGGCATCTCAATTGCTCTCACATTTTCTGGAACTGTTTTTTTTCGCTTTTTGTTCCTTTGAAAACACTTAAAAAATGCAACCAACTTGTGGAATATTCCATATGTTTTTCCCAAGGGAGGAAAGAAATTAAACATAGATTCTAAAGTGGCTGCCAACTCATAGAAGAATTATGGATAAATCATTTACATTGCTTAAGCTCTTAATTTCAATCTACTAAGAATTTGAGTGGACCAGATTGCTTCTCAGATATATTTTGAGAACCGTTTTCTTTCAGCATTGGCCTAAATGATTTCAGGAAGGCCTGAAATATTTCTCCATAAATGAACAGTTCATGATATTTTGTCAGGTTCAAAGGCAGCGGCCTCTCAGCTGACCGATAAAATTGTGCATGAGTTGCATTTTGATCAAGGTATCTGTGACCCAGCAAAATACCCTGGAAGGCAGTGGCCATTATGGTCTTCCTTTTGCCTTCTGTAAAAACCAGAGTTGACAAAGTCATCATAAAAGTCGAGGTTCAAGAGATGACTGAGTATTTAAGGGTACTGACACCTCTTGCAGAAGCCCCAAGTTCAGTTCCCAGCACCCACATTTGGTGCCTCATCACTGTGTACAACTCCAGGTCCAGGAAGCATCCAGTGTCCCTGGCTTCTGTGGGCATCCACACTCACATTCCAGTACTCTCACACACATGCACACAATTAAAACAAAACAAAACCAGATCTTAAAACAGTTAATGAAAGTCTGGTGTAATATCCAAATGAAGCACATCCTAAATATAGGCTGTCGGATTCGGTTCTAAACAGAACAAAAATGGTGGAAAACCTGTTAAAAGTCAGGTAAAGTGTTGAATTTAGTGAATTTCGTGGTTTGGACAAAAATTAATTATGAAGTTAATACTTGAAGATGCTAGACAAAGCAGATATGGGAGCATTCTACTATTTTCAAATTCTCAGTAATTCTAAGATGATTCCAGGATGAAAATGAAGCTTAAAAGACTGGATCCTTACATGAATGCATTGTATTTAGGTCGATTGGTCCTTGAGGCATTCCTTTGAGCATCTGTTAGCCCTTTCCCAATCTCCTTCGTCTAGCAGCTGCTCTCCCTTGTGTGCAGTCTCATCTACTTGAACTGTCCCCTGGTGTATTCTGTGGGGACATCCCTGTGTGCCCCGGGACAGTGCTGTGCATGGAGCAGGATGCATCTGATGTTTTCCAGCTAACTAAAGAAGAAGAGAGTATAGGACAGGACAGTGTCACACACACACATGCTGATGGGCTATTTGGGTGGGTTGTGTGAGTGAATGAAATTGCTGGTTATGAGATACGGTAGCCCAAAGAACTTGACTTCCCTGGAATTGCGCTCCCCCAAAGCTAACTACATACTTTGTGTTGGAAATAAGCAAAGCAATTGGTCTGAGGTGTGAAAGATGGAATCTTAGAATCACTCTTGAAACTCTGTGCTACTCCTTATCGTTTCCTGGAAATACAGGATAACTTCACCTTGCAAGGTCTTCAGAAATCAGCACTTTACCTGGCTTGTGAATGGGCAGCAGCCCAGTAGCTATCCCAGGTCCCTTTGTTTATCTCTATTTCCTATTGGACCCATCATTAAAAATGATAGCAACAGCAGAGGCACTTCTCCCAAGACTCCACTTCTTCCACATCCCAGAGACACTCTGATGAGAACAAGTCCCTTTTATCTTATACATTTAGACTAAACTCCTGGCTCCTTGAGGGCGCATTTTAGTATTGTTCAGGAAATTAGGACAGGTAACAAGAGTTTTATGGCCATGCTTAGAAGCTTTGGGGGTTTGTACCTACGACTTGAATTATGAAGTGAGTGGGGTGTCCCAGGGACTCATCCAGTAAGTTTTGGGCTTGTTTTTCCATTTGCCCCCTGAATAAGCAGTATGTACCCACACTGCCACTGTCCATACTACTAAAAATGCTAAACTCAATGCACACAGTGAAAATTTTACATTTTACTTATTTTTCTATCTCCTTCCATAAAACGTTAATTTACTCAATTGGCTTGATTTATAACCTAACAACGTTATCAAGAGTGTAGGAAGTGTGCTGCCAAAACCCAAGAGGGACAAAGGTCTAAAATTTGACCCAGAAAAATTGATTTTCAATTTCGTCCTGGAAATCCTTCGCTCAAACTTTAAGTTGGAGTCCTCTTAGCCTCTTCCCAAATCAGCTTTATTGCCTAGAAAGCCAGAAAAATATGCCTAACTCGGTAAGGTGGCTGGGAGAATTGCAGCAATAATGGATATGAAAGCCCCAGGCACAGAAGAGCATCACAATGCTTTTTTTCCTTGTCCATTTCACTGTCTCATGTTATGTTAGGTGTGCTTCCTTCAAGAGAAATAATCTTAGGAACTCCTCTGAGCCCCCAAGTTTATAACTTGACTCAGTTCCCACTATGATAAAGAGCAGCGTAATTTTGGCAACCCAAACAGAACTGAGGCCAGTGGCATAGGCTTTAGTCCCTCGCTGGGGAAGCTGTAGTTCACAGTCTGGGCAGAAATGGGCATGCAGAATCTGGGGCTGGAGTCCAGGCACATTTCTAGGGCTATTGAACAAGGAATGTAGAAATGGTTTCCCTCCCCTGCCTGGCCTCCCTGTCTGCACCCCCTCTATTTATTCATCCCTAGACATGCTGGACAGCACGAGGACCTGATGTGGGGCGTTAGCTCCATTCAGTTGCACCTGTGCAAAAGCATTAGTTAATGTCTCGCTGAAGTGTTCCACATGTTTCTTACCTCAAGCTGGCTTAGAGACGGCATTCTCACACGCTCCCCTAATCCTGGCCCCTATAAATCCTTTGCAAGTCCCTTTCTCCATTGTCCTTCCTATCCATCAAGAGATAAAGAACATGAAGTTGAGTGGGTAGAAGTGGGGGGAGGCCTGGCAGGAGCTGGGGGAGGAGAAGCATGCTCTGAAAACATTGAGGATCCTCAAACAATAAAACGTAAAAACATAACAAAAAGAACTCCTTGAAATCCCCTTGTGTGTGAAGTATATCTTTTCCTGAAGCCCATTCACAAAAGGCTCTACTTTCACCCTCTCCCCACTCTTTGCATCTGGGAAGTGGGGGAAGAGCGGGCAGGGACGTGAGGGGGCAGACAGTTCTACCCATGTGAGGATTTGAGAACAGCATGGGGCAACTTCATGAGGGAAAGAATGGGCAGGAGGGGATATCCAGTGGCAAACATAGGCTGTGAGAGGTTTGATCAAATTGTATTTTATGTCTACAACATAAAGTATGATGCATTTGACCAACATTAGTGACTGGGTTCAATGTATTTGGATACTTTTATAATCTTGAAGACTTGTCCCTCTCCTCACATGGAGAAATGAATCACCATCTACATAGGTAAGCTAGGCTTTTGGTTACTTCCTCTTGGGTGTTGGATCATGACCCAGCTGATGTACTCCAGTGTTTTTCTTTTGTCACTTTTATCATTTATTGCCCCTTCTGTAGTAATGAGGAGGCACGGGCTGTGTTCCCAGCACCTTGTTCCGTCCTGCCCGGCTCCCAGCCACTGGGCTAGCTTACATTTGAAATAACCACACAGAAATTGTATTAATTAAGTAACTGCCTGACCCATTAGTTTTAACCCCTTATACATATTGTTTTAACCCATGTCTAATAATCTGTGTATGACCACGTGGTCGTGGCTTACTGGGAAGATTCTAACCAAAGTTCATCTTGGGCTGGAGAAACTGCCACACTTCCCTTCTCTCAGCCTTCTGTCCTGTCTACTCTGCCCACCTAAGGGCTGCCCTATCAAAAAGCCAAGGCAGTTTCTTTATTTAACCAATGAAAGCACAGAAATACAGAAGGACCCTCCTATACCACCTTCAAAGACATTTTTACATGATTCAAATTCATTTTTCCAAATTATTTACACAATTTATATTTAGCCGTGTGGCATCAGTATGACCACCCTTATACTCACAGAAATGTCCATGTAAACAGATGTTCATTCACATGGAAAATCTCCTCATGAAGTGAGCAGAACAGCTGGGCAAAAACAGAAACAAGAAAATGAAACGGAAGAGAACTGGGGGGAAAGTTCCATATCACCTCTGCCATCCTCTTTGAAACTCCTATGCTCTGGGAAGAGAGGGAAGTAGGACCCACCTTTTCTGTGGATTCCAGCACCCAGTCTGCCCCAGTGAATCCCAGCACAGACACTGACTCCTTGACCTAAACTTCAGCGACAGAACTCACAGGTGCAATCCATGTTGGTACTGAGGGATCAAGACTTCAGTACTACATGGCTAGGAACCAGACTCACAGGTCAGGCTCTCTTGTGTTATTTCCACTTAAGTCCCCCTTTGAATGTGAATCTGTGCCCACCTCTATGGACTAAGGAATCAGACTCACACCAGTGGATCCTAGAACCAAAATTCTATTCAATCTCAACTCAGGATGAAGGTCATTCCCATGAACCCAGACACCAAATCTGCAGCAGTTTCTGGATGCTCTATAGACTCAGACCTATCACAGCATCTCAGCTCCTATGGATGGAGACTACAGAAGCTTCTTACAGATATAGGCTGAATAAAAACCTAAATAAACAAAACTGGCAAGGAGCTTCAGTGCCCCAGGCTCCACAGTCTATAGGACTCAGAATCTAGATCTACTCAACATTTCCCCATATATTATGCTATATTCTCCCATGTAGACTCAGGTACCAGGTCAGCTCCTATATGTCTACCTGCTAACATGAGCACCAAGCCCATTCACCTGAGCTCTGTTCAAAACCTGCCCTGCAGATACCATCCCAAATGCATGAGCAGAAGGAATGGCATCCCTTGTTGAAGCCAGTCTGGAAAAGAGTGAAAGAAGTACCCACTTTATCAAATAAGTAGATAGCAATACAAGGTCAAAGGGCCACAAATAATGAGGGAACCACAACATCACTAAAAGACCAGAATATAACATACAAAATCAACTTTGAAGAAATAGAGATGTATAAATTACTCAAGAAGGATTTCTAAGACATCAGCTCTGAAAACTCAGCCAGTTGCAAGAGAATATAAGCAACAAAACAAAACCAGGAAAACAGCACATAAGCAAAGCAGAAAGCTCCACAAAAAGACAGAGAAAGAGAACCATATCCAAGAACTGGAACATAATGACTGAAAACTATAAGATCCCACTGTGAGTACATACTGTGTTTGTCTTTCTGGGTCTGGCTTAACTCACTCAGAATGGTTTCTTCTAGTTCCATCTATTTGCATGCAAATTTCAAGATGTCATTTTTTTTTAACCACTAAGTAGTACTCCATTGTGTAAATGTACCACATTTTTTTTTATCCATTCTTTAATTGAGGGGCATCTAGGTTGGTTCCAGGTTCTGGCTATTACAAATAATGCTGCTATGAATATAGTTGAGAAAATGTCCTTTTAGTATGATGGAGCATCCTTTGGGTATATGCCCAAGAGTATTATTGCTGAGTGTTGAAGTAAGTTGATTTACAATTTTCTGAGAAACCACCATACTGATTTCCAAAGTTTGCACTTCTACCAGCAATAGAGGAATGTTCCCCTTACCCTGCATCCTCTCCAGCATAAGCTATCGTCAGTGTTTTTGATCTTAGCCATTCTGACTGGTATCTCAGAATCATTTTGATTTGCATTTCCCTGATGGCTAAGGATGTTGAGTATTTTCTTAAGTGTCTTTCAGCCATTTGAGATTCTTCTGTTGAGAATTC
>JAQHUG010000021.1:8250664-8287344 GCA_028555095.1 Dicrostonyx torquatus
GAAGCAATTCTAGACTTTGACAGACAAACCAACTTTTGATTCTGAGAACAACAAAGACAATGATTTGTTACTAGAGAAAATCCTTTCCCCCTGCTGTGGACTTGAACCATGGTCCACAAACTGGCATAAATGTGAAGGAGGGGATCTTCAGAAACACAAGTGGCCTCCCAAAGTAAAAGCATGTTACCTCTGCCACATGAACAAATCATCATGAGGTAATATCAAAGGGCATGGGGCCAAGAGATCACAAACTGAAGCCATGAGTCAAAAGAAGGCTCTTGATCTCTGAGCAGGCATCAAGTGGTGTTGTTGACAGACATGAAATGAGTCTATTTAGCCCTCCTTTTAATACATTCTACACATACATTAGAGTATATAGGTTATGGGGACCATACTATCTGCAAAGGAAAACAAGATCTGTGGGCTGGAGAAATATCTCCATAGGTAAACACAGGCCACACAAGTGTGAGCCCCTGCGTGTAGATCCCTGGAACTCATATTCCTGATTATCTTACTATCCTTAGTGAGGCACATAGTGGGACTTCATAAATATTAGTTGACTAAAAATAACTGAAAAATGGATCAATAAATGCATTCACTTAAAAGAATGTCAGTAAATTATAAAGTTACATTGCCAACCTTGGAAGACTAGTCCAAGTGACAAATTATATCAATTCTACAAGAGGACTCAATGTGTTAGATAAATGTTCCTGTTACTACTTGATATTGAGTTCTTTTTTATTCTAGCCTTCTGTTTTTAATGTTTTTGTAGTCCAGAGTATTCCCCTTCTTTCCCTTGATAGAGCAGAAGCATGTAACTCTTGGGGAAGGTAAGAAAACCAGTGTGTGGAAAGATTACATGGCCCAGTTCTTAATACAAAGGCTCTTAATATGTTAGTTTTCTACAGTTTTCACTGACACAAAGCCCAGCTTCTGAGTTTGGCCATACACACACATCACACATTCATAATGTCCTTGCTGCCATCCAGGGCTCTAGGCACACACACCTCACCTCTGAAAGCTTTCCGTTCACTTTTGTGGAAGAAATTTTCAACATAAAATATATTTTGTGTGATTTAGGCATATGGTATCATACCATTTGCTGTAGCTATGTTACACAACAGGTTCCTGGAAGGTCTTCCCTGAATGTGAGTTAGGCCCCTTGAACACTAAATCCTATATCTCATACCCATGCCCTGGGGAATATTCTGCAGTCGACTCCTAGGTCTTCAAGTATAAGAGGAACTTGTAGCATTTGTCCTTGTGTGAATAACCTATTTCGCTAAACATACTGTATGTATCCCAGGTCCACCTGTGCTGCTGTATATGCTTCTTTTGTCTTTTTTAAGGTTGAATAAAGATGAATTTTATGTATATACCATATTTCTTTGCCCATTTGAAAAACAAAATTGTGATGAGATATCATTACACACATATAGGGTGATTAATATTTTTCAGAAGGAAAAATTTATTGGTGAGATATTTCAAACATTAAAAACAGAACACAATTCATAGCAGTCAATAAATATATGGAAGCAATCCAGAAACCATTATCAAATTATTACTAGGAGATGAACCATGATCAGTGGTTCTTAGCCTTTCTAATGCTGAAATCCTTTAATACAATGTCTCATATTGTGATGATCCCAACCATAAAATTACTCTATTCCTGTTTCATAACTGTAATTTTCCTATTATGAATCATAATGTAACAGGTTGGGAACCACTGGAATAGACACCTATAAATGGAGAAATGGTAACATTCACTTAAGGACCTCTCTTCTTGACTTAGCAGATTTTCTTTCCACTTCTAGCCCTCCACACATTTACATCTCTCACTTAATTTTACTTCATTTGTACTCACACACACAATTCTGCCTCCAGCCTTTACAATTGGATTCCCAAGATACTTTTTTCTCACTTTAATTAATCATTTCTGAATGTTCTTATTGCCTGATGCCTTAAAACATGAACTTGCCCCTTGCTCCTGCCTCTTTCCTCCTCCTTTCATCCCTCCTCCCCACCCCCAAGACCACAGCAAATACAGGGAAGCAAATGTCAGGTCTACTTAGATTGCTTGGTCAAAATGACCTTGAAGTAACCACACCCAAAACATTAGCAATCCCAATCTTTTCTGAGCCATCGTGTTTATTGGAGCTGTAGAGTCTGATCACTGTTTTCAGGGTTTCTGTGTAATACGGGAAGGAGAGAGAGAGAGAGGTGGAGGGGGGCATGGAGGGAAGGGGAGGGAAGGAAAGAAGGAAGGAGGGAGGGCTCTCTGGAATAAAAAGTGAAAGAAGCTATTTATTCAATACTGGCAAACACCAGGCACCCCTGAACTGTCAGCATGTGGGACTATCCATGTTCTCCATTTTACCAATGAAGAAACTAAAGAGGCTCTGAGCACTTTGCTCAAGTTCATCAACGCGGTAAAAGGTAAGCCTAGGATCTGAACCCAGAAGTTCAAGTTCAGAATTCAGCTCCTTGCTACCCAGAGGAAAATAAACTACAAAGATGCAGAAAGAAATGATATAAGTGACAATTGTTGGTGTAAGAAACGTTCTAGGAAAAGGCAGGCTTCCCATAGATTCACACCCTTCCTAAGAGTGCAGGTCTTATCTTCCTCTGATACAAGTATGTCTTGAGTATTATTCATTCAAAGAGCTTGGAGGCACAAATACTTTAGATCTCAGAAAATTTTAACTTTTGGAAACTTCTTTTGCATAAACTTTAGTAGTGGAACCTCCCTGACCCCAGTGTTGAAAATATTCCAACATCTAAGACTTCTGATTCATCAGCTTGGCATGTAGAACGTTGTAATCTGGGGTCAATAATGTTCAGTCTGTATTTAATTTTGCACATTAGATGGAACTGTTCTGTCACTCCAGACTAGCTAGGGCTGTGAGGACACAGCATTTAATGAAATTTATGATCTCCACTCGATTCCAAGTGTCCCTCCCTCGTCTTCTCATTGCCTTTCTCCAGTTTTGTGTTAGAACAAATCTCTCCCTAGAAGTCACAAAGAATTCTCCACTTGTATGAAAAGGGTCACATCGTCCCTTCTGTCTTTTGCTTCCCTACTTTTCAAAGATACAATGAAACTGTGCCACTTTCTGGTTGATTAAAGGGGAAAAATGCCAGAACCTTGCTTCCTGTGGCATTGAAAAGAACTTGGGTGGTGCAGCAGGGAAGATGGGCTTTTAGAGCAAAGAATATTGAACCCATAGCTCTGATCCTAGAGAAGTTAAATAACAAGGTGAACCCTTAGAAAAACATACATAGATTCACCTAGAAAGGGGAAATAGTCAAGATCTGACAAAATTGGGAGCATGGGGGTGGGGAGAGAATTGAGGATGGAATGGGAAGAGGACTGGAGAAGGGGAGGGGGAGGAGAAATTGAGGGAATGGGATAGTCAAGATGGAGCAAGAACAGAGATGAGAGTAAGGAAAGAGATATTTTGATTGAGGGAGCCATTATGGGGCTAGCAAAAACCTGTTACTAGGGAAATTCCCAGGAATCTACAAGGATGACCCCAGCTAAGACCCTAAGCAATAGAGGAGATGGCACCCAAACTGGCCTTGCCCTGTAGTCAGATTGATGAATATTTTAAATGTCGCCATAGAATCTTCAACCAGCAATTGATGGAAACAGAGGCAGAAACTCCCAGCAGAGAACTGGGCTGAGTTTCCAAAGTCCAGCTGAAGAGTGAGAGGAATGAAAATGAAAATATGAGCAAAGAGGTCAAGACCATGATGGGACCACCCACTGAAACAGTCTACCTGAGCTAATGGGAGCTCACCAACTCCAGACAGACAGGGGAGGAATCAGTATAGGTCCAAACTAGTCCCTTTGAATGTGGGTGACAGTTGTATGGCTGGGACAGACTGCAGGGCCACTGGCAGTGGCACCAGGATTTATCCCTACTGCTTATACTGGCTTTTTGGGAACCTATTCTTTTTGGATGGTACCTTGCTCGGCCTAGATGTAGTAGGGAGGGCCTTGCACCTTCCCTAAAGCAATGTGCCTTACCTTCTCTGAGGAGTGAATGGGGGTGGGGTGGGGAAGTTGGTGGAGGGGATGGGAGGAGGAGAGGGAGTGGGAACTGGGATTGGTATGTAAAATGAAAAAAAGATAGTTTGTTTTATTTTTAAAAAAATAAAATAAATTATTAAAAAAGGAAAGATGGGCTTTTAGAGTTCCTGCATTGCTAATATCTACTGATGACTGACAATGTTGCTAGAGCTCCAGGTGCAGGATGAGACTAATGGGGCTTCCCCACATGGGTAGCAAGGGTACATCAAGCAGATTGGCTCTCCTTTCTGCTTAGCCCTTGGATTTCTCATGTCATCACATAACTATTCAATATTAAATTTAAGCAAAAGAAAAAATTACAGATAAAGAAAACTAGCGGGTTCCCAATGCCACCAATGAAAGGTTCCCAGGTAAATACTAACGTTCTCAGTTCTATCTCTGTTATCATTTCAGTGCTGGATCTGGGGGAGCAGCTTCCCAGTACAACTCTTATCCAAAGTGCACAGTGTCTTGGTTTTGATCTTCAGTCCTATAGGACAAAACCAAGAAAAGTCAGCTCTCCCAGTATTGTTTCCTCCATCTCTCCCCGCTCTCTCCCACCATAATACTAAAGTCAATTAATTTGACAAAATTGGCTTAAATACTGTTTAATAGTATTCAAGAGCCTCCCATCCATACCTAAAAGTTTCTTTTTCTTCTGTTTAAAGTACCTTTAATAGAGACTTTTTTTCAGTACAGAGCATGAACTCCATACTGGACATAGCCTTGGAACTAACCATCTCTGCATACATATATATTAGCTGTCATTTTTATGTTTACTGAAAGCATTTCAATTAAACAATATTCTCAGGTCCAAATGATCACTTGTAAATCTAAGGATTGGTACAGCCCACACATAAAGTCAGAGTCGTTCTCCATCATCTCTGGAACTTTTCCTTGGTTCTTGGGCATGACTAACAACCCTTGTCTCTTTGGGTAGTATTTATGTCTCTTTCCAGTAGACCAGGTACTTCTATAGTACAGAATTCCATCTTAGGGCATCTCTCACTCTGATATAGTTCACTAAACTAACACTGTTGCTTTTAGTAAAGTCCTGACACAGCACTGCTGGTGAATGGGGATGGTGCTAGTCTTCATCTTGTCCTCCAAAGCCATCACTATATACAGCACTGCTGGTGAATGGGGATGGAGCTAGTCTTCATCTTGTCCTCCAAAGCCATCACTATATGAAAATTATGAGTCTGCGAAAATTTGCCACGGAGGTTTTGCTGGTGAGTTTTATTTAAATCCGATATTTATAGTAAGCAGAATTAAAGTCTGTTAAAGATCTCAGTGTTTCCTATGTTAATCACACAGTTGATGATATGTAGTCACATTCAAAGAATTCCAGGTGCTGCTTGAGGGGAATAGGCATCCCTTTGCCTACTTGTGCTCAGCTGGTGCTGTGTGGGCAAGTGCTGTTGCAAGAACCAGGTGGCAGTTTCCAACAGTGACATTTTCATTATATTTTGCCAGATAGCTTAATTTTTCTTGCATAGGTCCTATGAGATATGGTGATGTGTATTTTAAAATACTGAATGGTCTTATTGTGTCCTTGTGGTATAATTTATTAAGGTGTAGTATTATATAATATGTTGTAGCTATTTAAAGTATGCACCCGGAAGAGTTCCCCATACACAGATACTAATGAAACCATCACCACAGTAGAAATAGCAAACATTTCCATCGTGTGATAGGAAATGCTCCCTTGGGCCTATTTTTATTTTATCGCTTCTACTCTTACTCTAGGAGACATTGATTTGTTTTCATCAGCAGAGTGGAGTTCACATTTTCTAGACTCCTAAATAAATAGAATTTTCACAAGCATCTCATTTTGAGTGGGTAAGCTGGCTTCTTTTCCTCTGCAGAGAACTTATGATTTACCCATGGTTTTGCATAGATTTTTAGGGTTCTTTTTTAAATATGGAGAACTCTATTGTTTAGATGTACTCTAAACACATTTTTGCATATTTATCCACCTGTTGACAAGCAATTGCACTCAAGTTAAAGCTATGTCAACTCATACTATTGTGTCTTTGAGTGGTTATAGAAAATTACCAAAGAGAAATAGGAGCCTAGGTCTGGATTTCTGAACCACAGAGTGTGGTCGAGGGCATATTTTTACTTCTGAAGAAACAACCAGACTCCCTCACAGTTTGTTGTAACATTTTTTATGTTCTCACCAATGTTTTCACAGTTCAAGTTTCTCCTCTTTTTGACCAACACCAGGTATTGTAGCTCTTTACCATGTTCACACTGTTGATAGCATTTCTTATTATGTTGACAGTATTTCTTATTATGATTTTATTTCTAGTTTCATGATGTCATCAGCTTTGCCATTTATTAATCTTGTTTACATTTAGATAAGTAGAGTTTTGGTTCATTCATTTAAATATCTATTGACACGCTGGCAACTCTTATAGGATCCAGAAAAATTGAGAAGGCTCTCACAGTTAAAGGTGAAACTGAGTTTCTAAGCATACATTCAATAAAGATCATAAGAACCAAAAGGAGTGTCTTGTCAGACTTTCTATCGTTATGAAGAGATATCATCACCACAGCAACTCTTAGAAAACATTTAATTGAGGCTAGCTTACAGTTTCAGAGTTTTAGTCCGTTATCATCATGGCAGGGAACATGGCAGCATACAGGCAGACATGGTGCTGGAGAAGGAGCTGAGAGCTCTAGATCCTGACCCACAGATAACAGGAAGTGAACTGAGTCTCTTTGAGTGCAACTTGAGAATAGGAGACCTCAAAGCCCACCCCTACAGTGACACACTTCCCCCAACAAGGTCACACCTCCTAAAAGAGCCACTCCCTTTGGGAGCCATTTTCTTTCAGAACACAGCAGGAGCAAGCAGTTATTCTTAGGTCATTGAGGACACTGAAAGGCAATGATGTTTGAGCCAAATTAGGGATGAATAGAACTCTGACACATATAGAGACACAAATAAGGTAGTAATCCTTATGCAAAAACCATATTCACATGGGGAAATAATTCGCTTTTAGCTTGAGTGTGGACCTACAAAATAAAGATGGGACATATTGCTACAGAGCATTGGGGTTCTCTGGTACCGATCGACAGATATTTCCAGAGGTGGGGTGGGGTTTCCCCAAGCAAGAACACCTTTGTAGAAGAGCTATTCATCACCCCTCTTCTAGTTCATTATCTTATACACAGTGATACTCAGTACACTGAACAAAAGTAGTCTAATTATTCAATTAGATATATGACCACTTTGTTTTATTGGGAGGAATTCAAAGATAAGACAGTGTACACTTTCAAATAAGCTAGGTAGGTAGATGAGCCCTGCACCTGTAAGAAGCCATAACCTACAAAAGAAAAGTAGACTCTTGTCTCCCAAACTTTCCAGGACTTACAGTCAGAAGAAATTAATTATAGCCCTACTGTGCTGTGACAACAATTTAGAAGTAAACTCTCATGACTGAACTTTTTCTTAAGACTTCTTAGTGAACGCGAGTTAATGTGGGTGGGGCTATGTTCTTTGTGACATTCCTGAACCTTCTTGTAAATACTTCAGTTCCTCATGTGCTAACAAATGCCCATTATAAGATTAGCAGAAAACTGAACATACTCAAATATGTAAACATATGTACTCAAAGGTTTTTGTGTTGCATGCAATGTGCATTTGTGGTCTCCAAAGGAAGTCAAAAACAGAGAAATTCATCGGGTTTGAGTATGTGGTGACATCAGAGATGTTTCCTCATGGAATGGAAGGATTTAGATGAAGAGTGATACAGAGAAAAGAAGTTTGGGAAAGGGAGACAACAGATGGACAAATGGGTAAGTATTGGAATTCTAGTGAAAAAGTACCAGTTCGATATTCTTGGTGTTCAGGATCAATATTGTTGGGTGATTTCTTTAAGCAAATGCACATCCATTGTTGTAAAGAGTGCTGGGAAATGAACTATGGGAACACTTGGTCAGGAAGAATACGTATCTGTAGACTAAGCCAGCCAGTCATCTGTTTACTGTAATTCCTATTGCTAAAAGAAGACAAAACTCAATGGATTTGGGGAAGAGAGTTCAGTACTCAGGGCATAGAAAAATGGGCAGCATGACTCTATTGGCCCTTTTGTCTCAAAGTCTTCGTGTTCCAAAGGAGCAGAGCCATGAACACCAATGACAACTGCATATTCAGAGTTGTGATGTCACTGACGAACCCAGGATAAAGACTCAGCATACAGGAAAACTGAAGTCACTGTGACACACTGTGACAGCTGCCTGTGTGGCTCAGCCGCAGAAATGATTCAGGGCCAGGGCAACTTAGGCTTTGCAGTTAGCTTCTGTATTACCTAATGTTTTGTCGCTCTGATAAAATATCATGAGCAAAATCAACTTTAGAAGAGTTTATTTGGGCTTATAGTCCCAAGGAGCTAGATAGCCTTAATGGCAAGGTGGGGATAGCAACAGGGACAGGAAGCTGAGAAATCACATTTTCATCAACACACCAGAAGCTGAGAGAGACAAACTGTGAAGTGCCAGGAAGCTATAAATTCTCAAAGCAGTCCCCCAGTGATGTACTTCATCCAGCAAGACTCCATGTCCTAAATGTCCCATAGTAGTATTATCATCTGAGGATCAACAAATTCAAATGCATGCACCTATGATGGATATAGCTCATTCAACTGTAATAGCATCCTTAGTGGGCCTTTGCAAGCATCTTCCAGACATGTGGTAGCCACCACCTCTAACATCCTTGAACATTAGACTGAGAAGTTTAGATTCTCTAATGTGCACAATATGGAGCTGCTGATAAACTTTGAATAGGAGAATCATTTGAATAGGAGCTAGAGAGACTGCCCTGGTCAATATATAGAGGATGGACTGAAAAGACTAGAGGCAGAATATTTGGAAAGTGTGAGAAAGGGGTTTCCCTACAGAGGGAAGAAAAGTGTGGAAACAGTGAATCTCAGAAGCCAGGCTGACTCGGCAATCACTTAGCATAACCACAGGCCAAGCAAGCAAGAGGAAGTGTTTCTTACCAGTGCCTGCTTTCTGCAAGTATTTGACTGTTCAGGGCCATCAGTGTGAGATAGTAAAGTTGAGACCTGGGAAAATCATGTGTGTAAACACATGCTGGGAGAAGAAAGTAAAGCTGGAAGGAAAAAGTTGTGGAGAAGAATTGCATTTTGTAAAAGTCACAAGGTTCCTCAAATAAGGCCAAAACAAAAACAGCCCAACAAAATTCTAAGGTAAGAGCTTAGAAGACTTTGGCATCTTTCTTCCCTGAAGATCCAGTGTTAACTAGCCCCCTCTCATCCACCTTTCTCTACCTGCTATGACATTCTACCCATTGATGGACACCCAGAGCCCATGACAACCTGAGACATCAGCAAGGTTAATCCATACTCATATTCTCCACTTCAGTGTGTTAAGGTTTTTTTTTTTTCTTTTCGTGACCTAAAAAAAATTTTTTTTTAACTTTTCTACTCTTGGCACTGTCTGACCAAGAAAACAAATGTTCTTGATTGCCTTTTGTGTCGTGGGGAATGTCTTTTAACAGTTTCATTTGTGTCAGCCAGGGCTGTGGATGTGGGGACTGGCCTCTCCTATTCACACAGGAATTACAGGGCCATTCTCTGCCTTTCTCCCGCAGTCAGGGGCTGACAGGTGGCGCCCGGAGCAGTGATTTGTTAGGAATTACTCTGTAGACAATGCAGATTCTAAGAACACCTTCCCTTCTATTTCACGTTGTCATTCCTTTTTACTTACTATTTTATCTTGCAAAATCTGGCGATAGGAATTTCAGGTGGAAGATTAAACAATATTTGTCATAATAGACACAGATGCGGAGACAGTTCCTATTCTTTGCCCTGCCTGCAACAACTTGCGTAGCTGCAAAGCTTTGGGTCTTGCAACACGGAGGAGACTAAACAAAAGTATTTAATTTGCTTCTTTAGCTATTTCAAGACTATCTTCTTGAACATTTCAGCGGAACTTATTTTCAGGTAACCTTACTGATTTGATGTGTCGGAGACCAAACAAATGGCATGCCAGGAACTCTCTCAGGCAGACTGCAGCAGCAGAATATTGTTTTTTCCTACTTGATGTGGCAAGCTAAGAAATACCTACAGAAGCTCAAGTGGGACAAAAATCTCAGAATGGATAAGGGTAGACGGATACAAAGTTGTCCCTAACTGAGGAGCAACTGACATTCGGGTGCTGCTGGGAAACTAAGAGGCAGTTTTCTCCAATGGAGCGGCCTATCTCCCACATTCCAGGGCAGGTCCAAGCCCAGGAGCAGTCTGCCAACACAGGCCAGATTTGATTTCTTTTGTGGGGAGAGTGGGAGACAGACAGACAGACAGACAGACAGACAGACACACACACACACACAGGGAAAGAGAGAGGTGGGGGGAGAGAGACTGAGACACAAAGAAAGAGAGACAGAGTGAGATGGAGCTGGGTGGACAGAGACAGAGAACATGAAGATGGGTAAGTTTGGAAGGAGAGGAAATCTCAAAGGTGATGGATGAGGGGATGAATATGATCAAATGAATTGCATGAAATTTTCAAAAAATAAAAATTTTAAGACATACTCATCAAGAAAATGAACCTAGGCCTCCTGATTGCTTTACTCCATCCTCAGATACTGAGAGTGGAGGATTTCAGGGCAGTTCCACCTCATATCCTCCTCTCTGTGTCTGAAGAACATGGTGTCTTTAGCAATAGGAGCTCCCTTCGAGTTCTGGGAGACAACCACGGGCCTTGTCAATCACCCATATTGTTTGGGGAATCTCTTGGATTCCCGGGCCAAATACCTCATCGGAACATTTCTCATATCTGCATGCCTGTTACATAGTCTATATGTAAATAAATTTGAGCAGGTACAATGTTGGAAAACATTATCATCTCATATGGCAATGGTGTGTGTATATGTGTGTTTAACATGCATTTTTAGGCAAGCATAAGTAATGTTTCCCTTGGACGTTTTTAAATACACTTGAAGTGTTATTTATCTGTGCTCCCCCTTCTCTCTCTCTCTCTCTTTCTTCCCTCTTGTCCCCTATTTTGTCCATGTCCCCCTTTGTAGAACCTGGGTCCTACCATCCTCTTTCTAGACTCACCACCATGATCCTTTCTTACCCTCCCACTTTCTGCAGTTCCTCCATGCTATTTCCTTACACCTGAAGATCTGGAGCTAGGAACCACAGAGAAGAGACAACCCAGATGACATTTGTCTATCTGGGCCTGGGCTATTGCACTCAATATAATATTTTGTAGTCCCATCTGTTTACCTACAACTTTCAAGATTTCAAGGGACATTGAGGAACAGAGGAATCATA
The DNA here is from genome assembly GCA_028555095.1 of Dicrostonyx torquatus. Lineage (NCBI taxonomy): Eukaryota > Metazoa > Chordata > Mammalia > Rodentia > Cricetidae > Dicrostonyx > Dicrostonyx torquatus. Next base: position 8,262,050 of record JAQHUG010000021.1, read on the forward strand.
GGAGCCATGGGAACTAGATGCCTTCTGCAAGATAATATTTTCTAAATACAGCAGGGAAGCTGCAGCTATGAAACTTCACTGGCGTATTGCCTGAGCAAGACCCGCATAATGACAACACCAGCTGACATACCAACAAGGATAGAGGAACTCTCATGGAGCCCCGCCTTAGGTGAAGAGCTGCATGGATTGATTGCTACCAAAAGAGGGAGAGTTGGTCTTCTCTAGGGACAGCCTTCCTAATAGCTTTATCCAATCCAAGTAGCCAGACCTAAATACATAAACTTATAAACAATAATAAATGGTCTCAGTAGATTGTTATAAAATATGTACATATGTGTGTGTGTCATAAATTTGAGCAGGTACAAGTGGTGTTGGAAGGGGAGAGAGTAGAAATGATGTAAATATAGTACTCATGCATGAAATTATAAAAAACTAAAAAAAAAATAAACTAAAAGTAAGAAAAAGAAAATCAACATAAATAGTACTGGATGATAAACCTGAAGTATTGTATTTTAATCTTTTTTTTTTTTATTTTCGAGACAGAGTTTCTCTGTGGCTTTGGAGCCTGTCCTGGAACTAGCTCTTGTAGACCAGGCTGGTCTCAAACTCACAAAGATCCGTCTGCCTCTGCCTCCCGAGTGCTGAGATTAAAGGCGTGCACCACCACCGCCCAGCTGTATTTTAATCTTAGCACAAGGTTGGGGAAATGGGCCAGCCTCCTAGAATTTAGATTCCTAGAATCCACATAAAAGATGGAAGCAGGGCTGTGAAAATGGTTATGTCCATAAAATACTGATTGTACAAGCATGATGATCTTAAACTGGACCCTCCATATCAACATCAAAAGGCCAGGCATAGTGACACATGCTCGTAACCCCAGTTCTAGGGGCAAGGACATGCGGATCTCTGGGATTTGCTAGCCAGCAACTCTGGTCAAATCACTGAGCTCAAGTTCAGTGAAAGACACTGCCTCAAAAAATAGATACGGATTGAGGAAGACATCCCAAGTTAACATCTGGCCTCTGCATGCATGCATACACACATGTACACATATGTGCACATGAGAGACAGCCATATGAACATGTGCACACGCTCAGCATCACAGTTGTCATCTCTTGACAAGTCAGTTCATCTCTGTGACCTTTGTCTTCTCTCCATCTTTAGAGGGGAAGGAACACTTGGCTGATCTGCTTCACAGGGAAATAAAGCATCAGAACAGACAGAGGCATGAAGTGCTTTGGAATGTTAGAAGTCTCTGCTAAACATGACTCATCAGTAGTAGTCCTGAAAAATACCATTTTATCTAAGGTGTGAGTTTATGGCAGTAAGCGACTTCTAAAGGCTTGTCTGGTACATGGTTGTAAAAGTTCATACTTGTCTATCAAAGGACAAGAGTGGCAGTGGTTTGAGTGGGAATGGCTCCCAAAGACTCCTGTATTTGAATATTTGATCCATAGGAAGTGGTATTATTAGGTGTGGCTCTGCTGGAGTGGGTGTGACTTTGTTGGAGGAAATGTGTCATTGTGGAGGTGAGCTTTGAGGTTTCAGAAACTCAATTCAGATTACTTCCTGCTGCCTGCAGATCTAGGTTAGGGTTAGGATTAGGGTTAGATCTAGACATAGAATTCTCAGCTCCTTCTCCAGCACCATGTCTACCTGCTGCAATGCTTCCTTCCATGATAATAATGGACTAAACCTCTGAACTATAAGTCAGCCCCAGTCAAATGTTTTCCTTTAATAAGAGTTGCTGTGGTCATGGTATCTCTTTACAGCAATAAAACCCTAAGACAAGAGTGAAAAATTACATTCCCTGTAGTAATTTTAAGGACCTCAGTTTTCATATTGGTGAAATAAGGATCATCAAAATTTTAACTTTTTCTGGTTTTTTGTTTGTTTTTTGTTTGGAACCTTAGATTTACAGGAACTCAAAAACTGAAGAGGATAATGTCTTTTATATTCTGCTCCCCCCCAACACCCTAAGTTTAAGTGCAGTTAATATTCCTGAAATAAAATAAAAAGATGTTCAGATAGTTTATAGAGTCAAGAAAAGAAATGGAGGAAGGATGGAAGTATGGAAGGAAGAAATCACTGTTAACCTCTGATGTGGGATTCCCCTCTATATGCTTTGAATATGTTTTGTTGTCATTGGTGAATAAAAAGAAGCTGCTTGGGCTTATGACAGGGCAGAAATAGTCAGACTGGGAGAGATACAGTGAGAGAGTAGGCATCAGGGAGATGCCATGTAGCTGCCGAAGGACACAGATGCCCAGGAACCTCACCAGTAAACCACAAGCCTTGTGGTTTGTACAAAATACTAGAAATGGGTTAATTTAAGATGTAAGAGTTAGTTAATAAGAAGCCGAAGCTAATATCCAAGCAGTGTTTTAATTAATATAGTTTCTGTGTGATTATTTTGGGCCTGGGCAGTCATGAAACAAATGAACAGCCTCTGACTACAAACCTCCACTACTAACTTCCTTTTTTCCAAGGAGTAGATAGAAAATAACCTAAAGAGAAATAGAAGTGTTAATGAACATGTGATTTTTGGAGGAATCAATGGCTGGACTTGGACATACATGAGAAGAACATTGTATCTTCCTTATTAATGTATTCTGCATCATATTAGTCATAATTTTGAACATAATTGGTACATGTATATCTAGATACTGAAAATCATATTCATAAATGTATAGATAGATATCCAAACTGCTGCAATAACAACCATTTGTTTGAAGACAGAGGCAGTGATGTGTTTTTCTCCTACCCTTTCTATATTGTTCTATATTGGGGTTACCAACCTGTAAAGAAAGTTGGTTTTAATATGTGTAGGGGAAATAAAAAAGAGTTGGGAAAGAACCATTAGTATTCTCCAACTATGTTGCCAGTTTCACAATGCTGTTCACTTGGTGCGGAAGAATTGTCTGTAATCTGTCAATCATGTTTTAAATAAACGCTGATTGGCCAGGCAGGAAGTATAGGCGGGAAAACCAGACAGGAGGTAGAGGTGGCGCAAGGGGAACAGGGAAGAAGGAAGTTCTTCCTGCATTCCTGAGCAGACCACCAAGGAAGCAGAATGTGTCCCTGTCCCAGCTGAGAAAAGGTACTGGCCATGTGGCTGACATAGATAAAAAATATGGGTTAATATAAGTTATGGGAGCTGGTAGGAAGACTGAGCTAATGGGCCAATCAGTTTATAACCTAATGTAGACTCTGTAATTTTCTTTGGGGCTTGCCGGCTGTGGGGTACTGGGTGGGACAGTAACCCCAATGAGCCAGCCCTCATGTTACATTCACTGTTGTAGGAGTAAGATTCTATAGGGGTTGCAAAAGATTCAGATCTCATTTTGGAATGTGACACACATGTTCATGATCCCCACTGTGATGACCTCCTGCCGTGCACACAGGTCAAGGTGATCAAACAAGACTCTAAATATGTGCAGTTTGTTACATTTTCATACACAAGCCTATAGAGTATCATTAAAGTTTTAAGTAAAAAACATTAATGTAGCTATATGAGATGGTAGAGGAAGACCATTACGAGGCTTGCTTCCTTTGTAACTCTAAGACTTCTTTACCATTGTAGCAATATACAGACTTCCTTTCTACTGATCTTTTGTTTACTAAACTGTTTTATTTTCTGCTTATACCCAGTCTAACATGTTATTATGTGTCTCTCATTTGACACTGATCATCCTATGAATTTTTTCTATTGTTGCATATCAAATCCCCATACTTTGTGTGACATACAGCAATGCATTGTTGTTTGCTTTCATTTCTAAGGGTAAATATTTTGGGTGTGAGTTCTCAGCCCCACAGCATGCAAAACTGCAGCAAAGGGCTGGGTTCTAGGTAGCCTCACCTAGAGCCAACATCTCCTCAGCGCCTTCAGTTGATAGAAGAATTCAGCTCTTCGTGGTCATAGAACTGAAGTCTTTTCTGTTCTTGGCTATCAGCTGAAAGTCACTTTCAGGTCCTCACCATATGTCCCCTTTGAGGATAATTGACCACATGGTCTTTTACGTGAAGTCAGCAACGTCACCAGGAAAACAGCTATTGCTCCCACTTATTCCTTGTAAGGACTTCCCTAATAACTCAGCCTGCCTATGTGTGTGTCGGGGGAGATCACTTTCGAGTAACTCACATTCAACTCAATAGGAACCACAATAATGTCTAATAAGTTCATTTGCAGAGTGAGAAGGAATTTCTCGGTTAGCAAAGCATGGCCCCCACCCCTGCCGCCAAGCACAAGGACCTACATCCAGATCTTCAGCCTCCGTGTAAAAATTCAGCATCATGGGACATGTCTGTGACTCTGGTGCTGGGGATGTGGAAGAATGAGACAGGCATGTCCCTAGAGTTTGCTGGCCAACCAGTCTAGTTTGTCAGTGAGCTCTGGGCTCAGGGAGAGGTCAGGTGAGAGTGGTAGAGAAATACACTGGGTGTCAACCTCTGGCCTCCTGTGCACATATACACATGTGCACACACATAAGCATGCACTATATATACTGCATACAGCACACACACACACACACACAATCCATCTTGCTATAAAATAGGACACAATCATGGGAGGGATATCCCTTTGCATTCAAGCAGTGATCATGACGGCATGTGCACTCCGGGTGGAAACTGTGCACAACATCTTAGATCACATGTAACTGGGGCGAAATTTTACTCTCATTAATAGAAACATTTTCTTTGGTTTTTCTGTCCAGGATGTCAGTCTTAAACATCCATTTTAGCTTTGCTGTTGTCACTTTTGACAGTATGGAACTAGAAAGAACACTTAAAAGATCCCAGGGATACATTGAAGTGAGTCTTGGAAGCCGATGAGCCTGTTCTGTTTCTGTCTATGGTGCTTCTGAATGGTGAGCAGAGGCATCCTGGGCATGTCTGCCATGAATCCAGCTGAGAGGATAATGTGTATATAAATAAGAAGGCGTACCATGGAAAGCCAGAATTAAACATTAACACCAAATCAGTAGTGGAGTGAAGGGCTAAAGACCAGGTTTGGCTGAGAATTAGTGACTCCACTTAGCTAGAAAGGCTTACCAAGAAAACCTTGTGTTATTCAGAATCACTCCACCGGGTGACTCTCAAAGAGCCTCCACATCTGAACACATCATGGGACTGCACAGGTAATGTCAGCACAGCCAGACAAACACCTGACTCGCTATTATACAAGGGCATTCAGAGCCAGTGCTGCAGCGTGGAGGGGGCGGCAAGCATAGGTCATATGAAAAGAATGAGATATCTAAGCCTTCTACAAAACAAAACAAAAAAAGATGAGGCATGGGGGTGCTGTGCAAAGGTCAACAGGCTGAGTAAAGTGAGGTTTCAGTGAGGAGCTGTTAGCTTAGGAATTCAGCTAATCAGAACAAAAGCCTGGGCATAGGCACGCGCGCGCGCGCACACACACACACACACACACACACACACAGGCTGGGTTATATTACAGTAACAAAGGCAACAACAAAATTGCAAATCTTCCCCAGCGACACTTAATTCCGTGTGGTCATAGTCATCCGCTAGGATGTGAGTAGGAAATGTCCCCCGCAGTCTATGTGTTGGTTCCCAGAAGGAGGCGTTGTTTTATGAAGCTGTAGAACGTGTTAGAGAGTGGGGCCTCACGGGTAAAAGTAGAGCTTTAGGAGCAGGTGATTTAAGTTTTGTTTGCTTGGGTTTTGTGTTGTTGGAGATCGAAGTCAAGGCTTGTGCATGCTGGGCAAGCATTGGTCTAACATCCCATCCCCACGTGGCGGGCCTCTGAAGGCCATATCCACTAGTTTCCTGTAACATGAGGGGCCTGTTAGCATGAGGGCCTGCTCGTTGGGGTTCAGGCCTGCCAGGTTCCCCAGCTGTTTAGTCCCAGAGAAAAATCACACAGAGAGTCTGCATTAGGTTATAAACTGATTGGCCCATTAGCTCAGGCTTTGTATTAGCTCTTATAACTTATAAAGCCCATTATTCTTTTCTATGTTAGCCACATGGCTCGATACCTTTTTCAGCTTGGCAGATCACATCCTGCTTCTCCAGTGATCTGCGGCAGAACTGGCAAGAATGGGCTTCCTTTTTAGAATTCTCCTGTTCTCATTGCCCCACCTCTACTTTCTGTCTGGTTTTCCTGCCTATACTTCCTGCCTTGCCAATCAGCGTTTATTTAAGATATGATTGGCAGAATACAGACAATTCTCCCACACCAGTTTCCCAGCATGCTCTCTGCTTCCCCCCTCTGCTACATCATTATCAATTTTCAGTCTTCATTGTTCTTTTTTTAAAAAAAACCTTTTTTTTATTTCACATATCAATCTCCGTTCCTTCTCCCTCTCCTCCTCCCTATTCCCCTTTTCCCCCACCCCATCCACTCCTCAGAGGTCTTCCATGGGGAGTCAACAAATTGTCACACCACTTGAGGCAGGGCCAAGGCCCTCCCGCATGTATTTAAGCTGAGCAAGGTATCCCTCCACAGAGAATGGACTCCAGAAAGCCAGTTCACGCACTAGGGATGAATGCTGGTTCCACTTCTATACATACCCCACTGCCACAGCAGAGCTGTCAATCAGACCTTTCCGGCTGTGAAGGACTGAGATATTCAGAAACCAGGAGCCAAAAATTAGTCTTGCCTTTCTTCTCTTGAGTTGTTTGTCACAAAATTTGGCCACAGTAAAACATCAGCAGCTACCATACGACCTTCCTAAAGCGGCTATCCTCCATGCAGCCAGTCAGTAGTTTGTGCTGACTTTGGCTCCTTTCGCCTACTGTTGACTTTTCTGGGGTAAACATCCTCCCTGAGACTGACAGACACCATCAGAGTGATGGAGGCACCTTCGGGCCACATTGTTGTCTGAAGTAAGTTACATGGCCATCTGTGAAATCAGGGCGTTATACATCCCTGTTAGTGTTAGTTTCCTTAGTTAAGAGGGATGATAGTATAAAACATGGTTTTCTTACAAGGATTTAGGGAGTAAATACACTTTATATATGTTCTGTATATAGTAGACATTAGGTAACAGGTGGCCATTATTACCAAGGCACAAAACTTGGAACCAAGTAATTATCCCAGGGTCGCATTATGGGTGAAGGTGGTGGGTGGCTGTGGTCATAGTTCACTCTTCATCCCAGCATTTCACTTTGCTTGTGTGATTAGCCTGTGTATGAATTCCATAGCTATGCCGTTTCCTTTCCCATTGGATTTGCCAGCCTCGCACCTCCTAGGTCTCACTGAAGGTGACAGTTCTGCAAAGCCCTCCCTATTCCCACAGACAGGATTATTGCTTGTCTCCTCTGTAAGTAGAGTTAAAATAAAAGCAGCTACTGTTTTCACTGCTTACCAAGTCCTACAGCACTGCACTAGGGACATGACCCAGATTGGTTACAAATATATATTGACGTTCCTCTGGGACAAGGGTTGCCTCACTTGGTAGAGCTGTAATCATGAACAAAATGACATGTTTGCCTTTGTGGGAACTGCATTCCAGGGTAATTTGCAGTAGGGTGAATGGAACTAGGATTGGACACACACACACACACACACACACACACACACACACATGATTAGTCAAGTTAAACTACTTGCTGATAGTTCCATTACTGGAAACCATTAATCATGAACACCATACCCACCTAATCCCAGGGTGTTCTCTATTGCTGTTGGGTGGCATTTCCTGTGGGTTCTACAAACCCTTTGGGGGAAATCTCATCAGTAGAACAAAGCATATAAATCATCAAGAAGTAATTGTACTCTTTTCTAAAGTCTTTCTGATGAAACTGTGAGCTTTTCAGGGGCAGGATCAATGTTCGACATGGAACGTAATAAAATTGATGACCATCTGTGACTAAAGCCCTCAAGATGGTCCAGAGCTTAAGAACTGAGCCAGCAGGTTAGTTTTTAGTTCAGCACAGATAGGGAATGAGTTAGGGAGGCCTCAGCAAGAGGAGGTGAGCTACAGGAAGCCCAGCAAATGAGGCTGTCACCTGGCAGGATGTCCTGTGCCAAATTGTGAAGCAATCAAAAGAAAGTCTGCAAAATTTTTCTGTCTTCTATTTTTATGCTCACATTTTACAGGCCCCTCTTCTCAGGCAGGCTGTGCTACTTAAATGGAAAATATTAATAATGGCAAATGGATCCAGAAGAGAAGTCAATAAGAAGTCATGTAAGAAGCAAAAATCCTATGAAAAGAAGGAAGGAGAAGGCATCCCGAGAAGCTTAAGTCTGAGCACACAGGAAACCTTTCATTAAGGCTGTAGGCAATTCCTGTAGGAGGAAAATAAATACAGGCAGCATCAAAACAAAGTGAAAAGATGTGTATTGTGTGTTCATGCATGTGCATGCAGGTGGACACACATATGCAAAGAGAACTAATAGTGTCCTCTTTGCTGACCCTGCTCAATGCTGTCTTTAGCAACAGTCACTGTCTCTATAGCTACTCCTCAGTAACCTACACATTCTGTGGTGCTGTAATAATGATGCTCTATCAAGTCGACCCTTTCTTCTATTGATCAGTGTGAGGTGCTTAGCAAGGCTCCCTGCAGGAGAGGATTAGGCAAGAGTCACAAGAATGGAAAGGCCAGCTTTCCATAGGACCAGGCAAATGTAATTCTTCCAGGCTGCACCTGAAGGGCTCTGCAATTCCCCTGGGAGGGAAGGCCAAGTATTAAAATCAAAAGTAATTAGACTCTCACTGTGTGTCACTTCTAGATGTCCAGGTATACCTGCATGTACCCAGTGGGTAAAGTATGCATGATTTAGCCAACAGTGCACTGGCATCATCCGACAGTGATTAGAATGAATTGATTGTGTAATTTTTCCCCTAACTCTACGATAATTGACATTATCAGGGTGGCCTGAAAGTATCCACAGTGGGGGTTTTCAAATCAAGATAATCGCCAACTATTGTTTCAATTTACGAGAAGCAATCATTAAATGTTTACCAGTAGACTATTATATTCACGCACATATATTTCTATGGACAAACAACAAATGTAACGTGCATATATATGTGTGTATATATCTGAATGTGTTGTGTATAAATATATATACTATTTCTTGATATGGGGTTCCCCGTATATGCTATGAATATGTTTTATTACCATTGGTATTTAAAGAAGCTGTTTCAGCCAATGGCTTGGTAAAGTCAGGTGGGAAATCTGAACAGAGATATAGAGAAAAGTAATGGAGTCAGAATATGCCATGTAGCTGCCAAAGGAGAAAGATGCCAGCCACCAGCCAGAAGCTTACAGGCAGGCCACAGCCTCATGGTGATACACAGAATAATAGAAATGGGTTAAGTTAAGATGTAAGAGATAGCTAGAAAAAATGCCTAAGCTATTGGCCAAACATTGTTGTATTTAATATAGTTTTGTGTTATTATTCGGGAGGCCAAGAAATGAATGAGTAGTCTCTGTCTTCAGTTCCTTTTTCTTTAGATAGGGTCTTACTTTGTTACAGGCTTGTCTTGACTTTTGATTCTCCTGCTTTAGCCTCCTAAGTACATGCACCACCAAACACAACTACATAGTTTGTTGTAAATAATATTTTATGTTAATTCTGTAAGTATCTGTTAATTTCTCAGTTTATCAATTTGTATTGTTATCTTTTTCTTTACTTAGAAGACTCTTTGTGTGATATAAAACAATTATTTTTCCTAAATGTTTGAATAATTACATTGTAGCAGATAAATTATAATGTATATGAAAATAGTACATTAAGTAAATATCAACCAACCATTGCAAGTAAGTTGTATGTTCAGAGTGAATACATAATTGTAAGAAATCCTGTCTCTGTAAACAAATGATAAACTTACAATGGAGTTGGTGCAGGGGTAGGGAGCTCAGTGGGTTAAGAGCTCTTGCTTTGAAAGTGCCCATGAATCTCCAGCTTCCACAGGAAAGCTAGACATGGGCTGCCATTTCTGTAAGCCCAGTGCCGTCCTTGGTTGCCAGCCTGACCAAATGACAAGCTTCAGTTTCAGTAAGAAACCGTCTCAAAAGATAAAGCAGAGGTCCGTAGAGGAGGACTCTGGTGTATTTCTCTGGCCTCTGAATGGGAGTAGAGCATGGGTGCGCACATGCACACACATGGTCAGTGAATGAAATAAAGTCATGTTTTCATATTCTTCCTCTTGCTTTTCAGTTCTAGAATTTGAATCCAGGACCCTGTGCGTGGCAAACAAGCATCTGGCACCGAGCGACATTCCCACCCTCAAGGTTTTATTCTTTCACAAGTAGTCAATAGTGCCCAGGCCTCTACCTTGCTTAGGCTTTTGTATGTACAAGGTAGAGACGCATGACCTGGTTGGCCCTGAGCTGCCATTGGGTACCCAAATGTCAGAGCCAGGTTTTTGTGACTTTCTTTAATTACTTGTCAACACAAATAATTAACTTGAGCTCCAGTGACTCCCGACAATGGGAGAAAACGCCTAGCAAATACCAGGGTGAGAGGAGTGAACTCAGCTCCGACTCAGGGCTTAATACCTGCCAGATGTAATCCCTTCTCTGCAGTGACAGAGCTAATGAGTGGATTGCAGGATTTTACACTTCACCTCTGATGCTTTAAACACCTCCGATAATAATAGAAATACATTTATACAGTGCTTTATAGGGGCTGGCTCATTTAATCCTCGCATCAGTGCAAGAAAGAATTATTAGCCATGCTTTACAGCTGTGGAAACAGACGCTTGAGGAGATCAAATGGCGGGCCTGAAATCATACAGCTGGTATCGGAGAAGGTCTAACTGCACCCGGGCGCTTATTTTACCAATGGCTGATAGAGGCTGTAACAAAAGCCTGCCTTTTACGCCGAGTGGGATTTGGTATCAATATGGGCACAGTGAATCAAATTCAGGGAGAGGCAACCTCCAACCCATGCCGAAATAGACTGAGGTGCCCTCCCCAACCTACATACAGCATACTTCAAGTCAGACCTCGTTATCAAATGCCAGAACAGAGAGATTCAAATGGTCTTGACAGAGATACATAAATTAGCTTAAATAACTTAAAATTTAGCCTACCTGCAGTTTAATTTTATAGCTAATAAACCACTCACATTAGGAGAAGAAAACCTAGCTCTTAAACACTGGCAGTTGATAAAAGTACATTTGGCAAGCCGTTGGCGGGAGTCACACCCCAGAAGTGGCCAGCTCTGCTTACACACATGACTTGTGGCTTAGCTTCTAATATCACCATCTATATCAATTGAAAAAGGTGTGTTCCAAGAGCCAGCCACATCTGCCTGTTTTTTTTTCGATTACCTTTAACAAATTAATGGTCACAAGAATGACAGAGAATTAATACTTCTGAACAAATTTTGCTCAATAGTGTCAAAGTCTTCTCAACAGTTCAGTTCCAACTACTTGACGTTTTTGTTCCTGCCCCTCCCTTCCTGCAAGGATTTGAAAGACATAGATTAGGCGTTGGATGTAAGATGGAGATGCTTTTCTCCATCCCTGCCCACTCTATCCTGTTAAGGTGAAACACAAATGCTCCCATTAGTAATTGAGTGGATTGAGCTTGTCATGCAGATCAATGTAATATGGTTTCACACCTTGTCCATTTTGAGTTACTAAGTGGGAACTCCCAAGAAGCAACTCCGTGGAAGGAGAATGCAGGTGCTTTGATGCCATGCCAAAGACTACATTTGTACAGAATGGGGTTTGCATGGCAAATCCAGGAAGCAGACTCTCTTGCCATCATAAAAACAAAACAAAACCATCTAGTATGTAGCCTTACAAAAGCGATTGCATACTTGAGTCAGATTTCGCTCATGTTCTCCGGAGGCATCTTCAATCACGAACTTAGTCAGGCATGCAGCCTATTCTAAGAGGATCTAAGGAGTTCGCTAAGCACAGTTAGATTGTCTTTCCAACTTCTGCGGCTGCAGCTTTAGAAGCCTGCAATACACAGCTACATTACAAGTTTCTTCTCTTCTGAAATAATTCTCCTAAAGTCCTTCTGGAACTTGTTGACTATGGTCTAGGTGAGATCTCCTCAATCAAGGATGAAGGAAAACACCACCCGATTTTAAAGGCTTCTCTCCCGCCTGCGGGAAGGACGTGTTTATAAAGACATGCATAAAAGGGTTGGAAGCAGCAAAACACAGAGGGAAGGGACACTGAAACTGACAAGTTGGTGAACCTAAACCTCGTCCTTCAGACTGGTTATGAACTCTCACGGGTAGCTTGTGCTGGAATGCTGCTTGAAAGCACAGTATTTGTGTGCCACGCTGTTTCTTTTGGGCCACCAACCAGCTCCCATATCATGACATGGAGACTTCTTATTAGTTATGAATGTTTGGCCTTAGCTTAGGCTTGCTTCTTGCTAGCTTTTATAACTTAATCTGTTTCTCTTTATCTACATGTTGCCTCAGGGCCTTTTACCTTATCTTTCTCTAAGTCCTACCTCTTCCACGTCTGACAGGCTCGTGGCTACCTGGCTTGTCCTGGGCATTTCCCTCTCTTCCTCCCTCATTCTCTTCTCCTTCTTTCTTTCTTTCTTTCTTTCTTTCTTTCTTTCTTTCTTTCTTTCTTTTTCTTTTCTTTTTCTCCTCCTATTTATTCCCTCTGCCCCCTGCCCTGCTTTTCCCTCTTCTGCCTTGCTATTGGCCATTCAGCTTTTTATTAGACCAATCAAGTACCTTAGGCAGGCAAGGTGAAACAGCAACACATCTTTTCATAATTAAACAAATGCAGCATAAACAAATGTAGCACACCTTCACACAGTTAAAGTAATACTCCAGAGCATAAACAAATGTAACACATCTTTACATAGTTAAATATTTCACAGTATATTTGTGACAAATCAGATGCTATCTTCGCTCATTTTAACTCTGAAAGGAGGTCTACACTAGCCCTCCATGGGCAGTTTCCATCTTTAATGGAAAAATTCTACAAAACTTTCGACCAGATGAGTTTAGAATTACTGTGCTACATGCAAAATGAGAATCTGTTCTGCTCAAAGTCAATTTTGAAAAAAAAAAAAGTGTCAACATCTAAACTTTAATTAAGAGTACAGAGATAAATCTGTGGCCAATTGCTGTTCAATAAAGATTCCACAAGCATTTAGTGAAGAAAGCTAATTTCTTTAATAAACAGCCCTAGGGCAACTGGGCAACAGAAGAAAATGAAGCTGCAAGTCTGCTTCATGAAATATGTAAAATTAACTCAAATGGATAAACTAACTTGCCAATAATTTCTTTTTATGATATCAAAACATACCCAAAGAAATACAAAGAATAAATTTGATTTAATTAAAAGTTTAAACTTCTGTGTATGAAAGGAAGTCATCGAGAAAATGCAAAGACTACCCTACATAGTTGTAGAGTATCTTTGCAAATCATTTTCCTGGCAAAGGGACCAGAATCCCATATATCTAAAGAACTCTCCTAGTCAGTAATAAAAGACAAGTTAGATAGAAACTTGAAAAAGATTTTAAGCAGCTGTCTATTCAGAGAAAGTAGACAAATAACTATCAAAAACATCTCAGAAAATGTTTAAACTCATTAATCTTTTGGAGAATAAAAATAAAAGACACAGTAAGATATTACTTCATGCCAATTAGGATATATAGCATTAAAAAATAAAAACTGTCAAGCATTGATTATAATATCGCAGAGAACTTACATCAACAATGAGGACACTAAGAGAGACATACATAGATCTAATCTCTATGAGAAGTAGAAAAAGACAAGATCTCCTGAGTAAGTTGGGGGAGAGATGAAGGGGAGGGGAGAGGCAGGGAGGGGAGCAAGAGAAAAATGTAGAGCTCAATAAAAATCAATAAAGAAAAAAAGAATATTAAGATTTTGAAGTCTCAAGTTTTGTTTGTGGGAGTTTAATAAAGTGTGTCCATTGTGGGAAACAATCATACTATTTCACCTAAATTATAAAATATGCCACTGATACAATAGTGGCACAAATATTATAGGAGTAACTAAATATTTTCTGATTGGATTTAAAATCCTCTCTACAAAAGGGAACTCATAGCTGGTACAGTTAACTAGGTCAAAAACCTAGGACTGGTCAGGACATAGGCTCTGGGAGAGAGCATATTCTTTGGGGGACGGGTTCAAGACAGGGCTTCACAATAGTTTGAAACCAGTCCTGGAACTTGCTCTGTAGACCAGGCTGACATCAAACTCACAGAGATCCACATGCCTCTGCCTCCAGAGTGCTGGGATTAAAGACGTGCAGCACCAATGCCCAGCTTTTTATTTCTATTATAGCTATTATGTATACAATGTTCTGCCTGCATGTATTTCTGCACACCAGAAGAGGGCACCAGATCTCATTACAGATGGTTGTGAGCCATCATGTGGTGGCTGGGAATTGAACTCAGAACCTCTGGAAGAGCAGCCAGTGCTCTTAACCTCTAAATCAGCTCTTTAGCCCAAGCATATTCTATTATTTTGCTAAATGAACATAGTAACAATTGATCACCAAGTTCTTACTTATCTTTATACCGATATATTGGTACATCCTTCAACCTTCATCAGAGAGGCCTCTGTTTGCAGTACATAGTGATTAATACAGAGGCCTATAACTTGTCAGCATGCAGAGAATATGAGGCTGTGCAGTGCTGATCTCTAAATAGCATTATCTTTAGCACATCCCCTCCTCCCACAGCTGAGGGGTTATCATGGAAGAGGGCACGGAAAGACTACAAGAGCCAGAAATAGTGGCTGTCTTCAGTGAAACACTATTTGCTGGAACTTACAGAGCCATTGCCTGTGTGATCTCACAGCAGTTTTGACTAAATGTACAACACCTGAACAAGATCAAGCCAGATAAAATCTCAATATGGATGTGGAAAGGGCTCATGAAATCCTACCCCTGGTTGAGGAATTATTGGCAATTAATGGCTGCTGGGGATAGGGAGTTGTGGAGAACTGGGGTCCTTACGGGATGTGGCCCCTGAGGAGTTACCCATGCTCCAATAAATGACCTATAACTATGCATATACTAGCCACATCAAGTAGACTAAGTTGGTTTCTTAAAAAAGAGCACATGAAGTGAGAACAGCCCCCACCAGATGGCTTTCAGAAGAATTTTTACATATATCAGCAAAACATTGCCTTTGAAAATTTTGACATATTTTAAAGTTCTGTAGTTATTAGTGACTTAATAATTCAGGGAAAAATCGTGGCACTATGACCAATCAGGCTCCAGACTGTCATCACTGAGGTTTCAGTGGGGGAGATATAAATTCCTCGTGTTTTTGATAATGTTCCCCTGAAATGAGTTTAAAGGGACACTCTCGCGTTATAGCAGGGCACTGTCTTTCGGAAGAGCCCCAGCCTCGCCTCTCTAGCTCTCCAGAAGGCAGGCTCAGGCACAATCTGACATGGCCTTCACACTCTATG
The DNA here is from genome assembly GCA_028555095.1 of Dicrostonyx torquatus. NCBI lineage: Eukaryota > Metazoa > Chordata > Mammalia > Rodentia > Cricetidae > Dicrostonyx > Dicrostonyx torquatus. The sequence continues at coordinate 8,277,405 of JAQHUG010000021.1, forward strand.
TCTTATCGTACTCCTTACTCATTTTTAAGAGGATTGATTTTAATTTTAACTATATGTACGTGTGTATGTCTATGTGAGTGCAGGTGCCAACAGAGGCCAGAAGAGGATATGTGATGCCCTAGCACTAGAGTCACAGGCAATGGTGAGTCATGCAGCATGGATTCCAGGCGCTAAACTCATGTCCTTTCCAAGGACAGTACACATTCTTACCACTGAGTCACCTCTTCAGTTCCCTATCCCCTACTCTTTTTCTATATATTTTAATTTTGAGATTATAATATGATCACATAATCTCACCCCTTCCCTTTCCTCCCTGAAGCCCTCCCATAAATCCCTCTTTGTGTTCTTTCAAACTCGTAGTTTCTTTTTTCATTAATTGTTGTTACATAGAGGTGTGTGTGTGTGTGTGTGTCCCTAAACAAATAAGTACAGCCTGCCCAGTCCATATAACATTACTTGTGTATATGTCTACAGGGCTGCCCATTTGGTATTAGATTAGCAATGTGCTTTTTCCCTGGGGAAGACTATGTCTCCCTCTCTCAGTGTTCTTTACTGGCCTACAATCATCTTCTGGGATTTACCCACCCATGTTCACATGTCTATTGTTGTCCTTGTTAGACTGTTTAGGCAGTTATGTGGTAAAACTTTTATGGGTGTAGTTTCTGCAATCACTAGGAGACACACCCAACTGATGCTAAGTCCCTAACGAGGAGATTCCATAGACAACCTAAGACCTCCCCCACAAAAGCAAAACAGATCTGAAGTCATCCATGTCTGACTTCACATTAGCAGTGCCCTAACTACTGGGCATTGTCTGCTTGATATTCCACACAGCCATGACTCCACACAAGAGAAGCCCGAATGTTGAGATACCAGGGCCTGGCAACCCTGGGCTTTGGTGGAAAGCTTGTCCCCAGAAAGCAATCCACATGGAAGCTAGTGTTTAGGTTTAGACAGTTCTGAATCTGACAAAGTAAGCTCAGTCTGATGGGAGGAAACACATCAGAAGGCTATAAAGTAGTGTGAAGGTTTAATGGTTCAGGGACTAGGAAATGCGAGCTTCTGGGGGCTGCCGAGTCATCAGAGGACCCCACATTTCAGCACGGTCAGGTCTCACGTTGGCATTCTTCACCCTCGGCCTGGAGAATATGCCACGGTGATTTCAAGCAAAGCCTCAAATTCCAGTCCTGATGAAAGTGGCAATATTCATTTTGAATTATGTTTGCAAAAGGCTGGTGGCGAAATAGAATAGGGTAGAAAAGGTGAAGGGAAGTGGTGATGTCATTTAGAGTGGAGGGATTTTTGCATAATAGAATTTTCTCTTTGTAGGGTGTTGTGGAGAGTGACATTTCAAAAGAGCACAGCTCCTGCAGAAGTCCATCAAACGAGGCGGGGTTAGACCTAAGAATGTCATGGACAAAACTAATAACCAAACAGCAAAGCCAAGCAATGCCTACAGCGACGTCTCAGGGCTCTCTTTGAGTCCTATAGGCAGAGCTGGAGTCCAAGTCCAATGGTCAAAATCATATTAGCAGATAAATATTGGGCAAAATTATATATATGCGCGCACACACACACACACACACACACCACACACACACACACACACACCTTAATTCAACTCTAGTTTATACAGGTGAGTGGAGATACTTTGGGTAATGTGGACCAGAGCCCACCACAGTCGGCCTCTTCCTTCCACTTTTGCCCTGAGTTTCTTTAAAACCCTAAGGCATGTGGAATGAATTTTACTCAATCATTATAGAACCAAATTCTAAACTTTCTGTGTGAGAAAACAGAGGCACAGAAAGGCTAGACACATGTTTAGGCCTCTCAGCTCGTTTGGACTGAGATAGGGTGTCAGTCTCTCAGTCCTGACCCTTACTTCCACGGCATGTATTTCCTGTCACAGTTTAGAGCCCTTGGCAAAACCAAATAGATAAAATAAATGCTGGTGATGCAAATTAGTGACGTGGGTTCCAGTCCCATTGCCGCCATTAACTTGTGCGACACTGAAAACCAGTGCCCCTCTCTTAGCTGCAGGGTCCTCACTGGCAGTCCAGTATTTAATGTAAGTTCACACTGGGAGATGACCATGTCAACAGAGCCTTTACTTCTGAGCTGCTTTCTACCTAGAAGGCAGAACAAGGGGTCTGTTCTCTTTTGCTTTCACTTTTCACCTCCCACTCTAAGTTGTGATCTTATTTCTTTTATGTCCACACAGTTGTGATCCTGATTTGTTACATGTGTTAGCATAAGACAGGCTGGTTGCTATAATAAACACAATCCAATACTTTAGAATCTTAATAAAATGCATCCGGCATACTTACTGTCTGTCTGTCTTTCCACTCTGCACCACCATCCCTGGACATCATACATTCTTCTACTAGATCCCCGCATGCGTACTTAGATATAGCAGGGATCACCAGGAAGGTATTCATATACTAAGCTGGGTGGTGGTGTACAAGGCTTCAGACTATATTCCAACACCACTTACATGACATGTTCCTAGAGAGACACAATGGGGTTGATAAGCACAGCTCCAACAGAAATTGCATTATGGGAGATACAGGCATGGCCACCTTACTAGACACACTATTGATCAACCATTGAGAGTGATGATGTAAACATATCTTGTCAAAAAGGGCCGGTTCTTTGTAAACATAACTACAGAGATTAGAGGAACAGGGTCAACTTAGTTTTCCCACTTACATATGTTCACATAATACCAAGTCCTATCTGTTCAGAAGATAATGAAAGGTCCTGTGCAGGGTATATGCTGCAGAGGGAAGGAAATAGGCATAATTTTTATGTCTATTTGGATCTGTCACTTTTTTCTGTGTAACCTTTTGGTCATTAATTACTCTTTCCGGACATGCCATGCATCTCCCCCTGCTGTTACGAGCACTCTTGTCTACTATTGTTAGAAGTTTACAAAGTCTAACATTCATGACCTCTAAGCTCTTTGTGTATAAATGTGACCAACTATTAAGAAAACATGACAGTTTTAAGTGGTTTCTCGTGGGTGAATTATTTCCCTACAAACAGGTGCCACCAAGCTTTCGTAAAGTGATGTAATACATTAACCATTCTAAGCACATGTTCCATGCATGGTGCTCACCAAAGCAAATGTTCCTCTAAACCCATGTTAGGTCTGTTTACATGAACATACCAGAAGCAACAGCTGGAATAGCCAAAGGCCAACAAACCCAGTTGGCCTGGAAGTCTGCCCATATGTCCTACTGTTGACCACAGAATCCTCATGCCATCTGCCTTTCATGGGGCAGCTCTGTCTGCTGTGTACAGGATGGTGCCAAAGCCTTCACGGCCACTTAGTGAAAGCAGGATGTTTATGCTGTCGGCTCTGATTGCTTCTGTCCTTACTGCCCTATTCCCATGTTTGGGAATTGTCTACATAAGCGCTTCATCTCTTCTAGGCGTGTCAGTTTCTCAATGAAGAGCCATTTCATCTCTATACCTTTTCCATTTGTTCTAAGTTAAGATTCATGGATAAAACTGCTTTTCAACAATAAATAGTGAGGGTTGACTTTCTTTTCAGTCTTGCTCAGATGCAATTGACATCCATTCAATTGTGAATATTTAATATACACCACATGCTGAGGTTGGACACGTGCATACATTTGCAAAACTTTGACATCAAGAGTAGTAAGTGTACCCATCACCTCCAGAATTTCCCTTATATGTCTTTATGCGAGTATATACTAATATTGCTCACAGGAAATCTCCCATCTGAACTAAATTTGAGTGCAGGATACAGTATTGTGGCTTCCTGGCACTGTGCTGCATAACAGATCTCCAGAACTAATTTATTTTGTGGAACTGAAACACGAAACCAGATGAGCATCCCTCCATTTCTCCCTCCTCGCAGTCCTTGGTAATCATTCTTCTATTCTCTGCTTCCCTAATTTGGACTATTTTGGTTTTCTCAGACAAGCAAAATCATGCTGTGCTATGATTCTATGCCTGCTTGCTTCTCTTGAAATATCCTATAGGCTCATCTATGTTGCTGCAAACTGTGGGTCAGCTGTCATTCTTCTTTGCAGAGCTGAATAATGTTCCATCATTACACATTTTTTATCTACACATATATTATTTACTTTTCTATTGCTGTGCCAAAACACTATGACCAACCAAGGCAGCTTACAAAAGAATGTATTTCATAGGGTTTATAGTTTCTGAGGGTTGTAGCCCATGATGGTGAGGAAAAGGCATGGTGGCAGAAACAGCTGAGAGCTCACATCCAGATTCATGAAGAGGAAAGAGAGAGAGGATGCTGGAAGGGGCCAAGTTTTGTTGAAACTTCGAAGTCTACCCTGCAGTGAGACACCTCTTCCAACAAGGCCACACTTCCCAATCCTCCCCAAACAGTTTCCCGACAGAGGCCAAGCATTGAAAGATATGATCCTATGGGGGCCAGGTCATTTATGCTACCACAGCGCATTTGGGGAAGAACTTGTGTTACAGTTTAACAAAGAAGGCATTGGATTCCTTGAGCATCACCACTGGAAGGGTTCTGACCCAACACTGCCCTCAATGTGTTTCCGCAAGGGCCTATCTTCATAGCTTGTTTTAAATCTCAACAGCAGTGAAGTGAGAATGATTCTCATTGTCAAGAGAGGTCTAGGGGCTTGAAATTAATCCCATGCCTTTGAAACTGGACTTTTCAGTGTGTGAACTATAATACTGCTCCATGAAGTTCTAGAAGACATGTAGTGTGCTTGAAGCCCATTTGACATAAACCCCTTTGCCAAGTTTTTCATAGAATTAGTCATAAAAGGAAAATAATGACGAAAATTCCACTCATCAAAAGACAGTCACCATGATAATGTTTTAATGATAGCTCTGGACTCTTGGGGACGTGAGCATAACAAACAATGAGAACTGATTAACAGCAGCATGAAAGGTAGCAGTGAAGATATGCCAATCAAACCCTCCTTCAAGTAAAGACTTACTACTTAGCTGCCGTGAGCCAACAGCCTCCAGCTGTCAATATCAGCTGAAAGAGCAACCTTGTCTACCGGACAGCTAGAAGTGGCAGGAATCTAAAGAGTCGGCCATTTGGCTTTACTGTCAGACACTCGCCAGCAAATGCCTGCGTTCTAGCTCTCCCGCATTCCTTACTGTTTGTCGCTGCTTTCACTTTCATGTCTCAGGTGCTGAATCGTGAAGACAGCATTTGGCCAAGTCCCTGAAGAACCCAACATCTGAAGAGTTGTTCCTAGAAGTGTTCTGAGGAAACAAGGAGAGGACGGGTCTTTGGAGGTGACCATTCAATGGTCATGGAGGACAGACAGCTACTGGTGCACACAGGCTGTCAGACCTGTTAAAACTTCTTATGAAAGGTGAGTTGGGATGAAGAACCAGACCAAAGTGCATGTGACATTGCAAGCATTTGAGATAGAGGAAGTAAAAGGTATGAGGCGAATAGAACATAGATTTTATAAAACACTCTTGGAGTGTTGTAGAAAGATTGCAAACATTGAAGAGTGAGCATAGATTTTTAAAGTGTCAAGAGAGCATTTTGGTTCCAGAGTAACACTCGAGAAAATCAAGGGTATAATACAATCAAACAAGGATAAACTGAATGCGACCAAATGTACAGCCATGGCAGGTAGGTAAACCAAAGCCAGGGCCTTATCGGGAAAAACCACAGTCTTCACACACGAGGCAGAAAACCTGGTGAAGATTTCAGTGCTGTGTAAGAAAAGAGCCATGTGTGTAACAAGCCCCATAGTGGGAGGCCACGGAATAATTGTGAGTTTGACAAAGGCCATGGAATAATTGTGAGTTTGACAAAGGCCACGGAATAATTGTGAGTTTGACAAAGCCTGGGTTCCATACCAAGACCCTGACTGAAAGAACAAGAAAAAATAATAATAAAATAATTTAAGATAAATTATCTAGAAGAGCTTTGTAAACTGTGGCACATTATCCAAACAGTGGCCAATCCCCTTTAGGAGCTAAGCCCCCTGCAAGAAGGCAGTAGAAGAATGCAACACAGTCTTTAAGGGCACAGTATGTATTCAATCTGAGCATTTTCCCTTCTCTGGAGGGCTAGGTCATATAAATGGGAGAATCGTGGCCAAAACTAGATTTGGAATCCTGGCCAAAATTTTCTGACCTCTTATGAAACTAATTCTATAAAGAATGAGAGAATTGGTCCTGACTAGAAGGAAGGGTGGTACAAAGCATATATATACATATACATACATACATACATACATACACACACACACACACACACACACACACACACACACACACACACACACATATATATAGTAATCTAGGCCTTGGGCTATGTGTGCCGTGTTACTTAACATCCTCACGATGCTGCATCATAAGAGTGGACAGCAGCCACGTGGATTTGGCTACTCAGTGTCCTTCTATCAAGAAACAGAAACCAGACTCTCCTGTGGGGAATTTGTTTTTCTTCGCTCTTAACCATGAATTTTAAAGATGATGGTCGCATTCCCATTTCCAGAGTATTACTTTGATTTCCTCACACGTACTAAGCTATGTATCTGCTCTCTTTTTTAATGCTGCCATAATAAAATAGCACATACAGTGTGACTTAATACAAACTTGTTTTCTTCTCAAAATTCTGAAGGCTAGAAATGCATAATAAAAAGTGTTGGCAGTTTCTTTTCTTTCAAGGCCCATCTTCTTGGCTGTCTTCTCCCCTGTGTGTTCACAAACCCTCTGTATTTTTCCTAAATTCTACTGCCTTTAAGGACATGGGTCACACTGAATTAGGGTCCACCCATATGACCTCATTTTAACCGAATTACCTCCTTAATAGTCCATTCTAAATACCCATGCATGGAAAGCTAGTACTTCAACCTGAGGCTATGAGAGAGGACACAATCCAGTCCATACCATGACCTTTGGGCACAGTAATTGGTTCTGAGATGAGAAATGTAGAATTCCAGTCAGAATATAGAAGACTCAAAGAAGTAGACATTCAGAATTCTGGGGTGGGGGGGGAAGAGGCTCTACTCTCCATTGGCCCAGGTAATGCTAAGATATGGAGTGTGGTATTCTAGCGGTCATTCTCATTCCACAAACAGAGCCAACTCAAGGCATCACATAGAGGAGGCAGACCAGAAGACTCAAGACTCAATTTGAGGATATGGTTTAAACTTCTGAACAGCCCTTAAACCTAAAAGATGCTGGAGTCCTTAAATGTCTCTGCCATCTAAGCAGCTTCGTTTTGTTTTCTGTCATTTGCAACATCACAATTCCTAGCCCATCTCTGCTCTTCAGAGTCACGTGGGTAAGTACCAGTCCTCATGTCTACCCATGGTGAATGCCAACGTTCTTGTATTGCCTGCTGTCACACAGGTACTAGTCTCTTTTAATGGAGACTCAAATGGCCAAGCCAATCACAAGTAGGGCCTAGTCTAGAGTACCAGACACTAGATACAGATGCCTCTAGTATCAGAATGAGGCTACTGCTTATATTGCTGTGACAAACTGTTTTGCTGTAGCAAAATTACCCCCCCCCACCCCCGCACGCACACAAAAACAACTTAAGGGACAAGGTATACTTCATCTCACCATTGGTACTGTCCATCATGGCAGTGAGAGCATGGGGCAGCTGGTCACATTGTATGCAGTCAGATCCAGACAGAAGAACGCATGTGTTCAGGCGATTTCACCATTTGATCCAATCCAGAACCTCAGCTCCTGTGATGGTGCTGCCCATTTTCTGGGTAGATCTTCCTGTCCCAGTTAAACCTCTCTGGAAATGCTCTCCAAGACACAGCGATTCTAAACCCTGTCAGTTGACACTGGAAATCAATCGCCACACCTGCCCTTCCAGAAAGCCACTTCCCACAGCACCTACCAAATCCAGGAAGAATGAGGCTGTTCTTACATAGGGAGCCAGTCACTCTCTGCTTGAAACCCCAAAGAGAGGGTTTCAGAAGTACCACCCATGTAGGTTTAACATCCCAAAGACACAAGAAACCTGCCATTTCCCAGATTTCGGAAGGACAATGAATCTGCTGGCTTTCTCCAGTTCAGCCGAGTTCCATGGCAATCTTTCCTATGCTTTACCTTACTTGCTGCTATGTGAGGCAGGGGACTGAAGATAAACAGAACATGCTCTCCACTGCACTCACCTTATGAAAGACTGCAACTAACAAAGCACAAAGGAAAGACCCAGGAATTGGGATGTCTGTCCAGAGACACTTGGGAAGGCACGCTGCCCTATATTGTGGTTGCTGTCATCTTTGGACACCAAAGTACACACCATTGGGCAGAATCCACTGAACCCCAAACTTACAAAAACACAATAATTTGCCATATGCTCACCACAAACTAAAGATTCTTTTACCTCAATTTGCAATGAAAAAATATGGAAAAAAATCACAAAACCACATGGGAAACTCATCATTACCCTCTTCTTTAACAATGGAAAATAATAATGTTGTAATCATAATAAGGATGTAATACAGTGAAACAGTACAAACAGGCAGAGAATTGGGAACATCTATGTTGGTTTAGGACAGTTGTTTTTCAACAATAGCATGTTTGTCTTCTTCAGTTAATCAGATTACGTGGATTATAAACTGAAGAGACTACTTGGCATTCCGCCTTTCATTTTTAAGAATCCTGTTCTTATTATCATTATATGATCTGAAAACCAAAGATTCATAACCAACAATTATGTGTAAAGGGACCTAAGAGAAAAGCTATTAGAAATCTAAAGTGCTTGGCATTTTTACAGTGCTGATGTCCAAAGCCTTCATTCAATTATTTCTCTTATTGTTTTAATTATAATCAGACTCTTAATTGAATAGTATTCTGGAAGATTATTAAGTGCTGTGAGAATTGTAAAAATTGCTTGGACATCTCTTTCTGTTACAAGCTTATAGTCCACAGAAAACCCCATCATTTAAGTACTGATTCATTAAATCGTCATGGGGAATTGGGATAATTTGTCTGCTTCTTCTCTAATTGGTATAACAAATACTACACCCAGACAGAAATGAACTTCACGGAAGTTGCTCCACCAAAGGGATGAACTATGCTTGGATCCCAGCCGGCTACAGCACTGGGTCCTGGCCTTTCACTAGAGCAGTACCACAAGGGGCTAGAGCTAAGGGATCACCTGCCTTCTGTAAGAAGTATGTGTTCTCAGCACAGTGGCAACACACCACCTGCATAGTGCTGTAGCCCAGAGATCGTGTATTTTGAGTCCCTCCCCTCTGCGACTCCAAGAGTAGTCCTTGAAAGGTGAGCTCTGAGGAAGCCCCGTTGGACTTCTTTTACATCCCAGTTCTTTTCTCTTATTCTTGTCTTCTTCATGTTGCTGTACACCCAAGAGACCATACAGTGATCACCAATGACTGTTGTCGAGGTCCCAGGTTAACAACCTGAACTTTTAAACACTCTAATTCTCTTCAAATCAGGCTATGAACTCCATTCAAAAGGTAACATTTCTCCAAGTCATCTACTAAATAATGCCTTTGATAACTAGTCAGCATTCAGCAAATGGCTTTCCCTTTAAATCTATGTGACTTAAAAATGGCCTTCCCCTCATAGAACTGTCCCAGTTGCTTTACTGTGGCCCACATATATATGTTTATGTGTGTAGGACTAACATCTATCCATTTCTGGTGAGATGAAAGACTTCATATCAGCACTCAGATTGAACTAGGAACAGAAACAAACACCCAACTTAGTTCTTGTGGTTCACTCAGCAGTTTACTCATTTATTTAAAACTAATTACATGGACTACATTCACACCTTAAAATTTTAAAGGGTTCCCAGTTTCCTGAGAAACAGCCACACTGATTTCCAAAGTGGTTGCACAAGTTTGCATTCCCACCAGCAATGGAGGAATGTTCCCCTTACTCCACATCCTCTCCAGCATAGGTTATCATTGGTGTTTTTGATTTTAGCCATTCTAAC
>JAQHUG010000021.1:8294433-8405735 GCA_028555095.1 Dicrostonyx torquatus
AGTTACTTTGTTGAATATCTTAATCGTCACCATAGAAATTTCGCATGATGGATGGAGATAGAGGAAGCAACTTTTTTAAAAAAATAAGTTAATCCAAATCTAATAATAATTTTCCCTGGCATATTTCTTCATCTGTATGATGGGCATTAGGAAGAAAACAAGCTTCACTTCTCTGTTTCCATTCTCCCTCCCCCGTGTGCGTGCATTTGTGTGTTTGTGTATATATACTATCCTTCAGTCTCACTGAGAGGTAGATGAATAGGAAGGTCATGTGCCTTGGCTCACACAGGTAGGAAAGCAGGAGGAGAAACATCAGAATGAGAACACAGTCCAGTTTCCAGATCCAGCAGTAGATCTTTGTAATCCCTGGGAAAGCAAGAAAGCAGTGAGTAGACTGTAGAGGATGTTCTGCTTGAAAGGGGGTTGTTGTGAACTCGTGCACAATGAATTTTAGGTTTCCGCACAGAAAATTCAGTAACAGCCTACTATACTGCATCATGGTGACAGAAACCTAACGTGATTATCACTCTTTCAGAGACTGGCTCATCAGGAGTTTTGGGGTTTGGTTGTCCCATTCTGCTCATCTGCAAGTAATAAACCTGTCTCATATAACTTGTGGAGTATGAGTGTGCTGTCTCACCTACCTCAGGCAAGCAGAAAAAGGCTCAGCCCAAGAGGCTGTGGGCTGTACTGCTAGCCAGCACATGGAGACCTGCCTCATCACCGCCATACTTCAATGTCTTCAAACAGCACAAGTTTATTTCTTGCTGATATCATATGGTTTTTGAAAGCAGATTGGTTTGAACCATGTTTTAACATTCCTTGTCCCAGGACACATTGGACAAAGAGTCTACTCAACTCATTTCCGTAATCACTGCCCCAGAAGACAGAAGATACCACAGTGTCTTGACCAGACAACTAAACATTTCTACTCAGAGATGTCGTGCGAGCCTGTTGGCCAAAGTAAGTCTATATCTGTGCTCAAGTTCAAGAAAGTAGGAAAATGGAACCCTACCATGTGTTTGGAATGACAGAGAACTAAGAGGACAGTGGATGTTTCCAGTGACTGCCATGCACAACATTACACTCCCCAACAGCAGTTCTTTGGCGTAGATTTTCTACACTGTTGGTAATTCAGAGTACATTATCATGTAAGACCTGTGCCATTGCTGTTCTGTTGCCTTTGTATGATACATTAATCCCTGCTCTGATAGACTGCAACTAATAAAGCAAGATTATATGCCTTATAGATGAGTTATAATAAAACATAAACAACTATAGCAGGGAAACATTAAAAGACTAGCAGGTCTACTCAAGGTAGCAGTGTCTTTGGAAGACCATATGAGAAAGTGAACATGGTCCTTCTTCACCTTATGAAATACATTAAGGCATCAGTGCCTCCCCCAACAGTGTTTCTTACCAAACCATTCCACTTGAACATCACAATTTTGTATTGATTCAAAAATTATGAGCCTGAAGTTTGTATTAGTTACCACTCTTGTTGCCAGGACAAAATAACTGACAAAAACTCTTTAAGGAGCAGCAGGCTGATTGAAGCCCACATTTTTTTAAGCATAATCCATCATGGTAGGGAATGCATGATGTTGAGAGTGGCTATAGTTACAAAAGTGAGACTGTGATGCAGCTGATCATGCAGAATGTGCCTTCTGGTAACACAGACATGAGGTGTGCAGCTCACTGTTTCCTTTATTTTTTTCTATTCAGTCCAGACCTCAGTCTGCAGTAGTGTTACCAAGAGTCAGAGTGAGTCTTCCCTCCTCATTTGAACTTTTCTAGAAATTCCCTTGAAGACATATTCAAGGTGTGTCTCCTAGGTGATTCTAAATCTACCTAAGGTTCCAATGAAGAGTAAGCATCCAAGTCCATCTCTTGTTGACTTGGTACCCAAATATACCAGTTTCAAATTCCACCTTGATCCTCGAAAGCTCATGAACACCCCATGTTGAAAACGCATTTAGTCTTCCTCTAAGAGTTCCACAGTCTTAATATTATGAAAAAGCCCAAGGTCAAAGACTTCTTCTGAGTTCTGAGATTCAATTCAATTTTTAACTATAAGTCACTATAAAATAATATAAACATCCAGTCCTATCCTCAGCTGAGGTGTAATCAGCAACTAATAGTTACTAAGCAAAGGAGAGTCAGCTTTCTTTAGGGGTATGCCCCCATAGATTGACCATACTACAGTGGATAGCGTATATCCAAAAAGTAAATGAGCAAAAGAAATCATATTGGATCGATTAAAAAAGAGAGAGAGTATACAAAATGTTTGGATAGGGAAAGGAAGTTCAGTCTGGAAGGAATTGGCAGTGAATATGATCAAAATACACTGTATGAAATTATATACTTTCAACACACAATTGTACAGAGTAAACAAATGGGAGGAAAGCAAGGATAGCAAGGAAAGACTAGACTGAAACAAGTCTAAAACTGAGCAGTAAAAACAACAAAACAAAATAAAACAAACAAACACACCACCACAGCAAACCCTGCAGCTTCATATCCAGCATCTGGAGCTTGTGGGGATTTTACTTGGACTCCAATAGGCTTGGGAAGGCCTGCTTTTCCAGTTCTACTGCCTGAAATACACAGAGCCTCTCCCCTGCCATAAAATGTGCTATAAAGGATGAGAAGGATGGTTCAGTGGATAAGAGCTTTTGCTGTTCTTCCAGAGAACCAGAGTTCATTTGCCAGAATTCACAAGAAGTAGCTCATAACCACCTGTAACTCAAGCCCTAGGGAATCAAACACCCTCTTCTGAGCTCCATAAGACACCCACATACATGACAAACACTCACACAGACATACACATAAATGTGAATAAATATAAAATTAAATCTTAAGAGAGCCTAATGTACTGTAATAACATATGTGACCTCTCCAACATCCTTGGGTCCATTACAGTTCATGTTTTATCTTAGTAGATTTATGGACTTGCCTTTCAAGGTCTCCTTGTAGGGAATACAGCCATTCTATATATTGTCTGGCTTTAGAAGTTTTCTAGAGACTTGGTGTAAGTCTACATTAACCTACTAATGGATATATTTTGTAAGCATTCAAAAAAGAGTACCAGGCAAACAATGCTGACAAGTTCTGCTGTCAGTGTGATATGGAGCCTGGATCTTTTCTACCACAGCTATAGTGGTAGCTGGGCACCTTTGTAGCCAAACCTGGGAAAACCCGATTGTAATGGGAGGCTGCTTGTTGGTTCCCAGCCGCCTGGTTAGCTTAGACCCAAAATAATCACAGAGAAAGTGTATTAATTAATCACTGCTTGGCCCATTAACTCTAGCTTTTTATTGGCTAACTATTACATATTAAATTGACCTATTTCTATTAATCTGTGTATTGCCACATGGTAGTGGCTTACTGACAAAGTTTCAGCATATCTGACTCTGATGATGGCTCCATGGCTTCTCTCTAACTCTGCCTTCATCCTCCCATGCTATAGGCCAAGCCAGTTTCCTTTATTCATTAATGGCAATCACAGCATACAGAGGGGAATCCTACATCACCCAATTACTTTTTGAATGGAGAGCACCTTCAAATGAGAGAGTTCTCAAATTCAGGCTTCTCATTCTAAATGAATTTTTATTTTCCCAAGTAGGGCCCAGGGCATATTCCTTCAGGGGAGCAGAAAGGTGTGGTGCTGAGACTACCTCTGACAGTAGTGGAAGGAACATGAAGTAGCTGATTACATCACATCCTCAATCAGGAGACAGAGAGATGAAGGCTGGTGCTCAGCTGCCTTCCTTTTTGTCCTCCCTTATTCAGACCAAGACCTTCACCTCTTGAATCATGCTGCCCATATTCAGGGTGGGTCTTCAATTCTCAGCTAAATGTCTCTGAAAATATCTACACAGGCATAACCAGGGCTGTGTCTTCTAGATGAGTCTTAAGACCAGTCAAACTGACAATGAAGATTCATCACCACAATGACCATAACACTAATGATGATAGTATTTAAAGTCTATCCAGTCCCACTATGTGCCACCCACTTTATCCAGATCTCTTGCGAGTTTTCCAAAGTCACAGTCACCACATTTTGGAATGGATTCTATAGTTGAAGTGAGATAAGAACCAAGTAATTAGATCTCTTTCCATTGTGATACTCTAAAAGGTGTTGTGTTTTGTTTTGTTATGGAAACAATTAATTCTAAATTATGGTCTAAACCCTGCACATGGCTTGCTTTAGAGATAGCTTGATTGTGTTGCATCTTCACAAACTCATGCCCACACATAGTCATTGCACTGACATTTGGTTAAATTTGGCTCAGGCATAACTCCACTAGCCTAGTACAATGTACTTTAGTTTTCTTCCTGCCTTTTGGGATATAGCAAAGTTTCAGTTTTCTTCTTTCCTCAATCTAGATGGTGGATGCTACCATGCCTCCCCAGTAAAATCTCGACCTTTCTTCAGAAGTTCGGTCAACCTAATGCCCATTCACAGTCTCCAGCATGAGCCAACATTAGTAAAATCCCATCTTCCTTGCCAAAGTATTCAAAAATTTGTAGATCACCCAATACAAGATAATTAGTTAATGGCATTTTAAAGGACATAGAAATTAATGGGATCATTGTGGAGGCCAGAACTGTAGATAGAAGAGAAGCTCACAGTGTTTCTGAATCAATAACTTGACCTATGCATATACCAAGAAATAATCTGGCTTGAGATTGACAGCAGCACACTCACCCATCTGAGAGAATCATAAAAGCATGTCAAGAACATGGATCAAACAAACCTCAAAGCTAATGACACATGTGAACTTTGGAAATCACATGCGCCAATAAATCACTTTTGACTGTTAGGTCAGTTTAAATTCCCCTAGTCAGGGTATTATGATAATAACAATAATGAAAAATGGTCTTGAAGGTTAGTGGGTCTGAGGAAAAGTTGGAGGGAGATATACAGGATGATTAGATAAAAATTCATTGTATTCATATAGGACATTCTTAAAGAATAAATTTCAAAATTATTTTAAAGAATAACTATCTCTGCAATTTAAAGCAATCTAATTAACCACAGTCTCACATTTTGAAATTCTCAAGATCTATACCTGCTTGATTATAACAAACATGCATTGGCCTTTTGTAGATTTACAAAATGGACCTGTTTAGCATTTTTTAGGTTTATAAAGTTAAGGAAAAACTTGATCTTTAGTAGCAAAAGCAGTGGCTGTCTCGCTCTGCACTGATCTTCACCATTTGGTCAAATCTTCCCCTGCCCACCCCTTTCTGCTTCTCTCCTATTAGGATCTCCCATTTCCCATCCCGAGTCCAAGATCTTTACCATGACTTGTAAAGTCATATAAAAGCTGAGTCTTAGTATCTCTGTTTTTTATTCCCACAACTTTCGATCCCTGACACCAGGTTTTCCTTGTTTTTCCAACACACGCGCGCACGCACACACACACACACACACACACAAATATTATCTCAAACATTTGCATTGTTGTTTTGTTGTTTCATTGTCTATAATATTATTTTCCCAGATAGGAACTTCGTGATTTTCTATAAAAGCCATGAAGGGCCAACTGACCTATTATCTCATCTAAAAACACTAATGTAAAATAATACTTTTTCTCCTTGGTTTTCTTTACAGAAAATTTACCTATACCATGGTTTTCTTCCTTCTGTCTACTCTCAATAGAATATAAGCCTTACCACCATAGAGACTGTTAAGTTCAGCTAAATACAGAATTTCTGGCAGAGTATCAATCAGAGTTGCTACTAAAACGTTGCTCAATAATTTTAAGGAAGGGCCATTTACTTATTCTGCTATGTTCCATGAATGATATGTGAGTGACTGTCACCAAGGATTGTTTTGTTCTTTTGTGTTCTCTGTAAACTAGTGAGAAGGTATCCATATGAATCACAAAATATTCACAAAGTCATATATGGTTGCAGACTTTCTTTGTCTTGGAGTTCATATGAAGGGTGTCCAACAATGTATTAGATCAGAGGGTGTGTTTTTGCTAGAGAGTTCTAGACACAGTGCTTTCTTAAAATACATCTGGAGCATATAGCCCACCCCTTAAAAGTTCTACCTACTCAAAATTATATCTACAAGTATGAAGCCTTAAGCATTGTTTCATCATTTGAGTTGGTTTGTGGTTAGGTATGGCAAATGACTGTCCAAAATAAGTATGGTATCCAGTCTGTGTAGATACAGCCTCATCTGGAGTTGTTCACTAGGCAGGTCTTTCCATGAAACTATGCCTGGGATGGACATGACTTGAGACACCATGGGATAACAAGCTTTCTTTCAAGAGAAAGGTGTGGTCTTCATTAGATAGATGGTGTAGAGTAGGTAGAAGCATGTCGCTTTCCCAGAGTCTGAAGCACGATTAATAAAGACTCAGAGATAGATATTAGGGTTCAGCCTGAAGATCCGAAAAGCAAAGCAGCCAGCCACTGGCTCTTACCTGGACCTCAGTCTGAAAATGGTGATCTTGGCTCCAGGAATCTCAGAATGAGATTGTATCTGAGAGCTGTTTCCTCCAGTTTCTATGGCAACCAGTGTGGCTAGTGGGATTAAAGGTGCATGTTACCACTGCCTGGTCTGTAAGGTTGATCTGTGGGGCTATTTTACTCTCTAATCTTCAGGCAACCTTTATTTATTAAACTACAATTGGAATGCTACTACAAGAGAGGATGGATAAAAAGACCTTGAGAAAATGATAACAGAATTTTCTGGGACTGAAAACAGTCTTGGACCATAAAGTTCACCCCAGCAGTGGATTGGCAGACAACAGAGCAGTAATGGGATGACTGGGCTTCTCATTAAATAATTGTGTTACCTGGAGACTATTACTTGACTAATCAGGACTTCTGTTTCTTCATTTATTCAATAACTGGAATGGAGGAAATGGTAACGAATGTTCTTTGAACGCCACTCTCCTCTAATCTGACCTTGCATTTTGGCCTCGGGCAAGCAAATACAAAAATACTAACCACATTAACTATCAAGGCATAAGTTCTAGTTTATTGCTGTAGTGGAAGATATCAGACCATGAGTGCATAGAGACACTGCTGATATTGAATTAAAAGACACACACACACACACACACACACACACACACACACACACAAAACATAGAAGAGAAAAGGCTAGTCTGCCTTGCCCAGATGAGAAGGAAGTAAGTTGGCCTTCTTGGCTGAAAAGTAGAATGAGGAGTATGGGATGTAGTTAGTTGTGTAACAGTTTGCAAAGAACTTTACAGTAGCTTTAGAATGGTTTGATTGATTAAGCCAACACAAATGAGTTGAGCCATACCTTGATCTTGACTCAACTTCAGAGCTGTAACATTGGAGGCTGGAGAGGAGAGAAAGACAGTGTTCTAACTCCTATAATCCACTTGTCAGTGTTGCTTTAGCAATAAGGTTGAATGCCTGTTCTACAGCCAAACATGGAGCATCCACAGAGAAAGCTGCTCTTGATAGATTTTTGAGTCATGAACCTCTGCCATGTCTCTATGTTCATTGAAGCAGTAAACATAAGACACAGTACCTCCTTTTAAATATAAGAAATCTACCAGGGGCCCCCTCCAGGGTGACCACCTAACTAATGTCTGCTTGGCACAATGATTTTATGGAAACACAAAAACAATGTTGTGTGTTGATTTCTTGGATTTAACTTACTGAAGTCTTAGCTCCAAATATGACTGAAAAATTTCTCATGCCCAGATAAGAATGATGGAGAAGGGGTGCCAGGGAAACTGCTGCCAAGACCCTTGGGTTATAGCCACAGGCTGGCTACCCGAAGCTGACTAGATGTGGCTTACATTACATTTCTTGACAGCCTGTGGTATCAGTGACAGGGAACCCATAGTTCAAGATTATATGGGCATTTGGGGAGTGCCTCCTCTGGCTCCATTGGACTTCATGCCCCTGACCCACACTGTGTAGCTTTTAATGTGTGCACATTTATAGAAGCACGTGTGAAGGCTTCTGGGAACATTCCAACCATTTACCACCCTGGCTGGACTGTCTCCTTGTTTCCTCAAGGGGACACTAAGGGAAGGGATGCTCTAAGTAGCAGCTAATATGTTTTCCTCATTTTCCACATCTCTTCCAGTTTACCTCCTTGACATTTTGAAAGTTGCTTTCAATTATTTACAAGGTACTCTTGTACAAGGTTTTGATTTGTTTGTATTCTCATTCGCCGTATGACATCTCCCCAGATGCACAGATCACTGCGGCTGTGTCTCCTCTTTGCCATCTCCTTGCCTCCCCAAAAATTACGAATACAGCATCCATAAGAACTGGTCTATCAAAAAATATACACATTTTTAGCTTTAATTATGTGTATGGGTATGAAGACTTGTGCATGTGAGAGGCATTGGATCTCGTAAAGCTGGAGATTCCCAACATGTGTAGGAGCCGAACTTGGGTCCTGTGCAAGAGCAATACAAGCTCTTAACCTCTGAGTCCTCACCCCAGTACCAGCTTCCTGATTTTACTGATCATTTCTAGGACTAGGAATATCTTCTGTGGGTGAGTATATAAGGCCTCGTGAAGCCTCCATGTCATATTTCTCTCCAAACATCCACCACTGCCAGTCACTTAGACAAATACTATCAGCTGCTCCCAATTAAAGGACACTAGACCCTTGAATTTCCTTTTACTTGTTCTTTTTACCCTTTGCTTATACACATTCTGTCATCTGGTAAATTTTACAAAGTTCGCTTTCTTCATTGTCCCTACATTGATAAGCAAGGACTTATTTTTCATAAGTAATATATCAGACAAATTTATACATGTCACATTTTTATCATGTATAAAATTTCCAGAGATTTACCAAGCAGTGGTGGTGCACACCTTTAATCCCAGCACTCGGGAGGCAGAGGCAGGTCGATCTCTGTGAGTTTGAGACCAGCCTGGTCTACAAGAGCTAGTTCCAGGACAAGCTCCAAAGCTACAGAGAAACCCTGTCTCGAAAAACAAACAAAAAAGAAATCCAGAGATTTTTTTATTTTTGTTACAAATGTAAATGCCTGATCCCTGCAAAGTTTTTGATTATGTAATAGAGACAGGGTCTGGAATATACAAAGGTGCCACTATTTCTATTCCCTGCAGTCCCACAGGCAAGCTTTTTATAACCACCAAAGCCCTGCCCCATCCCATAATCTTGCGCATAATACACATAACATTACAAACACAACAAACACATTACACATTTATTCACCAAGGAAGAAGACTTCGTGGCAAGCAATTGTGGGAAAGTTATCTATCTAATGACTAAACAATAATACATTGAAAATATATTCATTACAGACACTGTTCAAGGTGCTGAGAGCAACATTGTGAACTAGGAAAAGAGGCACAACCCTTTCACGTAGCTAAAAGTTTAGGAGTGAGAAATGCCAATGACTCTAATGAGAGTAGAGAGCCAACAGCGCAGGGCCCACTACGCTCAGTACCTCTCATATTTTCTTTTGACCACAAGTTTGCTGTTAAATGCATCAAAGATCCCAAGGTGGTGAGGAATGAGAGGGCCTCTGAGGGGACTTTCTCCGTGAAGATAGCAAATGCAAACTGTGTCAAAATGAGGACGGCTACATACACGGAAAAGATAACCCAAAGAGAAGTTTGGGAGCTATCTTCACTGAGTGAAGGAAAGCCTTAGAGAAACAGGAATGAACTCGACTTCCCCACTACAACAGGCAGATGAGCAGAAGAAACAAAACGGACTACAACTGAGCCCCAGAATGGCTTCCTCAGCTGTTCATCAGGCCAGAAATAAAGGGACTGTCTTTATTGTGAAGTCCTCCCTAAGTAGGTGCTGTAGGAAGGCCAGGACTGACAGTACAGAAGTACAGAAGGGGCAGTTTCTACACACGTGGAAAATGAGGATGTAAGAGTCCACAAAGCAACAAAGAAATAAAAACAATTTCTATTTACAAAATATTACTGTTGGTTTTGATATTATTGTTTTTAGAAAAGAACAGTGCATATTCTGTATTAGCTTCAAATCTCTTTGGCAAAGTCACAGAAAACAGTATGCTAGGACATAATGAATTCAGTTGTAGACGGCTAAACTGACCGTGGGGAGAATCAGGTTCATAGGTAGAGTTGGCGTTGCTGGAACTGTGTCATAAAGGTTGACTGTGAACTCGTATAGGCATCTCATTCTGCTACAAACCTCATGTCACGTGTCACCCATTCTCTTGCCACATCTATTTGTCATCAGTGACAGTGATTGCCGTCCTGGTTTAGGTGATATGAGTGGGAAAGGAAACAATCCTAGGTGTGAGCCTCATGCTAACAGCAAAAATTCTCTTGGCCACAACATCAGAGTTGACCTCACAGTAGACTAGAAATAAGGGTTATACATTGAGATTCATCCTTAGTAACTTTTGCTTTAGAAGAAAAATCAGAGGCTATCCATAGCTATGTTCTGAAGGGAACAAAGAAGAGAAGAAAATGCTGACATTTCTGGCTCGATTTGTGTTAGCACAAAGAAAGAGTTACAAAACATTTATTAAGAGTATGGACCTTGTACTTTATCTTGAGCTCCCAGGTGCCTTAAATTCTATGGACATTTTTCCCTTGTTCATAACTTTTGTTTTTAAGTTCTGTTTGATTCATACAGTAGTCCAGGATCTTTAGTTCTGTGGGTTTTTTTTTAAAGACATGAAATTATATATTACAAAGTATACAACTTGATAGTATTTAGCATATTCACAAAGATATCTGACCATTATGAATTGCTAAATTCACACTCAATTCAAAAACATAGTATCACCCCAAATGGAAGTGCCATACCCACTAACTGGTTAATCTGCCTTGCTACTCCACCACTAATGTGCGGCTTGCCCAGATATTTCAGATAAATATAGTCAGAAACTTCATGTCTTTTTCACTTAGCATCCTGTTTTCTTTGTGTATTTGAGGGTGATAAGTGTTTGTATCTGCATGCACAAGTATGTGTAGAGGTCAAATATTAATATCTATTATCTTCTTTTTGTTGCTCTCCACTTTTTATTTTTTGAGACAGGATCTTTTGGTTTTCTGCAGCTCACTAATCCTGCTAAACTGGTTGCCCATTGAGCTCTAGGGATCCTCTTCCCTAAGCCCCCAGTTCTGTGTTAACACTGGAGTTCTATGTTGGTACTGGGAGTTTGACCTCAGGTTCTTATGTTTGAGCAATACCCATTTGACCATATGTGTCCTTTCCTTGACTCCAGTGTTATTTTGGATGTCCACCCATGCCATAACTCATAAGGAAATCTTATTCCTTTTTTATGACTGATCGGCTATCTTGTAAACCTCATCCCTCAGCTCTTGGACACTGGTTCCGGTTACTTCTTTTGGCTAGTTGAAATAGTCTTGGCATAAACACTTATGACAAGCTATTGAATGCATACTTGGTTCAAGTTGAAGAGCATATAACTAGTGACAGAGTTGGTGGCTGCAGAATCTTCCCATAGTTAAGCTTCAAAGAACTCCCAAACTGTTCTTGTAAGAAACTTAACAACTTTATATTAGTAGAAGCAATGTGAGAGGAGTAAAAATTCATATCCCCATCTATACTATTTTTCATCTTTATTCTAGACATGAGAGCACGGAGTTATATTATCTCTTTGTGCTTTTGATTTGAAGCTCTTTAATGACTCATGATGCTGGCCTCTGTCCATGGGTTTGTTGAAAATTTGTATACATCTTTTGGCAAAACATCTACTCAAGTACTTCATATATTTTTATTGGCCTGCTTTTTGTTATTGAGTTACAAAGTTTATTTAAGTTTCTCATATATCATCCTCTTACAAAAATATATAATGTATAACTTTTTCATTTTATAATTATTTCATCATTTTGTTTTGTTCTAAATTTGTGAGACAGGGTCTCATGTAGTTCAGATTTTTCTTCTATTGCATACTTGGTCCAAGTTGAAGAGCTTATAACTAGGGAGGAAATTGTTGGTGTGTAACTAAGGATCTTGGGGAAAATGCAGGCAAATTACATAAAAACTTAACAGCTGTGTTTATTTAGGTTGATTTACATAGTCACCTTTTAAAAGTAATGATACACCACCATGCCCAATTCATTTAATTTTTGTTACTTTCTTTTAATAAATAAAGTTTCTTAATTTTAATTAAGTCCTATATATCTAGGCTTTTATGGCTTATACTTCAGATTCAAATTCAAGAATCTATTATTAGTCTTAGAATTAAAATATTTTTAAAATATGAAGAATTTTCAATACCAATGTCATGAAATTTATTCCTGTTTTATAAGTTTTATGGTTTAAGAACTTTGTGACATTCTGAATGGGAAATATGCCCCATAGGCTCCTGTGTTTGAACACTTGGTCGTCAGTTGGTGACACTGTTTGAGGAGGTGTGGAGCTTTAGAAGGTGTAGCACTGCTGAAGGATCATGTCCTTGTGGGAGGGTTTTAATAGTTTACAACCTCATCCCCCTTTCACCTTTCTCTCTCCTTGTTTGTGGTTGAGACATGATCAGCCCCCTGCTCCTTCTGCTTGCTGTCATGCCTCCCCATGTTGTCAGTTCTTAACCCTCTCAAGGACAAGCCAATACAAACACTTTCCTCTGCAAGTTGTTTTTGATCATGGAATTTTTATCACAACAACAGAAGAAGAAGCAATATGGTCTTATATTTAGGGTTTTCAGAATCTGATCTGGGTTCTCTCCACATTTGTCATGAAGACAGATCATGCATGGAAGGCTGAGGCTTGAGGAAGCTGTGATCATGGTAAGCTGAGACTTGAAGCTGTGCTCATGCTAGGTTGAAACTTGAGGAAGCTGTGATCATGCTAGGTTGAGACTTGAGAATCTGTGATCATGGTAGGCTGAGACTTGAGGAAGCTGTGGTCATGCTAGGTTGAGACTTTTCAGCAGGTCAGTTCTGTGCTCCTGCAAGCATTTTCTCACCCATGTTCCTGGAAGTAAAATGAATAAACTCGGGGACTCACTACATTGGACTGGGAGACATTGCTTGATCTGCTATTGGTGCCCCACCTGAAGGAAGTAGTTGTGTGTTCACAGCTCTCCAGAAAACACGCACACCATGCCCAGTAATAACAATGTGTCCCTGTCAATGTCCTTGTATCGGTATTATACTAAATCTGTATAAGGCATTTCCATTAGAGGACCTGAGGAGAAAGGTACATAAAACACTGCACTGTTTTCATAACTTTCTGTGAGTCTATAAATATTTAAAAATAAAATTTAAAGTAAGTTCTAATGTCAAAATTTACAAATATTTTGTTTTATGTACACAATAACTGAAGAAGTTTGTTTAGTGAAACTAATGTTGACTTAAAATGAAACGTGATAGAATGGAAGTACTGCCTTTCACATGCTCATTCTATACCAGTTCTCTTACTGTCCTTCTCTCCCATTTAAACACAGGAGGATTATACAAATATTTGGAATTTTAAAAGGCGACTTTGTCAATCAACCTAAATATGCCCAATTATAAGTTTTGTATGTAATTTGTCTGCATTTTCTCCAAAATCCTTATGAGTTCTTTAGTCATAATGGTCTGAAAAGAAGTCCTTTGTTTTTGCCTTTATTAACTTCATTTTAAGCAAAGCCTAAACTCTAGACTATAATGAAATTTATGCCCCCTGTGTAATTAAGAGGAAACCAAAACTGAGCAGATTAAACAAAGAGGAGCACTGAGATTTA
Organism: Dicrostonyx torquatus; assembly: GCA_028555095.1. Lineage (NCBI taxonomy): Eukaryota > Metazoa > Chordata > Mammalia > Rodentia > Cricetidae > Dicrostonyx > Dicrostonyx torquatus. The sequence continues at coordinate 8,308,107 of JAQHUG010000021.1, forward strand.
ATTTTGAAAGTCTGTAACTGTGTTTCAGAATATTTCTTGGGATGCATGTCAGTGGCTACGCACTTGTCTAACACACATGAAACCCTGGATTCAATCTTCAGTTCTAGGAAAAGGGCACAGAGAGTCCAGACTTGTGGTAAATATTTGAGTGAATTAGTACTGTACTTTAATAAATTATATTTTGAGACAGAATTGAATGAAATAGGAAGAGCATATATTTTATAATGTGCAGTTTTGGAAAATAAGAGAACAGCTAAATACAATATATTTGATCAAATTTTAATAAAATGTATTAAAGCAGGGTACACTGAGCTGAGGTAATAGGACATAGCTATGTACATATTTGGAATGAAATATTTATGTGTAGTATAAGAAATAATATATTAGGAACTATTTTATTTAATAACATTTGCTCTGAGCTTCCATGAAAAAAAATCTATTAAAGATATTCTAGTTTCTACAACAGAGAACAAAATATCAAAAATTTCAAAGTAGACAACTGTAACCTCTACTTTGAAGACTTTAAGCTATTTTTAAAAGTTAGATGATCATATTAAATAATGCATTCTTCATGGAAAATATCAATGGTATGGTATTAGAAACAAACACAATCAACTAAAAAGATCTCATTCAAGTATTGGAATAAAACAAATAGCAACTATTTTGCATATTATTTCTCTATATTCTTTTTTTTAAATGTTCAGTTTGTAAGTAGTCAGGTTTTATTACTGTTGTTGTTATTGTGGCTTTGAGATGTAACTGCTCGTCCCTGACAGAAGCCAGGGCCGGCTCAGTTCTGCAAGGAAATAGGGAACATTGCTTAGAAAGTGACTCCAAAAGTCAACAGTGAGGCAGAGTGGTGTTGAGCAGTGGTCAGGAGAGTGGATGATGGAAGCCAGCCAGGAAAGACGCCATTTGCCAAATATTGGTATGAAACAATCTCAATTCTTTCTTGTCAGTGACAGACTTTAGTATGTGGCCTTTGGGAAAGTCATTTGGTTTCTCTCGGCTTCAGTTTCTCTGTGTGTAAGATGGGGATAGTGGAGACTTTTATCTCCCAGCCCTATAGGGAGGAGTGTGCAAGCGTTTGTAAATGGTGGAATAATACAGAGTATGGTGGTCATCAGGACAGCAGCTGAAGCAGAAGCCCTTCAAGAATCAGGGGAGGAGAAGAGTTTGGAATGACTGTTGGCTTCTGGAGGACGAGAAACAAACTAAAGATTTGGACAGGGAAGCATTTTGAGATTCAGGCCCAGCATCCCTGCGCATCTGTTCACATTCAGTTTTTCTGGTCTTTCTTATCCCTTCACTATTTCCTTCCCAGTGGCTCCCCATCCCTAGAATATGAGCTACCAGACACTCCCATATGTTACTAAAATACCCTGTGACACTTGGCTGCCTCTTCTCTGCCCCATCACAATTGGGAGACAGACCAACAACTATGATTCTGACCACCTGCTACCCTACTTGGTAGTATTCTGTTTATGAGGTGCCTCCCATGGTGACTGGCCTGCCAGGCCGCCAGGGCCATTTCTGTGAGGTATGTAATCTGATATATGTTTGCACCCCAGGATTACATTGCACAGGCATGTTCTAAATCTCTACTAGTTAAATAGAATCACGACCCAATATTGACATATGCCTTTCCCAAAGCCTTTGGGTTTAAAATTTGTTACATTTTTACTGTGAGCCATTTACCCTCACTCTTCCAAGCCAATCCTCTATTCAGGCCCTCCTATATCCTGAATCTCTGGGTTCTCCAATCAGCTCCCTTTCATGGGATGTGCCTAGCTTTCCTGATGATCTTAGCAGATGCAGAAGTCCTTATAAGTGAATGTATTTTTCCTTGAAAAAATATTCTAAAACTCATTTTCAGAGCATTCTTATTTTTTTTATTACATTTATGTGTGGTGTAGTGGTGTGTGTATGTGTGTGTGTGTGTGTGTGTGTGTGTGTGTGTGTGTAACTTGTAAGAGTTGGTTCTCTTCTTCTACCATGTGGGTCCTGAGGATTGACTGCAACTGATCAGGCTTGGAAGCCAGTACCTCCACTCCCTGAGCAATCCTAGGGCAATCCTCTCCTGCCTGCCTTTTTTATTTTAGACAGAATATCATGTATGCTAAGCAGAGGAACTTCTAACTGAAGATAACCCTGAGCTGCTTCTGATCCTCCTAACTCCCTCTCTCAAGTGCTAGGATTTTAGGTATTAGACACAATGTGTGGTCTTATGAAGTGCAGGGGATTGAACCAAGAGCCTGACGCTTATTAGGCAAACATTCTAATAACTGGCGTACAGTCCCAGTATACTTGGGATTTTTGAAAACTTACCTTTAATAGACCAGCCAACTACTGGTGATGACAATGTGAATTGACTGGTTAATAGCAACTATATACTAACATATTTTGAGATGATGGGACTCAAGTATTAGTAGTTAAATACAAAGGAACAGATACAATTACATATAAGAAACTGATTTACTTGAAGATAAAAAACTCAGAGCAAGTGAATCTTCAAAGTAATGTTGGCGATAAATTCGATTTTTAGGATGCCAAGGAAGTTATATGTGGAAAATGGCATGCTAGCAAGAACTAACAGCTTTGGTAAAAGATGTGGAAGCTCATGGAAACTAAAGCCTCATGGTCCATGGGAAACATACAAATGACCAATCAGTTAAATGTGTCAAAGTACAAAGTAGAAGATGAAACATTGACATCTGTGTTCTTCTCATCCCAGTGGCCCCATGACAGGACCAGTGAGCCTGAAACCAAATGAAAAGCCCAGGTAATGGGATGCAGATGAAATGGATATGAGATATTGCTACAAGTGGGTGATCTAGAATTTTCCTACGAGCTAGTCATAGTTTATCTTAAAAATCTGCAAGAGGATCTATAATTGGAAGGCAAAACCAACTCAAGGTTATACCAAGGATGCAAAAGCAAAACCTTGAAAGCCACTAGAGCTTACAAGACAGTGGCATTGCCTACTGGCTCCTGCCTCCAGCATTATCAGAACAGTCAATGCAGAAACTGTATGAGGACCTTGCCTGGTCTTGCTATGACCCATAATACAATCTTTCCAGACTGTGGGAGGGTCCACCTGTATTTCTGTGCTTTGATTGGTTAAATAAAGACTCTGCCTGGCTTGTAAGATAGGTCAGCCCTTAGGTGGGTGGAGTAGACAGAAAGGAAGTTCTGGGAAGAGAGAAGGAAGAGAGCCAGACGCCACGAGCCGCCGTCGCAGATGGATGCAGGTTAGACCTTTCTGGTATGTCACCATGTGGTGACTTACAGACTTTTATAATGGGTTAGTTTATGAGGTGAGGGCTAGCCAAGAAGAGGGTGGTGATGATGGGCCAGGCAGAGTTTAAATGAATACAGTCTCATGTGATTATTTTGGGCATAAGCAAGCAACCAGTGGCTGAGCGGGCCAGCAGCTGGGGGATTGGGAGCCAGGCAGCTGGGAACAAACAACCCACACCTCTCCCCCTAATTACAACACCAGACTTTTCTCTCCCTCTCTTCCTAGTTCTTTCCCAACTTGATCTCCATTCTATTCTGTTGACGATCTCTTCCTCACCTCACAAAAGCTGCCTTTGAGGATCATTTTTTCAGGGGTGGAGAATACTTTGCATGGATGGCATCCTTCTTTGTCTACAGTGTCATGACTCAATGTCTCTTGCTCACAGAGTCCATCCCTAACAAATCGTAAAGAATAACTAGCTCAGTGTACATGTGCTTTGCATCACATCATCATACATGTTTTCCTTCCTCAAACATATCAAACTCTGTATGCTGTTGTGTGTTTAACTGTTTTGTGTTTATGTTGATTACCATATTACCTGGTGAGTTGTGTTAAAGTGGGCATCATCATAGTCCACTTAGCCTGGTATATATACTCAATATACCAGTGCCTGATATATAGAGCAGTTGAAATGGATATTTTAATGAAGGAAAAATAAAATTAGGATGCAGCATTGTGCATGAAGAATAGAGGTAGCACTGAAGTCATGGAGAAGTCTTCCTTCCCCTGTTTATCTATCATCTGTTTGTCCTTGGGGATCATTACATTTTCAGTTTCTACATCAGATAAAATACATCAGAGTAACACTTATAGTGCTTGTCTATTGACATAAGACTACTAAAATCATCTTGGTCATAGTGTGTGTACCATTTCTCTTTAAACCCTTCTCCTTCCAGAACCCAATCCTAAGGCTAAGGTAAGACTCGGATGGGAATGAGACTAACAGTAACAGGAAGAGATGACACAGAAGGAAGACACAGCCTAAGAGAGCAACTGCATTTTGGGTCAGCTCTATGAATCTTACTCATCACCTCACTTGGAACTACTTCCAGGTTCCTGAGAGGAACACTGATTCTCTGAAGAGGGACAATTTTCATGGAACAATCTCCACAGGTTAACCATCGTTGATTCTGACCCAGGCCACATTTAAATTGATTCAAGAATCCGAATCATGAACTCCAGCGTTGCTCTCAGAGCTCAGATTCCTGCCCTGTTAAATACGACCTTTAGTCCAGACACTCACTGAGGTATGCCAGCTTCATCTGCTAATTATGAGATAACATTCCCTGCAATAGGCAGGTGTGTGGAAGGACGCAGTGTTTCTCCCCATGGCAGCACCAACGCCCCCATTAATCACCCTGCTAGACACTGGGATCAGTTGCATTCTCCCATAACAAGTGGGACTCCGCAGAGGCGGTAGGGCTGTCCACAACAAGGGCTAGGTGAACAATACTTGCAGGACTTTGTGTGGGTTGTCATACATTTCATTTTTCCACCATCCCCCAAACACAAATGCACACAAACCCCCATCAAAATGTTTTCTTTCTCTTGTAACACTACCCAAATTGTTTCTGCTTGACTGGCTTGGTCACTACCATCATAAGAGATTTTCTTTCCCACTAACGCTGTCCGTGAGCATCTATAAAGGAGTAGAAAAGTTCTCCTCTTCTCTCCCTGTCCTAAATTCGACCACCTCCACCCGAAATAAATTGTTACAGTCATGAGAAAAAATTTATTAAACAAACAGAAAAAAAACAATAAAAAAAAGTGCTGTGACAACAGAACCATGACTAATACTGGAATTTAGCAAGAAGTCAGCTCCGGTTTCATGAGGCGGCACCAAGAGCTTGGGAACCTTCTACTGCTAAAACTCGTGATGAATGACTCGAGGAAGAAGCGGGTTCTATCTCTGAGGCGTTCTCTTTCGGTGTCAGTTTCAGGCATACGTAATGGAGAGTGGCATGCAGGCATGTGGGCATGCAGCAAACTTTCTTGTTGACTGACAAAGATAAGCTACCCCAGCACTGTCCTGGCACCAGAGAGCTGCTGAAGCTCAATCAGCGCTGATTGAGATGGGGAAGCTCCCAGTAGAGAATGAAGTCATTCTTCTATTACTGTTCTTAGACCAAACCCGTCAGCTCTTCCAAGACTCTAAGCAGGTATACTCACCTGGAAGTACGCTACCCAAGCCTGTGAGCTGCAGTTGGCTCACCACTTGCTAAGTCTAAAGGAGGACATGGATAATTTTAGCATATTCTTCCTCAGGGGCCAAACATTATTCACAACCTAATCAACTGCCATTAATATTTCTGGCTCAGTGTGTGTGTGTGTGTGTGTGTGTGTGTGTGTGTGTGTGTGTGCGCGCGCGCACGCGCGCGTGCGTGTGTATGTGTGTGATTCTTGAAACTTATGAAAGTTGCACACATGAAGCTCATTTAATCCTAAACAGCCCAATCTGTATTTCCTAAAAGTTAGGAATACCACAGTATAATCATCAAAATCTGGAAACCTAAGGCATTATCATCGTATCCCCATCAACTCTGCCCAATCCCAGATCTGTTACAGCTTGTAGTTAGTCATTCTGTATCTTGGTTTCTTTTGATCTGAACCTTCCCTCAATTTCATTAAGTATTTCATGCCCCCTTTTATTGCCTTCTAAGACAGGGTCTTACCAGGTAGCCTGAGCTAGCCTCTGACTCATTAATGTAGCCCAGCCTAGCCTCAAACACACATTTCTGACTCAGTCATATAAGTTATAAGGTTACAAGTATGCACCATTGCACCTAGCTCATGAACTTAGCATCTTAAAGAGTACGGGCTAAAGATTTTATAGATTCGTGTCCCTCAACTTTAGTTTATATGCTTGTGATTAGGTAGTGCTTAAAAAAATAAGTGCTACTGATAAACAAAACCAAACCAACCGAACAAACAAAATGCTCACAGGAGACGCATCAGCTACTTTGAGTCCTGCTACCCCACAAGAAACACATCTTAACACACAGCACAAGAAGTGAATCCTGAGCAGGTGAGTCCTTGGTAATAGGGCTCATCAGATGAATCCTAACAGTAGAGCAGGTTTACAGCAGGCTGAAGGCTTTCCTGAGCTTCTGAGATGCAGTCCAAAAGCAAGCTTCCAATGGATTCTAGATGACTGGGCTCCAAACAAGTCCCAGAAATAATTAAAGAAATAATAAAAAAGAGGAAAGTGACACCTGAAAATATGAAATTCAGGGTATTTTTTGCATAAGCAGAAATTACCAACCATGACAAGAAACTGGTAAAATAGGATCCAAAACCAGGAAAAAAATAAAACAAATAAAGAATGATATAAATGTGGGATTGGGCTGAGCGGTAAAACAGAAATGAAAGACAGAAAAGGCCCTTTTTCATTGATGAAACTGTAACCACAGATTAGGCATCACAAAAGAAAATAGTGGTGAGTTTGATAAGATAATAATATACCCACAGGAATACAGGTGAAATGGGCTGAAACAATGAACAGAACATTATCACGGTTCCGTGGGCACCACACACACTGATAATACAGAACAGAACATTGTGGTTCTGTGGGCACACATCACACACTGATGATAAAGAGTAGAACCTTGCAGTTCTGTGGGCACCACCACACACTGAAATGACAAAACTTATAGAATCAAGTATGGGAATGAGAGACTGGCAAGATGGCTAAGTGGTTAAAGCCTGAGATCTGCGTTCAATCCCTGGGTTCTGTGAAAAGTTATGAGGAGAGAATGGATGCCATAGCATTGTCCTCTGATCTCCATAGGTGCACTGTGGCATGTAGCTCCCCCTACACACAAATAATAAATAATAACAATACAAGTTTTTTTAAAGGAATGAGAATGAGAACATAGAAACAGAGTCTTAAAATGATAGTTTTTTAAGAAGGAGAGAGGATAAACAATTAAGAAATAAATAATAAATGGATAAACTTGGCAAATTCCTTAAAAATGTATAGTACCAAAGTTCAGTGGAGAAGATACAGATGTTCTGAGCAGTCTTGCTTCTATTACAGAAGCTAAATTCATGCTTTTTACATGTACAGAAGAGAATTATAAAAATGGATAGCTTCACTAGGAAATTCTACAAACCATTTGAAGATGAAATAATGCAAATTCCACACAAAATGTTTCAGAAATTATGGCAAAGAACCCTGCTCAAACCACGATGAGACAGTCATTGCCTTGACCCCAAACCAATGGGGTGGGGGGAATCCCACAAGAGATTCACAGAACAATATCTTTCATGCACATAAGTAAAAAACTCTTTTTTAAAAGTTTACCCACAAATGCTTACCCCAAATTTTATGCCCCACTCTTCCTTCTGGGGAAGAGAAAGCCTAGGCTCTACAAAGTCCATCTCTTGTCCACCTTGAACTGTGTTTCCTCTCTGTGTGTTTTTCACTGAACATTGACCGGAGGTGATAGTGCTATGTCATGGCTATAGTTCCCTTTGGAATGTTCATTGTCCTAACCAGGTCCTATCTTTCTGAAGATGACAATAATCATAAAATTTCTTTCAAAGAGCCATCAAGACAGCCCCTCCAGCAGATCCTGGAGCTGGAGGAAAGTCCATTTCTCTGAATGCAAGTAAGGTGGACATGCCAGAAAGGTGGAACGAAATATATGAACAGAAGAAATTTACTAGTTACATATCCTAGGGTTTCAGGGTACAATCAAGAAGCCCACAAGTAGCCTGGGCATCCTAAGGAGTTCAATAGTGGTTGAGGAGCAACAGAAAGGACTACAGGAATGTGTTCTGTTAGGACCTCTTAACATTGTCCATGAGGCTTTTGTGGGGGGGGAGGAAATAAATAAAAGTCCTTCCAAATTAAATGAGAAAGAATTCTTGCATGAGGCTTAGCCATTGAAAGTAAGACATACCCATGTGAAATAAAGTAATGGCATGATCTTGGGCAAGCACTAAGTTCAAAAATTAGGCCAAAAAAAGGGAAGGCACATGGTAGAAAATATTAAAGTTTCTTAGAAGTGGACCACACTGCAGACTGCTACACAGTTTCCTAATGCACCCATCACAGTCATCTTTGCAAGGTAAATTACTGTTTGCTTGTTTTTACTGTTTTTATTGAGCTATATATTTTTCTCTGCTCCCCTCCCTTTCTCTCCTCTCCCCTTCTACCTTTTCCTGTGACCCCCACACTCCCAATTTACTCAGGAGATCTTGTCTTTTTCTCCTTCCTATGTAGATCCATGTATGTAACTCTTAGGGTCCTCTTTGTTGTCCAGGTTCTCTTGGGTTGTGGATTGTAGGCTGGCTTTTGTTTTATGTCTAAAAGCCACTTATGAGTGAGTATATATTATATTTGTCTTTCTGGGCCTGAGTGACCTCCCTCAATATTGCTTTTTCTAGAACCATCGATCTGCCTGCAAATTTCAAAATGCCATTATTTTTTACCGCTGAGTAGTACTCCACTGTGTAAATGTACCATATTTTCTTTATCTATTCTTTGGTTGAGGAGCTTCTAGGTTGTTTCCAGGCTCTGATATTACAAATAATGCTGCTATGAACATAGCTGAACACATGTCCTTGTGGTATGATTGAGTATCTTTTGAGTATGTACTCAAAAGTGGTATTTCTGGGTCTTGGGGTAGATTATTTTCTAATTTTCTGAGAAATTGCCTGATTTCCAAAGCAACTGTACAAGTTTGCACTCTTAACAGCAATGAAGGAGTGTTCCCTTTACCCTAAATCCACTCCAGCATAAGCTGTCATCTTTGTTGTTTTTTTAGGTTGAACTAATTGTAATCAGTGGTTCACAAAAGATGCTATTTTATATAAATTCATAGATCTTTGTATTTAATCACTAGAGTTATTTTCAATTCAGTGAGATGTCCTGATAAGTTCCATGGGAGTGAAATCACCAGATGGCAGAGAGCTTGGTACCTATCTCAGGAGAGTTACAAGTCACCTGCAATGCTTCTTCTGTTTCTCTCTCTCTCTCTCTCTCTCTCTCTCTCTCTCTCTCTCTGTCGTCTCTCTCTCTCTCGGTTTTAAATTTAGGATAACACACTCAGTTGAATACGTACATGTCAAATTCATATCGATACAATGCCACTGCATGCAACTATAAAGAAGATACTATATAATCCTTGGGGAGTTATAGCCCAAACTTGATATTTTTTAAATATTTATTTATTTATTATATATACAATATTCTGTCTGTGTGTATGTCTGCAGGCCAGAAGAGGGCGCAAGACCTCATTACAGATGGTTGTGAGCCACCATGTTGCTGGGAATTGAACTCAGGACTTTTGGAACAGCAGGCAATGCTCTTAACCACTGAGCCATTTCTCCAGCCCCCAAACTTGACATTTTTATGGAGCCAGTGTTGTTTCTTTTGCTCCTTCTGTGGGACAACTGTCCAGAGGATTGGAGAAGATGAACATGATGAAAGACTACCATCACATCAAGGACTCCCGCAGCAAAATGTTAGAGGAGTTTGCAACTGCCACAGGGAAGCAAGAACAAGACAAATATCACATGCAAACCTCGATCCCCATGGGATCTGATTTGGAAACTGATGCTTTACTTTTCCTCCCCATGAAGCAGATGCAATGGTAGATAAGTCAGTGATGATTAATTTGGGTTAGGATGTTCTCGATTTATTCATCTTTTCCCCAAAGTTTAGACCTCTAAAATATCAGCAAACTTTCCCAACGTTTTATTATTCTTAATTTTTAAAGCCTCCCTTCCTTAGAGGACAATGTAATCCATGTGGGGTTTTGTTTTTTTTTTTGATGTCCTCCTTGCCAGGTTCCGTGAGATTTTTCTTGAGAAGCATTAATATGTGCTTTCAGACAAAGTTGCTTTTTCTCTTTTTAAAACCTGGAAGTCATTCTTCACCAGACATAAATTAACTCATGCACCCAAAGTTTTGAACACAGGTTGAAACTTCACAACTATAAATTGAAACCTCCTGAACTTGGCACAATCTCCTTCATATTTGGCCCACAGAGCCATTGGCTGAAGAAGATGGTCTCTTGATTAAAGAAGTTTCAAGTTCTAAATAAAATGGAAAAAAATGTTGAACAAATGAAGCTAACGATAAAACCTTCCCTCATGTGGCAAAGGGAAGGATTCAAACTGCCTTAAGTTTTGGATCAGTCAGGTGTGATATTGAAAAAGTTTGCGACCACTTGTTTGTCCCCAAAAATTAAATACCAGAATTTCAGACGAGTTCAACTAAGCCTTTTGTCAGTTGATCATGATTATAAAAGTCCAGAAGAGAGGGCTAATAGAAGTACAGTTTCATCAAATGCCACCCATACTGTCCTCTAAAACTGTAATTCTTACATCAGTGATCACAGTTTAGTGTGCTAGAAATTCAGTATTGAACTCTACATTAGATGTACAACTTAAAATTTACCTTTTCGCAGTTCCAAGCAAAATGCACACTTTCAGGACATACCTTCTAGCCAACGCCTTTGTGATGATAATTGTCACCTATTCTTCCCACCAAACAAGACTTACTTGCTTTGCTTCGAATATGTAAGACCTTAAAGTCATGGCATCAAGATACATCCTTAGGGAGCTGCTTCAATTTTCAATAACAAGAACATCTCTGAGTCTGTCATTGTCATTTCCAAAGCTTCAAAGTCCTTGATCACACCTGACATGTATTGGAGCCAAATCTGGGCACAGCATTTGTACTTTGAGAATGCATCAGTTTTGGGGCTTCCTCCTGAGAAGTCATGCCAGTTGGCCATTCTCCAGAGTGGCTACTGAAATACCAGCCTCGCATATTAAATGTCCTCCTTCCCTCGGCCCCTACATTTGTTTTTCCCCTTTCCCAGCACCAACTGCCCTGAGTAGTTGCCCTCTAATTAGTCCTATAGTTAGGGCTTGCCGTTGAAGGCCTAGCCCTTCCACTACAACATGAAATCCTTGGATTCTTTGAATGTGTATATTCATCAAAAAACTTCCAGTGGCTGAAATTTTAAAAGGTTTCTTTTTCAGTATTTGTAATAGTGAATTGATGCTCAGTGTTTATAAACTCTGTTCCTGAGTTCCATGCCCAACACTAACAAAAAGCAGGTCCATCATAAAATGCACATATATTTCAGTGGCATCTTTTTGAACATCACAATCATCTTCCTGTGTAAGGCCAGATGGTTAATATGTTGGGCATTGCACACTTCATGTGTGCTTCGTCACTTCTTCTTCTGTTTTCCTTTGCAAAGGTGGAAAGGGTAACGCTCATTCTTAGCCTGAAGCTTGTACAGAAACAACCAGGAGCCAGAGTCTATGGAGGTTCGTAGGCTGATACTCCTGACCTAAGACTATAATGCGCTACTGAACACTCTGTAACGTTGGCAATATCTCCTGGTCTGCCTAGAACAGTAGCTGACAGTCATGTGATATTATGGAGCAAATGAAATAAGGCTAGATAGTGTGGCCGAGAAACTGAATTTATAGTTTGGTTTAATTTTAGTTCATTTTAATCAGAATATTCACATGAAAGCATTGGCTTACCTATATGACCAGAATCTTTAGAGATTATTAACACTACCCACTCCCTTGGAACTAATATGAGTAAATGGTCTTCTACCTAACCAGTCAGCAACTAGGAAATACAATATGGTACAAGAGACCGAAAACTCCTGTTAGTTCAATTGACAAAACAAGACTGCATTTGTGCACAACCGGAACAAATGAAAGATTTTCAAATGCAGGTGGGTGCATATAAGTCACTTCTGCTAATGGGTTCATAAAGTTGAGGTCACTCTTTGCCATCTACAATGCTAGGCAATAACTTGGAAAACGGTGACTTGATTTTCCCTGCTGAGAAACAGCCTCTCCCTTCTTTCAAAGGTGCGATCCCAGCATCTTTTTTAAGAATGGGCTGCCCTTTAAAATCACAAAAGCCTCTTCTGACAGGAATTCATGGTCAGTAGGATGCTTGCTTCTCCACCTAGTGAAAAGCGTCTGCTATGACATCACTATGGTTAGAGACAATGGAATGATATAGAATCCCAGGGGCAGGGAAAACTGCCAGCTAGGATTGCACTGTGAGACATGAATGGATAATGAGAGCACACTGGATAAAACAGTGGGGTTTTATGGTCTGAGAACGATAGCAGTGGGACATTAGAGCAAGCAAGATGGCAAAAGTAAGATAGAGGGCGGGTAGAATAAGCAGATTTTGAAATCGAAGCTTTGGAACTGGATCAGTTATTAATGATAACAAGGACTGAGATAAAACTTGGGCCTGTGAAGCATCAAGCGGTTGTCAGAGGTCAGGAAGTAAGGGAACAAGTGGCTGAGGCATTAGATGGCCAGCTGTTGTAGGAACTGAAGTCATTCACAATGATGAAAGAATTGAAGCAGGAGCCAAAGTTTTCAGGGGACTGGGGTATAGGGGCTGGGATGACAAGATCCTAAGGAAAAGTGACACAGAACAGTAAGAAGAACGACAGGAGCATAAGGGAGTAAGGGCAGGTGGCATAGCCCTTCCCACCCCCACCTTCTTTTACAGGAACCTTTCCACTCCCACCTTCATTTACAGCAATAGCTCCTACCTGGGAAGAATCTGGTGTCAGATGGGCCTGAGCTCAGTGAGCAGAGTACTTACTTGCCTAGCATGTATGTGTAAACTCTGGGTTCTGTGCCCAGCACCAGAAAGACCACTGTTGAGTATTACTTGTCTCTTTCTGGGACCACTTCTCATTTCAGACCCCAGATATGACAGGCCCAGTTAGAACTTGCTGTTTTGGCTCAGTCTATCAAAAGCACCTATCATGAGGATCTTGAGGAGTTGGGGTTGGCTTTCCTTTCTGTCTAGAAGAGGCTTTTGTCAAGAGTTGTAGGAATAAGAGGCCCCCAAACAGAGACCGAAAGACAGAGAGAAACTACTTACTTCAAGGAACTGACTTACAGAATGGTAAGACTGCCAAATCCAAAGTCTGCAGAGGAGGCCAGCAGTCTGGAGACCAACAGGAGAGTGTAAATTGTAGCTAGGGACTGGTGCCACTCTCCCAGCAGAGTTTTGTCTTCTTCTGGGAGAGTCAGTGTTTTTCCTGAAGGCTATCAACTGATTACATAAGGCCCACCCATATTGCAAACAGTAATACACTTTACTCGAAGTCTAGAGAGTTAGGCAGGGGTGGTGGCCCACACCTATAATTCAGACTTTAGGAGCACAAGGCAGGGCTGTTGCAAGTCCAAGGTAGGCCAGCCTGAGCTGCATCTTGAGCACAGGCCAGTGTGGGCCACACAGTAAGGCTGTCTGAAAAAATTTGATTTGAATGTTTTTGCCACTGCCACAACAAACCACGATGAAGACTGATGATCAGAAATCAATATTCATCTAGATGGACTTTCATTTGAAATAGCTTCACTAACCCTAAGAACACCATCCATTACCCACAGGCAATGGTAGTGGAAAATCTCTTGCACCACTACTGGAAAGACAATTCTATGATGACTATCAGTCTCAATTTGTCTGATTGCCTTTATCGAGGGAATTTTACTTTTTCATTATTTGGTTCCTTTTGTGCATTTCTCTCATTAAAAAATAAGTCTATATGTGCCTTCATAGGACCTGCTCACACAAGAGGAGATACACAGGAGATGGGCGATGTATATGTCTCTCAAACAGAGCTGAGGGCAGAACTTGGGAAGCCAGAATTTCTCACACACCTGCTTTTGTTTTTCCAAAGGTCCTGTTAACGGCTCATGGATGTGGGTGATGCTAATGGTTCCCAGGCTTAAGGACACTGCTCTGTTAACCAGAAAGTGTTATTTACACTACAGTGTTCACAGCACATGATTGCAACATAGACATAAGCAGCTTGAGTTAGAATCACTTACTGCATAGGGATCTCATATATTTTAGAACCATGCTAAGAATCTAGGAACTCAGCATCTACAGAGAGAGAATTCAGATGATCTATGAATGTGAGTGGTTAAATCTCCGCTATTCCTAAACTCTTACCGGAATGTAGGCTATCTTTTGACTTCAAAGATAGACCACAAACTGTAGAAACTTCCACAGAACCTGCTACAGATATTTTCATATAATATTATGTGTCATTGATATTTCAAGCTATCATTAATGTTTGTCACTACTACAAAATCACATCAATTATTATATTCACCATTAGATTTGATTATTCCATGCAGTAAAAAACCTGTTTCTATATCAAAATGATCACATTTGATAGATAAGTCTCAAGATGATTATATTTTATATGTATATTATCATAATTGGATGTTTAAGAATATGTTTCAAAACCCTCAAACTTTTAAATATTTTCATAGTTTCTTTTTCTTTTCTGAAACTGGGTCTCACTATCTCACTATGTAACTATGTAGCTCAGACTGGGACTACGTGGATTTGGGCTTTCATCATTTCTATTTGACCTTTACACAAATACTTTTAGAAGCACGGTCTCTCATTACTTCTTGGCTAACATGCTTCTCCTTGCTTTGACTTCTATACACTTGTTCTAAGGCCCAGAGGATGACCTACAATAACCATACTTTCAGTTTTGAATGAGTGAATTGGTTAGGTATATAGCAAACCAAAACAAGAGAATAAATAGCAAGAGATATATAGATGATAGATGACAGATAGATAGATGATAGGTAGTTAGATAGATAGATACATAGATACATAGATACATAGACAGATAGACAGTAAAACATCATCAAATAGGGTATTCAAAGCATCTAGCAGAACTGGGAAGCCCCTTTAAGCGAACCTGCTTGAGTGACTGATACAAAGAGTCCTGGGCAGAACAGCATCATCTCAAAAGATTCTTCCAGTAAAAGAAAAAAGAACAGAAGGTAGATGATGTCACCAGCTTGAAGCTTACAAATAATCCACAGAAAATGATCAGGGAAGTTGAGGCAGTCAGCGGGAGTTACCAGCTGAGCTTCCTCTTGGAAGAGGCTGAAGGGGCTGCCCACGCTGAACTCCTGGCTTCACTTGCCCACAGCAGGAACTTTTAGATGGTGAGACAAACAACAGTAACTGCTGTTGGAAATGGTAACCTCCTAGTTGTCCTCAGGAACACCATGCTTTTCCTCTGTTCTCTTCCTGTCACAGATGTGAGGGGAGGAGCCCATCCCCATGCTAGGGGACTTGGAGAACACTCGACATAGACGTGATTAATCTGAACTATGGAGTGGGGGAATCCTGCTTCCAGAAGCAACTTCTCACTAATAATTTAAGTAATTTATGCCCTGGCAATGCTGAAGCATTCATGGGCAGCCTGTACATGGCAGCTCTGTTGAACTTGTCCATATTGGGTTTCATGGTCTAAGTTGATGATGACGACTGACCAAGTCTCTTCTTCAAGAGTGCACCAGATCGCATTACAGATGGTTATGAGCCACCATGTATGTGGTTGCTGGGAACTGAACTCAGGACCTTTGGAAGAGCAGGCAGTGTTCTTAACCATTGAGCAATCTCTCAAACAATATGAGATGCTTCCCATCCCCACCCCCAAAAAATTGCATTGTAGTACTTATTTGGCCAGAATGCAAGCTTTCTCACTCTGTCCTCCAGAGATGTGCTTGGTCTGATCAGTTGAAATCAACTTTATACCTAAATTTTCAAGTATTTCTGCTGTTAAGTTCTCTGAGCTCATATTTTGAGAGTCAGAAGTGCTCTCAAGTGCCACGATCCACGACATTATACAGATTTGATCGTGACAGTTTCTTTTTCAGAAATAAAAGATCCTAGGTATACCCTTTTTTTCTTTGAAGATTGTAGTCATTTCTCCAGTGAATTCTTCCACTGGATGATGCAATAAAAAGGTCATAAGCCTGATTTTGTTCTCTATGTAAATAATTTTCTCCTGTCCATTTTCCTTAAAACTTAAAAACCTTAGTATTTACAATGATTCTTTTACCCAGAGTATATCTAAATAGCCACAATTCTTAATTAAAAGATCCTGGCACTCTTTTATGTCATAGCTTCTTTTTTTGTAATATAGCTTTGAAAGGCTTGTCTTCTTAGAATCTATTCTTCAAAAATATCAATTTAAGCTTTACTAGTATTTGTCCTTTTTGTTTATCAATTTTCCTCCAATTCTGTGTGATCTCTTTGCTTTTAACTTATATTCACTATGATTATTACAGGCATTAACTAAACTTCTTGATGTCATTTTCCCTATCAATATTGGATACAATAATTATATGTCTACACTTGATTTTTGATATCCAATATGCTATGGTTTGGGTTCTTAGTATAGAGAACTATTCTAGATGTTTGCTTGTCTCCAGGCATTTTCCCCTTTTTCATGGCAGGGACTATTTTCCAATAAAACATGACTTATTCTGTTATATTATCTTCATATATGGGGTCTAGATTCCTCACCATCCTTCCACAGATTCCTTCCACGATGTGACCTCCAGACTCATGTAATACAATGAGAGAAAACATGAGAAAGCAAAGAGTGAATGTGTAATATATGGTCAAACATCAGCCCTCTCATGATACAAGCCCTATGTGATTCAGAGACCCCTAGATTCCCTTAATTTCCATTCTCTGGCAAGAACAAGGTCCTCTCCTACCAAGCTCAATCTAACTATGCCCTGAATTACACACTTTGGGATCACTTCACAGTTTCCGTTTTTTGGGGAGCTGCTCCTTAGGAGACGGTTTCAACACAGCAGCTTGAGCCTGTTACTCTATGCTGCATCTACTTGGTTTAAAGGACTGGTAGCAACTAATGGGAAGATAGGTGGTTCTCTGGTGGCCGGTGGCCCTTTCTTGTCCTCTTATCTAAGGCTCCTACTCGTAGAACTTGACAACAAAAAGGAGTGTTCTGTGTACATGAAAGAGTTAGAAAAAATCATGGTGGGGTGTCCTCTATAGTCTTCCCCCTTGCCCTGGCCTAAACCCATGAAAAGGCCTCCAGATTTTCATCCAGAGCAAATGGGTGCTCTCTCCTTCCCACAGACATTGGTGTTTGTTTGTTTTTGTCTTGTTTTGTTCTTCCAAAAGGGATCAAAGACCTTTACTTTAAAAATGAAACACTGAAACATGCAGATGAAAATATGGGAATACTCTTCAAGATGCTGGCATAGGCAAGAACTTTTTGAACAGACCTTCAATAGCACAAGAACAAGACCCATGTACCAACAGATGGAACTAAACTAAAATTTTAAAAAGCATGCATCCTTAAAACTTTTACTTGTGTGTATATGCCTGAGCATGTAGGTACCTGTGGAAGCAAGCAGGCATCATACTCCCTGAAGCTGGAGTTACAGAAATCTGTAAGATGCCCAGTGTGGATACTAATAAGCAAAGTGTGGTCCTCTGGAAGAGGACCAGGAATTCTGGTCTGGGCTGTGGAGTATTCCCCACTGCCCCCAAAAGGAACAAGACCAAGGGCTGGTTGTCGAGGAAGCCTGGGGGAAAAATATCCAGATAAGCCTTATTAGCCTCTGGAAGAGCTTAGACATAGCTTCCTCAGCACTGAGGTTTGTCCTGTTGTCTTGAGGAAAGGGTTCACCTTAGCACTTAGAACACAGGTAGAAAAAATACTGTTCTTGTCTAAGATTTCTAACAGTCTGCTCAAATAATAATGCTGATAAGCCATTGATACTGGAATAGAAGTGGTTAATGTGACGTAGCCTCCAAGTCATCCTCTATTTCGTGATACTACACAGGCGTCTGTGTTTCTGTCCAGTGGGAGGAGACAGGCTGATTCATCAAACACTGACTTGACTGCTGAGTCCGCTGGAGAAGCAGTAGTAACTCACTAAAGAAACAGACTGATGCAATTTCCCCTTTAGAACCAAACACAGAGAAGAAATTATTTATTATGGGGCTCTCTTGAATACTACCTTCTCTAAGAGAAGAACCCAGGCATGTGGCAGTCAGTTTAAAGAGACGGTTACTTCATAAAGGAAAGGAAGGGCTTCAAAGAGGGACTAGAGTGCCTTTCCCAAAGGGAGCCACAGCCCAGCTGGTTCTACATTGTGGACTTTAAAGAAGTTTTATGAATATTTATGAGCTGGATGGTATGTCATGGGATAAAATGGCCTTATTCCCTGATAGATCAGAGCTCCCTTTTAGAGTATTTCTTCCCATGATTCTCTAGAAAAGTCCACAAAAAGAGATGAGGTAAACCACAATGAAAATGACATCATAACGGAGCCAAGGCACTTTGGGGGTGCAGACTCTGTTAGCACACGTTTGAGAACGTGTCCTGGTGTCTCAGCTTCTGACGTGGCAGGACACTGTATCTGCAGCCTCCTGACACCAGGAGACATAACTACTAAGATGCGGTCGTTGAGACAGTTCTCTTGGTTATCTCATACCTAACTCCTTTTTGAGACTGCAATATTGTGTCTCTGAGTTAAAGAAATACAGTTCAAAAGAAGAGTCATCATGTTTCATTGTATACACGTACGAAAGTTTTCAGAATAAAATAAGATAATACTAAAATAACAAATAGAAAGTTAACCATTTAAGCCGGGCAGGGGTAGCACATGACTGCAGTCCCAGAACACTAGACGTGCAAGTGGAGGATCATGAGTTCAAGACCAGCGGGAGCTGCAAAAGGAGACCTTGTCTCAAAACACAACTCATTGCAAAATGGTTTGTCTTCTTTTCTTCCGACTTCCAGGAAAATCTTTATGTTTTTCTTTGGGTTCACCTTGCTATTTGGCTTCTGCAGGCTTGTGAGCTNTGTTCCCTTTACCCTAAATCCACTCCAGCATAAGCTGTCATCTTTGTTGTTTTTTTAGGTTGAACTAATTGTAATCAGTGGTTCACAAAAGATGCTATTTTATATAAATTCATAGATCTTTGTATTTAATCACTAGAGTTATTTTCAATTCAGTGAGATGTCCTGATAAGTTCCATGGGAGTGAAATCACCAGATGGCAGAGAGCTTGGTACCTATCTCAGGAGAGTTACAAGTCACCTGCAATGCTTCTTCTGTTTCTCTCTCTCTCTCTCTCTCTCTCTCTCTCTCTCTCTCTCTGTCGTCTCTCTCTCTCTCGGTTTTAAATTTAGGATAACACACTCAGTTGAATACGTACATGTCAAATTCATATCGATACAATGCCACTGCATGCAACTATAAAGAAGATACTATATAATCCTTGGGGAGTTATAGCCCAAACTTGATATTTTTTAAATATTTATTTATTTATTATATATACAATATTCTGTCTGTGTGTATGTCTGCAGGCCAGAAGAGGGCGCCAGACCTCATTACAGATGGTTGTGAGCCACCATGTTGCTGGGAATTGAACTCAGGACTTTTGGAACAGCAGGCAATGCTCTTAACCACTGAGCCATTTCTCCAGCCCCCAAACTTGACATTTTTATGGAGCCAGTGTTGTTTCTTTTGCTCCTTCTGTGGGACAACTGTCCAGAGGATTGGAGAAGATGAACATGATGAAAGACTACCATCACATCAAGGACTCCCGCAGCAAAATGTTAGAGGAGTTTGCAACTGCCACAGGGAAGCAAGAACAAGACAAATATCACATGCAAACCTCGATCCCCATGGGATCTGATTTGGAAACTGATGCTTTACTTTTCCTCCCCATGAAGCAGATGCAATGGTAGATAAGTCAGTGATGATTAATTTGGGTTAGGATGTTCTCGATTTATTCATCTTTTCCCCAAAGTTTAGACCTCTAAAATATCAGCAAACTTTCCCAACGTTTTATTATTCTTAATTTTTAAAGCCTCCCTTCCTTAGAGGACAATGTAATCCATGTGGGGTTTTTTTTTGATGTCCTCCTTGCCAGGTTCCGTGAGATTTTTCTTGAGAGCATTAATATGTGCTTTCAGACAAAGTTGCTTTTTCTCTTTTTAAAACCTGGAAGTCATTCTTCACCAGACATAAATTAACTCATGCACCCAAAGTTTTGAACACAGGTTGAAACTTCACAACTATAAATTGAAACCTCCTGAACTTGGCACAATCTCCTTCATATTTGGCCCACAGAGCCATTGGCTGAAGAAGATGGTCTCTTGATTAAAGAAGTTTCAAGTTCTAAATAAAATGGAAAAAAATGTTGAACAAATGAAGCTAACGATAAAACCTTCCCTCATGTGGCAAAGGGAAGGATTCAAACTGCCTTAAGTTTTGGATCAGTCAGGTGTGATATTGAAAAAGTTTGCGACCACTTGTTTGTCCCCAAAAATTAAATACCAGAATTTCAGACGAGTTCAACTAAGCCTTTTGTCAGTTGATCATGATTATAAAAGTCCAGAAGAGAGGGCTAATAGAAGTACAGTTTCATCAAATGCCACCCATACTGTCCTCTAAAACTGTAATTCTTACATCAGTGATCACAGTTTAGTGTGCTAGAAATTCAGTATTGAACTCTACATTAGATGTACAACTTAAAATTTACCTTTTCGCAGTTCCAAGCAAAATGCACACTTTCAGGACATACCTTCTAGCCAACGCCTTTGTGATGATAATTGTCACCTATTCTTCCCACCAAACAAGACTTACTTGCTTTGCTTCGAATATGTAAGACCTTAAAGTCATGGCATCAAGATACATCCTTAGGGAGCTGCTTCAATTTTCAATAACAAGAACATCTCTGAGTCTGTCATTGTCATTTCCAAAGCTTCAAAGTCCTTGATCACACCTGACATGTATTGGAGCCAAATCTGGGCACAGCATTTGTACTTTGAGAATGCATCAGTTTTGGGGCTTCCTCCTGAGAAGTCATGCCAGTTGGCCATTCTCCAGAGTGGCTACTGAAATACCAGCCTCGCATATTAAATGTCCTCCTTCCCTCGGCCCCTACATTTGTTTTTCCCCTTTCCCAGCACCAACTGCCCTGAGTAGTTGCCCTCTAATTAGTCCTATAGTTAGGGCTTGCCGTTGAAGGCCTAGCCCTTCCACTACAACATGAAATCCTTGGATTCTTTGAATGTGTATATTCATCAAAAAACTTCCAGTGGCTGAAATTTTAAAAGGTTTCTTTTTCAGTATTTGTAATAGTGAATTGATGCTCAGTGTTTATAAACTCTGTTCCTGAGTTCCATGCCCAACACTAACAAAAAGCAGGTCCATCATAAAATGCACATATATTTCAGTGGCATCTTTTTGAACATCACAATCATCTTCCTGTGTAAGGCCAGATGGTTAATATGTTGGGCATTGCACACTTCATGTGTGCTTCGTCACTTCTTCTTCTGTTTTCCTTTGCAAAGGTGGAAAGGGTAACGCTCATTCTTAGCCTGAAGCTTGTACAGAAACAACCAGGAGCCAGAGTCTATGGAGGTTCGTAGGCTGATACTCCTGACCTAAGACTATAATGCGCTACTGAACACTCTGTAACGTTGGCAATATCTCCTGGTCTGCCTAGAACAGTAGCTGACAGTCATGTGATATTATGGAGCAAATGAAATAAGGCTAGATAGTGTGGCCGAGAAACTGAATTTATAGTTTGGTTTAATTTTAGTTCATTTTAATCAGAATATTCACATGAAAGCATTGGCTTACCTATATGACCAGAATCTTTAGAGATTATTAACACTACCCACTCCCTTGGAACTAATATGAGTAAATGGTCTTCTACCTAACCAGTCAGCAACTAGGAAATACAATATGGTACAAGAGACCGAAAACTCCTGTTAGTTCAATTGACAAAACAAGACTGCATTTGTGCACAACCGGAACAAATGAAAGATTTTCAAATGCAGGTGGGTGCATATAAGTCACTTCTGCTAATGGGTTCATAAAGTTGAGGTCACTCTTTGCCATCTACAATGCTAGGCAATAACTTGGAAAACGGTGACTTGATTTTCCCTGCTGAGAAACAGCCTCTCCCTTCTTTCAAAGGTGCGATCCCAGCATCTTTTTTAAGAATGGGCTGCCCTTTAAAATCACAAAAGCCTCTTCTGACAGGAATTCATGGTCAGTAGGATGCTTGCTTCTCCACCTAGTGAAAAGCGTCTGCTATGACATCACTATGGTTAGAGACAATGGAATGATATAGAATCCCAGGGGCAGGGAAAACTGCCAGCTAGGATTGCACTGTGAGACATGAATGGATAATGAGAGCACACTGGATAAAACAGTGGGGTTTTATGGTCTGAGAACGATAGCAGTGGGACATTAGAGCAAGCAAGATGGCAAAAGTAAGATAGAGGGCGGGTAGAATAAGCAGATTTTGAAATCGAAGCTTTGGAACTGGATCAGTTATTAATGATAACAAGGACTGAGATAAAACTTGGGCCTGTGAAGCATCAAGCGGTTGTCAGAGGTCAGGAAGTAAGGGAACAAGTGGCTGAGGCATTAGATGGCCAGCTGTTGTAGGAACTGAAGTCATTCACAATGATGAAAGAATTGAAGCAGGAGCCAAAGTTTTCAGGGGACTGGGG
Source organism: Dicrostonyx torquatus (assembly GCA_028555095.1). Taxonomy (NCBI): domain Eukaryota; kingdom Metazoa; phylum Chordata; class Mammalia; order Rodentia; family Cricetidae; genus Dicrostonyx; species Dicrostonyx torquatus. The sequence continues at coordinate 8,330,771 of JAQHUG010000021.1, forward strand.
TATAGGGGCTGGGATGACAAGATCCTAAGGAAAAGTGACACAGAACAGTAAGAAGAACGACAGGAGCATAAGGGAGTAAGGGCAGGTGGCATAGCCCTTCCCACCCCCACCTTCTTTTACAGGAACCTTTCCACTCCCACCTTCATTTACAGCAATAGCTCCTACCTGGGAAGAATCTGGTGTCAGATGGGCCTGAGCTCAGTGAGCAGAGTACTTACTTGCCTAGCATGTATGTGTAAACTCTGGGTTCTGTGCCCAGCACCAGAAAGACCACTGTTGAGTATTACTTGTCTCTTTCTGGGACCACTTCTCATTTCAGACCCCAGATATGACAGGCCCAGTTAGAACTTGCTGTTTTGGCTCAGTCTATCAAAAGCACCTATCATGAGGATCTTGAGGAGTTGGGGTTGGCTTTCCTTTCTGTCTAGAAGAGGCTTTTGTCAAGAGTTGTAGGAATAAGAGGCCCCCAAACAGAGACCGAAAGACAGAGAGAAACTACTTACTTCAAGGAACTGACTTACAGAATGGTAAGACTGCCAAATCCAAAGTCTGCAGAGGAGGCCAGCAGTCTGGAGACCAACAGGAGAGTGTAAATTGTAGCTAGGGACTGGTGCCACTCTCCCAGCAGAGTTTTGTCTTCTTCTGGGAGAGTCAGTGTTTTTCCTGAAGGCTATCAACTGATTACATAAGGCCCACCCATATTGCAAACAGTAATACACTTTACTCGAAGTCTAGAGAGTTAGGCAGGGGTGGTGGCCCACACCTATAATTCAGACTTTAGGAGCACAAGGCAGGGCTGTTGCAAGTCCAAGGTAGGCCAGCCTGAGCTGCATCTTGAGCACAGGCCAGTGTGGGCCACACAGTAAGGCTGTCTGAAAAAATTTGATTTGAATGTTTTTGCCACTGCCACAACAAACCACGATGAAGACTGATGATCAGAAATCAATATTCATCTAGATGGACTTTCATTTGAAATAGCTTCACTAACCCTAAGAACACCATCCATTACCCACAGGCAATGGTAGTGGAAAATCTCTTGCACCACTACTGGAAAGACAATTCTATGATGACTATCAGTCTCAATTTGTCTGATTGCCTTTATCGAGGGAATTTTACTTTTTCATTATTTGGTTCCTTTTGTGCATTTCTCTCATTAAAAAATAAGTCTATATGTGCCTTCATAGGACCTGCTCACACAAGAGGAGATACACAGGAGATGGGCGATGTATATGTCTCTCAAACAGAGCTGAGGGCAGAACTTGGGAAGCCAGAATTTCTCACACACCTGCTTTTGTTTTTCCAAAGGTCCTGTTAACGGCTCATGGATGTGGGTGATGCTAATGGTTCCCAGGCTTAAGGACACTGCTCTGTTAACCAGAAAGTGTTATTTACACTACAGTGTTCACAGCACATGATTGCAACATAGACATAAGCAGCTTGAGTTAGAATCACTTACTGCATAGGGATCTCATATATTTTAGAACCATGCTAAGAATCTAGGAACTCAGCATCTACAGAGAGAGAATTCAGATGATCTATGAATGTGAGTGGTTAAATCTCCGCTATTCCTAAACTCTTACCGGAATGTAGGCTATCTTTTGACTTCAAAGATAGACCACAAACTGTAGAAACTTCCACAGAACCTGCTACAGATATTTTCATATAATATTATGTGTCATTGATATTTCAAGCTATCATTAATGTTTGTCACTACTACAAAATCACATCAATTATTATATTCACCATTAGATTTGATTATTCCATGCAGTAAAAAACCTGTTTCTATATCAAAATGATCACATTTGATAGATAAGTCTCAAGATGATTATATTTTATATGTATATTATCATAATTGGATGTTTAAGAATATGTTTCAAAACCCTCAAACTTTTAAATATTTTCATAGTTTCTTTTTCTTTTCTGAAACTGGGTCTCACTATCTCACTATGTAACTATGTAGCTCAGACTGGGACTACGTGGATTTGGGCTTTCATCATTTCTATTTGACCTTTACACAAATACTTTTAGAAGCACGGTCTCTCATTACTTCTTGGCTAACATGCTTCTCCTTGCTTTGACTTCTATACACTTGTTCTAAGGCCCAGAGGATGACCTACAATAACCATACTTTCAGTTTTGAATGAGTGAATTGGTTAGGTATATAGCAAACCAAAACAAGAGAATAAATAGCAAGAGATATATAGATGATAGATGACAGATAGATAGATGATAGGTAGTTAGATAGATAGATACATAGATACATAGATACATAGACAGATAGACAGTAAAACATCATCAAATAGGGTATTCAAAGCATCTAGCAGAACTGGGAAGCCCCTTTAAGCGAACCTGCTTGAGTGACTGATACAAAGAGTCCTGGGCAGAACAGCATCATCTCAAAAGATTCTTCCAGTAAAAGAAAAAAGAACAGAAGGTAGATGATGTCACCAGCTTGAAGCTTACAAATAATCCACAGAAAATGATCAGGGAAGTTGAGGCAGTCAGCGGGAGTTACCAGCTGAGCTTCCTCTTGGAAGAGGCTGAAGGGGCTGCCCACGCTGAACTCCTGGCTTCACTTGCCCACAGCAGGAACTTTTAGATGGTGAGACAAACAACAGTAACTGCTGTTGGAAATGGTAACCTCCTAGTTGTCCTCAGGAACACCATGCTTTTCCTCTGTTCTCTTCCTGTCACAGATGTGAGGGGAGGAGCCCATCCCCATGCTAGGGGACTTGGAGAACACTCGACATAGACGTGATTAATCTGAACTATGGAGTGGGGGAATCCTGCTTCCAGAAGCAACTTCTCACTAATAATTTAAGTAATTTATGCCCTGGCAATGCTGAAGCATTCATGGGCAGCCTGTACATGGCAGCTCTGTTGAACTTGTCCATATTGGGTTTCATGGTCTAAGTTGATGATGACGACTGACCAAGTCTCTTCTTCAAGAGTGCACCAGATCGCATTACAGATGGTTATGAGCCACCATGTATGTGGTTGCTGGGAACTGAACTCAGGACCTTTGGAAGAGCAGGCAGTGTTCTTAACCATTGAGCAATCTCTCAAACAATATGAGATGCTTCCCATCCCCACCCCCAAAAAATTGCATTGTAGTACTTATTTGGCCAGAATGCAAGCTTTCTCACTCTGTCCTCCAGAGATGTGCTTGGTCTGATCAGTTGAAATCAACTTTATACCTAAATTTTCAAGTATTTCTGCTGTTAAGTTCTCTGAGCTCATATTTTGAGAGTCAGAAGTGCTCTCAAGTGCCACGATCCACGACATTATACAGATTTGATCGTGACAGTTTCTTTTTCAGAAATAAAAGATCCTAGGTATACCCTTTTTTTCTTTGAAGATTGTAGTCATTTCTCCAGTGAATTCTTCCACTGGATGATGCAATAAAAAGGTCATAAGCCTGATTTTGTTCTCTATGTAAATAATTTTCTCCTGTCCATTTTCCTTAAAACTTAAAAACCTTAGTATTTACAATGATTCTTTTACCCAGAGTATATCTAAATAGCCACAATTCTTAATTAAAAGATCCTGGCACTCTTTTATGTCATAGCTTCTTTTTTTGTAATATAGCTTTGAAAGGCTTGTCTTCTTAGAATCTATTCTTCAAAAATATCAATTTAAGCTTTACTAGTATTTGTCCTTTTTGTTTATCAATTTTCCTCCAATTCTGTGTGATCTCTTTGCTTTTAACTTATATTCACTATGATTATTACAGGCATTAACTAAACTTCTTGATGTCATTTTCCCTATCAATATTGGATACAATAATTATATGTCTACACTTGATTTTTGATATCCAATATGCTATGGTTTGGGTTCTTAGTATAGAGAACTATTCTAGATGTTTGCTTGTCTCCAGGCATTTTCCCCTTTTTCATGGCAGGGACTATTTTCCAATAAAACATGACTTATTCTGTTATATTATCTTCATATATGGGGTCTAGATTCCTCACCATCCTTCCACAGATTCCTTCCACGATGTGACCTCCAGACTCATGTAATACAATGAGAGAAAACATGAGAAAGCAAAGAGTGAATGTGTAATATATGGTCAAACATCAGCCCTCTCATGATACAAGCCCTATGTGATTCAGAGACCCCTAGATTCCCTTAATTTCCATTCTCTGGCAAGAACAAGGTCCTCTCCTACCAAGCTCAATCTAACTATGCCCTGAATTACACACTTTGGGATCACTTCACAGTTTCCGTTTTTTGGGGAGCTGCTCCTTAGGAGACGGTTTCAACACAGCAGCTTGAGCCTGTTACTCTATGCTGCATCTACTTGGTTTAAAGGACTGGTAGCAACTAATGGGAAGATAGGTGGTTCTCTGGTGGCCGGTGGCCCTTTCTTGTCCTCTTATCTAAGGCTCCTACTCGTAGAACTTGACAACAAAAAGGAGTGTTCTGTGTACATGAAAGAGTTAGAAAAAATCATGGTGGGGTGTCCTCTATAGTCTTCCCCCTTGCCCTGGCCTAAACCCATGAAAAGGCCTCCAGATTTTCATCCAGAGCAAATGGGTGCTCTCTCCTTCCCACAGACATTGGTGTTTGTTTGTTTTTGTCTTGTTTTGTTCTTCCAAAAGGGATCAAAGACCTTTACTTTAAAAATGAAACACTGAAACATGCAGATGAAAATATGGGAATACTCTTCAAGATGCTGGCATAGGCAAGAACTTTTTGAACAGACCTTCAATAGCACAAGAACAAGACCCATGTACCAACAGATGGAACTAAACTAAAATTTTAAAAAGCATGCATCCTTAAAACTTTTACTTGTGTGTATATGCCTGAGCATGTAGGTACCTGTGGAAGCAAGCAGGCATCATACTCCCTGAAGCTGGAGTTACAGAAATCTGTAAGATGCCCAGTGTGGATACTAATAAGCAAAGTGTGGTCCTCTGGAAGAGGACCAGGAATTCTGGTCTGGGCTGTGGAGTATTCCCCACTGCCCCCAAAAGGAACAAGACCAAGGGCTGGTTGTCGAGGAAGCCTGGGGGAAAAATATCCAGATAAGCCTTATTAGCCTCTGGAAGAGCTTAGACATAGCTTCCTCAGCACTGAGGTTTGTCCTGTTGTCTTGAGGAAAGGGTTCACCTTAGCACTTAGAACACAGGTAGAAAAAATACTGTTCTTGTCTAAGATTTCTAACAGTCTGCTCAAATAATAATGCTGATAAGCCATTGATACTGGAATAGAAGTGGTTAATGTGACGTAGCCTCCAAGTCATCCTCTATTTCGTGATACTACACAGGCGTCTGTGTTTCTGTCCAGTGGGAGGAGACAGGCTGATTCATCAAACACTGACTTGACTGCTGAGTCCGCTGGAGAAGCAGTAGTAACTCACTAAAGAAACAGACTGATGCAATTTCCCCTTTAGAACCAAACACAGAGAAGAAATTATTTATTATGGGGCTCTCTTGAATACTACCTTCTCTAAGAGAAGAACCCAGGCATGTGGCAGTCAGTTTAAAGAGACGGTTACTTCATAAAGGAAAGGAAGGGCTTCAAAGAGGGACTAGAGTGCCTTTCCCAAAGGGAGCCACAGCCCAGCTGGTTCTACATTGTGGACTTTAAAGAAGTTTTATGAATATTTATGAGCTGGATGGTATGTCATGGGATAAAATGGCCTTCTTCCCTGATAGATCAGAGCTCCCTTTTAGAGTATTTCTTCCCATGATTCTCTAGAAAAGTCCACAAAAAAGAGATGAGGTAAACCACAATGAAAATGACATCATAACGGAGCCAAGGCACTTTGGGGGTGCAGACTCTGTTAGCACACGTTTGAGAACGTGTCCTGGTGTCTCAGCTTCTGACGTGGCAGGACACTGTATCTGCAGCCTCAGAGACATTTAATCACAGAGTCGTCCTGACACCAGGAGACATAATTACTAAGATGCGGTCGTTGAGACAGTTCTCTTGGTTATCTCATACCTAACTCCTTTTCGAGACTGCAATATTGTGTCTCTGAGTTAAAGAAATACAGTTCAAAAGAAGAGTCACCATGTTTCATTGTATACACGTACGAAAGTCTTCAGAATAAAATAAGATAATACTAAAATAACAACCATTTAAGTTAACCATTTAAGCCTGGCAGAGGTAGCACATGACTGCAGTCCCAGAACACTAGACGTGCAAGTGGAGAATCATGAGTTCAAGACCAGCGGGAGCTGCAAAAGGAGACCTTGTCTCAAAACACAACTCATTGCAAAATGGTTTGTCTTCTTTTCTTTGAGTAGCTCGCAACAGTGGAAGTGGGGCAGTGCTGAGATATTTCAAACATACCAAATTCTCCTTATCCCTACTCCTCCCTTTAGTACAGCAGCTAACATCTCTCACACCGCAGAGGTTTGGGTGGCCATGAATCAGCCACAAGCTTTCGGGTTGAATATTTTACTGCTTCTGCCTTTCCCTTTCCAACCCATGGGCAAAACAGTTTTGCTCTTCGTATTTCCCTCCCACATCTCTGGTGGCTTTTGATCCTCCCCCCTTTAGTCCCTACTGAGAAAGGGAGGGGTACTTACCTGAGATGCATTTGTCATCAGCCTTTATCACACTACATTCTTATATTGTTTCCCTTTTAACATGTTGTTTTCTGGGAACTCGGGATTCCTAAGGAAACTATAAAATTGGGAGATTTGTGGGCTACTTCTCCCCAAGAGCAATGCTGACAATATCTACGGTGGGTTTCGCCACCTGAAATTCTCACCTGGAAGTCAATTTTGATAGTTTTTAATGTTGCATCCCAAAGGGTACTTAGGGTGGGCACAGGATAATCCTCTCAGTTGTATGTACAAGACTACAGCTGTTGAAATATAACAAGACTGGATTTCCCAAGACTTAGATTCTGGATCTAATGATATATTCACATGGGTTGGTTTACTTTGACCATTCACAGAACCAAGGAGTGAAGTAGTCAGGACAACCAGAAGGCAGCTTCTCTACTGTACTCTGACTAGGACACTCAACACTAAATTCACAACTTTTCCTCTCAACTAAGTCTTTGTAAAATGAGATCAATACTTCATTCACAGTTAGTGTAAACTTCAAGTAAGCAGAGTGCACATAAAACACTTAAAATGGTGCCAGTGGGTTTGGGGTTTTGTACTTTTTTGTCACAGTTTCCCCTATAAATATAAATTAGTTAAGTGTCTGGAAAACAGTAAGCAACTAATACATGCCACCTGTTATCTAATGTAGTTATATTATCTCTACCAAGAGCCGTCATTGTAGTTCTCCCCATTTCACAGATGAGGAAATAGAAGTTGAAAAGGAAAAAAAAGATTACCCCTAGCCTATGCCAACAGTGAAAGTTGGACTGAGAATAAAATCACAGCTAATATCCAAATGAAGAAAGGGAATACAGAGGGGGAAGACAGAAGGAGAAAGAGAAGAGAAAAGTGTGAAGAGGAATGTCCGAACTTTATATTATACCCCTCTGCCTCAGCTCCCTTATAGTTTGACTACTTGAACTCTCAATTTTCCAATTTTAACAGCTACATAATAAGGAAATTGTTCTTCCTTCCCACAAGATTTATGAGAAGATTGAATGGGCCAAGGTCAGCAAGCATGTTTTATAAACAATGCAGAGTTGGATAAACAAAAAGGAGATTAGTGTTGCAAGTATCTCCAGTTTTTACAGATTGTAAAATATATGCCGTGGTTAGTTCAGATGTTACCTCTCTCTTCAGCAACTCTGATGCAGTACTTATTTAATACAATTACAGAACTCCTCACAGACAGTAGCTGGCATAGACTGGGCATAGATGAACAAGAGTCAATCGCTGCCTTGATGACATTCTTGAGCCTCTGAAGGACAGGGATTTGATGATGAATAAACACATGGCAAAAGGTATAACAGAAGGGAAGGGTATTCTCGCTATTTGGGGGTGGAGAAGGGCAGGGGAGGAAAGGCGGGGTGTCAACAAAGCTTCTGATAGGAAGAGGAGCTTCCACTGGTCCTGAACGATGTGAGTAGGGGGTTGGGTCTCCTTCTCGTATATGTGGGCCCCAATGGCTGCCCAGTCATTAGCTCTTTGGAGTTGCTGAAAACCAGTTCTTTAAAAACCAAGATTTGGTGTATATGTGGACAGGGTCACCAAGGTGCTGTCCAAATGCCTCCTTTCTCAAAATTTACAGCATCCAGCATTCTCAGCCACTTCTAATGGAATCTGAGACTATGATCTCAGCTCAATGTCCCTACTTCAACCTGATCATTGTTAGACTAACATTTGGCATTTGCATCCCTGTGTCTGTGGTAGCTGTGACCTGAATGCATATTTCTGTCCACCTATGCCCATCACAGGAAGCTTGGCATTTAAGTACCACTGCACTGGCTTGCAAGGAAATAGCAGAAATGTAAGAGATAACCCTCATTGAGATAGGTTCTGATAGGAAAGCAAATAACCTCAAAAACTTTAGCTTTTGTGTGTGTGCATGTGTGTGTACGTGTATGTGTGTGTGTGTTTACTTGTTTTGTTTCTAAAACTCAAGGGATCTCAAACTATGTCTTACCCCTTTATGCCCTAAATTGCCACTTGTCAGCTGCTAGAAATGTTGTTTTATCTCCATCACAATGGCTGCACCTGAATCGACTGCTGTTTTAGCCAATAACTGTGGCTCTACTGTTACTTGCCAATTTCTCCTTTAGTGCCTGGCAGGACTTTTATGTCCCTCCTGCCACTGCTGCCAAATGTAGTTCTACCTAAATCTCTATCATTCTATTTATCAATAAGACTTTGGAGTCAGAGGCTGGGGTGAAAACTTACTAGCTCCGAGAGGTTGAGGAGCAACTAGCTGACATTTCCTCTTTGTCTGCATCTCATAAAGAGAGCATCCTTCTGCTCCACCAAACAAAAGAATGACCACCACACTCAAAGTCCCTCCTCCTACTTCTTGTGTGTCTCTTTATCTATCTTCCAGATGCCCTCTGACTCTCTATAATTAAGTTCTGTCAACTAGCTGCTAGTTCCTCCTCCTGATCTAAGGTTGATTTTATTTAATTAACACAAATGCAAATTCAAGATTCACAGTGTTATCATATATCCCACAACATAGAGATCTCTGATCATATACACCATCAGTATTTACCAAGTGAATAGATCATTTTGTCAGACATACAAGATGGCCCCCTAATGGCGGAGAGAATAACAGCATGTTTTTCACGCCTCTTCCCACCATGACAGGGAGCCTTTCCTCTCTCCATGTGTAAACTTGTGTCAAACCCTGAGTATATTGGAACAAATATCATAATATAAAATTGAAAGCTGTTGTTTTTATACACACACAATTATACATATATGAAGGCAAAGCCCTTTTAAGGTCAACTTGGAGGCTATATTGCTATGATAAGTTTAAACCATCACTAGTTGTACTATCAATTTCAACTTAACAGAACACCTCATGGGAAAGTGACATACTTAGAGATTCCCACAGCCTGTCAGGAAGACAGTCATTTAACTTGTCAGGTGGCTCTGAATGGTCACTACTACCATGTTCAGAAGAGGACAAGCTGGCTGCTGGAGAGCTGTAGTTTACTGAGTATGCTATGGAGGTTTCTATAGAGCTAAAGAGTCCCATACAACTGAGAAAATGTTGGGTGCTACCACGAGCAGTCAAGCCTTCCAGAGCTAAATTCTCATTCTTACTACAGATTTCCTAGTCTACTCAGTGTCACTAATAAAAGATTACCATGCACTCATCAACTGATAAATGAAAGAAACTTGCACACAGCAGAGTGTGACGCGGGGCTATGGGAGAGTCTTCAGACTATAGCATCACATGGCAGCAGGCAGTGAGTGACCCCCAGCACAGGAGGGCAAACACGACTTTTAACAAGCCCATCCTCATAGGAATGAACCCACTTCCACTACAACATGAGGCCTGACAGGCCAACATCCTCATCAAAGCCCCACCCCTCAGCACGGTTGCTCTGGGAATGGAGTTTCCAATGCATGGACTTTGGAAGATGCATTTTAACGGCAGCAACACGTGAAAAGCTTCCACTCCTTCCCAATCATTGCCTTTCACTTGTTTTTAGCTAATTTCTCATCATCAAAAAGAAACCTTGAACTCATCTCCGACTAATGTGTCTTCAAGGCATACAGGTATTGTCAGCAAAGGAGGACTAACTGACAACAGACCATTAGCTCAGTGCAGAGGCAAAAAAATTCCCTGTTTAGTTCACTAAAACAGATCTTTAAATCTGTTAGGAATCAAGAGTCCTATCCAGGGTGTTAGGTTTTCTAGGTTGTGGTGAGGGGGCCGGGCATGATATATTGTCTTATTAAATTTATTTTCCTTATAAGTTACAGCTCAGAATACTCTTTGGAGATGGTAACTACATACTCACTGAGTAGGTCACTGTGTAGATAGTGTGTCTGTTTTCCCGTGGTCATGCTAACCTCAGGCCTCTCACAGGTTTGCTGTTTCTCATGCAGCCCCTCTAAGAGGGAGGGTTTCAGGTGATGTGCTGGGATTGAATTCTCCCTCCCCATCACCCAGAACTTAAGCATGCTCATTCAATGACGCTTTACAATACCTGGGATAATTGCTTGTCTGAATTCAATAAACACTTCATGCATTAATAGGATTTTACTAGCAGTGGAGCCCCATCATGAAATTTGATTTCTTCTTTTCCCCTCACCCTGGCTCCTTTGTAAACAGCTCCTGAAATGTTTGACAGAGCCCTCTGTTTGTGTGGGCTCCAATTATAGCATCAACATACCCATGCCCCTTCACTCTCCAACAGGTGTAGAGTTGTATTGTGTTGTACAATACCATCCAGGGAATTTCCTTGAAAATTCATGCAAATTCCATATACCCTAACTACTGTCTTTCGTGCAATGTCTATACACTAAAGTGATCTAAGGGATTGCCTATGTAGGCTTTGTCTCTAGAAGCAGTAAACTCAGCATGTTGTGGTTGATATTTTCTCAATTTCCATGTCAAAAAGCCCAACATAAGCATACAGTCATTATCTGGTTCTCCCCATCCTCAGCCTCAAACCAAGTAAAGCTCTGTCCAGCTTTAAGGAAGCAAGTCAGGGGGTCATTGGTTATGCCAAGTGTGGACCCGTAAGGTCCATTTTACCAAGTCCACTGGGCAAGCTGCTGTCACTCTTTCAACTGTAGACACTGAACTTAGGAGCTGTGTGAGGTCTCACACAAACACTGCCTTAGTCTTAAGTTTCACCCCAATTCATGACTCATCGCCTCAAGTGCACGAAAGAGAAATAGCATCTGCTGCAATGCTGAGTAATTTCTCCTCGTGATTCAGCCCCCAAGTGGTCATAAATGTGTCTCTGGCATTAAGAATCACTTATGTGTAGTTACAGCACATTGTCTGGTGTGAACGTAATACTTTTTTATTTGAAACTAACAGCAATTATAATCTGAGAGGTAAGGCACTTTCCCATGTTATCAAGAGTTCATCTACAGAAGTTATACCCTGGTTCTGTAAACAGTCCCCACTGGGGACCACAGGACTATAAAACCAGCTAGAACAGTTGCTGAGAATAGAATCCTGCCATTCAACCGGAAACTGTGACTGTCTGCTTGTACTTGACTTCTACTTAATTCTTTCCCTATATCATTTACAAGCACTTTACAAAGTTGATAGAATTCAATAGGAAAAAATTAAAAGGCATATCTGGAGATGTGAGTTCTGGTCAGAAGAGCTAGCAATCAGCTGTTGGAAGCTTGGCCAATCAACCACTGACTTCCTTCTGATCCACTCTCTCATTTGGAAAATAATCAGCTGTGCTTCACAGAGGAGAAAACACCCTTAGTAGGAGTTAGTAGGCATTGTGTCCTTTCAGATATCAAGAGAGTTGCAAGTCGCAGGAATCAGTATAAGAAGGCATCTGAAGACCAAGGTCTCTCAAAGAAGGCAGTGTAGGGACACGTTCTTGTTTCAACTCGGTAGCTGCGAGAACACAGAGAAACTGCTTTCATTAGTATCTGTGCTATGGGCCAAGCAGTACTGAAGGATTAAGTGAGATGGTTAATGGAGTTTGTAGAACCCTTAAGTTCTACAACACTCCATAAATCTTATAAGAGTCCTGAAACTTCTACTGAATGAAGGCCTACTCCATAGGGAGACCCTGCTGGTGCATCTACTTGAAACAATGGCACAGCCCCACAGCAATGAATCTCAATGAGATGTTAGTCACTAAAATATATTAGGAAAAGTATTATATACTGTAACATGAGGGGCCTGCTCGTTGGTGTTTCTGTCCCACTCAGTAACCCACAGCCGGCAAGCCCCAAAGAAAATCACACAGAGAGTCTACATTAGGTTATAAACTAATTGGCCCATTAGTTCAAGTTTCTTACTAGCTCTTGTAACTTATATTAACCCATTGTCTTCTCTATGTTAGCCACATAACTCGGTACCTTTTTTCAGCTGGGCAGCTTACATCCTGCTTTGTAGATGGACTGCGCAGGAGTGCCAAGGGAGCTTCCTGCTTCCCCGAATTCTCCTGTTCTCACCTCTACTTCCTGGCTGGTTTTTCCGCCTATACTCCCTGCCTGGCCAATCAGCATTTATTTAAAACATGATTGACAGAATACAGACAATTCTCCTGCACCAATATATATATTTTGGAAGCACACACACAGGGACAAATGAACCATGCATGCACACACGCACACACATGGGCAGACAGGGATATACACACACACACGTACACATACAGACGCAGACTTCCCATTGTGTCGCCATGATCCCAATTCTATGGAGTAAATTTTTAGCACTCCCACCCACTGTATATCTCTGATGTACCAGCAGATAGAAGAGTTGCTGCTGCCTGAAGCAGTGGTCTGTGTCCAAGAGTCGAGGGCTCTCCCTCTACTGCACAGGGCCCATCTCCAGATTCTCAGGTTCCTCAAGAACACGGTGAGAAAATTCCTTGTCTGGATCATTCATCTAAAGAAGTTTACAATTTTTTGGAGCTTAAAAAAGTATCTTGTTATTCCAAAAGTCTCCAAGACTTAGTCTGAATTCATTTTCACTTTATCAAGTCAATCACTCTCTAGCCAAAGGGATTATCTTCATCTCAAATTGACTCAGCTTTAGACCCCAAATTTCATATCTTTCTCCATAAATGTCTTTTTTTGGGGGTCCTCCACGCACTCTTACCTACTGATATCCCATGGGGTTTCCTTCCCTCACTCCCACCTTCTCCCTGAGGCCCCTCTTTCTCTATCCAATCAAGGATGTCTTTGTTTCTCCTTTGTTACCCTATGCCAGCCTTCAGCCTTCATAGAAGTTACACAGTATAGGGCACGTCATGGTTACTTACAAAAGTTACACCATCTTATCTTTTCTATATATAATCACTGGTCTCTTTGCTCCCTTAGTTTGTGAACTCCCATCATCCCCAGGACATTTGCCCTAGCTGCTCTCTACCTACAGACATCCTCCAGATGTCACACGTCATCTCTTCCTTTCTTCTAACCTTTATTCAAACAACACATTTCTAAGCAAGATCCTCTTGACAAACCTACCTGTAGTTGTAATTCCTATCATTTTCTTTTAAAGAAAATTATTAGTGTTTATTTGCTATACAAAGCCATGAGTTTCATAATGAGAGTTTTGTCCTACTATATTTATATTATATTTATATATTTGACCATATTCATTCCCATTAGGCTCTTTTTTTCCTGAAACAGGGTTTCTCTGTAGCTTTGGAGAGAGTCCTGGAACTAGCTCTTGTAGACCAGGCTGGCCATGAACTCACAGAGATCCACCTACCTCTGCCTTCCAAGTGCTGGGATTAGAGGCATGCACCACTACCTTCCAGTCCCCATTGGGCTCTTATGTACCTTTCTCCTTTCTTTTCCTAGTCCTTCTTTTATTTTTATGATATATGTACATATACCATATATGAAAGAAAACACAATATTTATCTTTCTAATATGATTCCTATTTTCTGTTTTCTTCTAGAAGTATTAGAATTTCATACGCTAAAATTTTTGACACATTTTAAACTGATTTTTGTACATGGTGAAAGGTATAAATCTACATTCATTCCTCTACATGTGGATATCCAGTTTTTCCAGCATCTTTTGCAGAACGGGCTGCCTTTTCTCCAGGAGATGTTTTGACATCTCTGTCAAAACTAAAGTTGACTCTAGCTACTTAATGGGTTTATCTCAACTCTAGCATTTTCAATACAGTTACTGTTTTACTTCCTCAGTAGCATCTGCCATGTTCAAACATGATACATACTTACTTATTGAAGTCCTTTTAATTGTCTGTCTTCCCAAATGAGTATTTAAATTCCAGAAAGGATCTTATCTTTTTCATTGACTGGAATTTTTCAACTTTCTAAAATAACTGCTGTACACTATGGGCAGCCATGTTATCATTGTTAAATCAGTGAGCTACTATTTACTAAATACCACTTCAGGGTGGACATTCTGCTGGAGCCCTGGGAAGACACCACTCATGATAGACTTAGTGCCTATTCTCCTGCAGCTTTAGATGTAAGCTCCAAAGAGTGCAGATTAACAGAGAGTGTTCCAAGAACCTGGAAAACAGTAATGAGATGCAATGTTGGAACGTACTTCACTACAGAAGAATTCTCGGGAAAAACACACCAAGAGCCAAGGAAGAACTGAAATGATTCTTCAGAGACATGTAGAGGGGACAAAAATAACTCATCCATGCCCTCAAAAAAAAAGGAGAATTCTCTTTCCCTCCACTATTTCATAGCATGAAATAGAGTCTTGCAATGTGCAGAATATATGCAGATTCAGAAGCCCATGGAATCTTTTCATGGGACAATTTAGCTTAGGCGAAGCATAGAATTTTCCATCCAGATACTCGATCTGGGGATGGAGGAGTACTCAGCACAGGAATGCATGGCGGAGCTCAGTGCTAATTCATGTAGCATTGAACAGGCAGTGCATATAGAAAAAAAACTTGCAAAACAACCTAGGAAGTTGGGAGATTCACCAGCCTGGCCAGTACATTCTGCCATCTCTCTCTCAGCTTAGGAGCAGAATGAGTGGTTGCTGGTGGTTTTGATACATTTCACAGAGTACTTATCTCCAAATATCCAGTATCTAATGAAATGTGCAATTTATTATTAGAAGTGTATGCTGCACACTACTTTCCATATATAAAAGCGTGCTTTTATCATAAGGTTTTGGCAAGGTTGGAGCCACTCTCAGATATTTACAGAAGACACATGAAAGTAGGCACTGCCAGCTTTTACAAACACCAACAGTTGAAGTTACTTCACAAATGCACTTAAGTTTTACACAATTCAAAACTTAGTAGAGGTCGTCGGTCTTGCTGCCATGATGGTAAAAGTTATGGACATCCCAAGAAAGTAAGGAAAATAGTTACTCCCAGAAAATGCATCATCCCTGAAGAAACCATCTGAGGAACTTTTTCAGTTACATTCAGCCTGGAATCTCAGAGGGTGTACATTGCTTCCATTAGAGATAAGAGATATAATGCTTTATGGTCAAACGCAAAAGAAATTCTTCACTTTTATCTTTCTTCCATCATTTCTGTCATAAAAAGCAATTTGTATCTTGAAGAGGTTAATATTGATAGTCTATCTTAAGGGAAAAAAAGTATATTACAGTACACGTTGTATCTAACTATCCCAATTCATTAAGCAAGTATATCAATATGTATGCATTTGCCTGTGTTGTGTGGGCATGCTTATGCACATGTATATATTCTGGGAGGAGTGTGATGTCAGAAAAGCTAAGCAAACATTCAAAAATGCTAAGGAAGCATCACTGGGTATTAAAATTGCAAGTGACATATTTCCTGCTTTGGTCTCTTTTACAATTTTCTGTAGTCAGATTACTTTTCTACCCAGAAATCACATATAGAAAGATATTAACAGAGTAGTGCTGCTGCAAAGGCAGATACAGGGGGTTAAGGTGGCTGCAATGAATAAGTTGTGATTCTCTACAGTGTGCGTCAATATCCCAAGGTATTAACATGCAGATGTGGTCACAGAGCCAGCATCAGTGATTCTAGAAGGATCATAGAGTGAAGGCACGGATCCAGAAACTCGAAAATTTACAAATGTTGTCCAGATTTTCAAAAGAGGAGAACTGGTAAATGTCAGAGATGGGATCCCAATGCACATGACATCAATCCCTCCGTGAATTCAAGAATAGATTATTAAACAGATGGCTCTGGGTTCTTCACAGAGGAAGTACTGGGCTCACTAGGAACACATCATGCCAAACTAAACTCATTGCTGTTTGGTTGGACTGAGAGGTTTCAAAGGAGATGGGGTTGTTATTTCAACAAGGCACAAGATAATCTTCCCTGACATCTGCTAGAACCTAGCACTTTCCTCATGAGTGGAATCAGGCCAAGGAGAGACATCATCAGACACACCCTCCAGGATGGAAGAGGCCCTTGGGAAGCTGAACATATGGCTGAGATGCAAGGAAAGGAAGAGACAAGTCATAGCTCAGCTCCCTCTGTGAGGATACCTGCTGAGAAGCTCACTGCCTGAATGCCCCCTGGAAGTGAAGGTTCCTCTGACCACCCTCTGAGCCCTCACTGTCACTCTGTCAGATTGTTTTCCTCCAACTTGCTTCTCCCTCTCTGAAAGTATGCTACTGATGTATTAATTTTCTTGCAGTCCACCCCCGGCCACTGGAATGTTTGTCCTATGCACGCAAGGATGATGTCTATTATGCTCAACACTGAATGTCTAACGTCCAGGCATATAAGAGTCTATCAGCATTTGCTAAGTGAATAAGATCTGATGACCTACATTTTCTGCTCCCCACTGATGTCCACAGAACTGCATTATTTCCAGGTGTTACTGTCTTTCTTCCTCATCAATGAACACCAAAGCTTCAACATGATTTCCCTTCTTCCCAGTATCTCTAATGCAAGGAAAGACACCCAGGCACGTTCTCAACCACCTCAATCTTCTCTTACCTGATAAGCAATGACCACCTGCTCATGAGGTGGATAAACAATGGGAGTCAAGCAAATGACATAGTAGTCACAATTAACCAGAGCCTTAAATTGTGATACTGAGTGCCTCACCCTGGTGATATGGATTGGTTACATGTGAGCATGGCCCAGTGTGGTATAGCCTTTCACTGTCTCTACAGCCAAGCATGTCTCTCCTTTGCCAAGTGAACAAAGGTTTTCTCCCCAGAGGCCAATGCAGCAATACAAGGGAGGAAACATGTCCTCTGACACCCTAGATCTCTACTGTGTTAGTGATGACTAAGCCTCTACTATCAACTTGACTGTATCTAGAAAACATCCTACTGGGTGTGTCTGTGATGGATTTCTGGAGACGATTCCATCTCCAAGAAGGAAGACCTATCCTCAGTGATGGAAGCTGAAACCCATGGACTTGGGTCCCAGCAAGCTAAGTACCATTCCTCTTTACTTCCTGACTCTAGACACACCACAACCAACTCCCTCTCCAGCTGGCTTCTATGACTGGATGGGACAAACTTTATCCCTCAAACTATATCCTCCCTTGTTAAGTCATTTCTTGTCAAGTGTTTACTCACAAAAATAGAGAAAAGTAACCAATATATTGACCCATTGGTTCAAGTTTGCTAGGGTTTAAGCTCAACCTACATAAAAAGTCATTACTTTGTTTGTATAGGGATTCAGAACAGAAGTATGTTGGTCCTAGTTGTTAGGGAATAGCTTCTAAAGTCAGGCTGTTTGGCTTCACATGGCAATTTACTGCTCACTATCGGTTATTTTGGGCCAGTTGGTAAATTTCTCTGTGTCTAAATTGATACAACTCTAAAATGAGTATACGTATCAGCTACATAATAGGAATATTTTCAAAGATTATATGAATTAATAATGAAACCTCTTAGAATCATAGAAAGATTTGCTAGAAAGTCTAATAGTTCAGTATATCTTCATGAAGTTCTTTGCATGTGTGAAACTCCTGCATCTTTATTAACCACTGATCTCAGTCCTAAATTGCAGACCTCACACTAATAGAAGAATAAGGATAAGCAGATTTCATAAAACACTAGAAAATGATATAGATTTTAAAGTCAATTTTGATGTATTCGGTTTCTGTGATTCTGGTCGTATCATTACCACTGTTCAAGATTATAATTAATCACTTCTTAAATTAGAAAAAATAGACTATTAGTAACTGTAAAATAGACAATTATAACTGTTTAAGTTTTATCATGGTAAGATTATACTTTTATTAAATCATACACATGATGAATATGTTACAAGGAAAAGTACTATTATTCAGACCTAGGGTTTTCTCATAGACACCAGCACATACAAAATAAACTAACAGTGGTGAAAACTTACAAAATAAACTTACAAAATTCATCAACAGAGGTGAAAATGTGAAGTATTAAAAGTACTAAAGATGAAGTATATCTCTCATATATATGTGTATGTAAACATACACATGTCTAGTGTATATATACACATACATGTTATATATACATGCATACATGTATGTGTACACACACACACACACATTGCTACCCTACTTGATCTTCTGGCTCTGCAGCTCATTGGTGTGTGGCCTTGTGAAAGCCCTCTAGGATTCAATTTCCTCATCTGTGAAGTATAATGGAGGATCCCTAATGTCACTTCTGATTTTCATCTTTGAGACAGACTGCAAATGAATATTTGTGATGGTATGAGCTTTGTGCTGACACAGCATCAAGTAGAAAATATTAGTCTTATTTAGTTAACAATCAATGTATTAACATAATGGCTTAATTGTACCAAATACACCGAATTGACTTTCCTCACCAAATAGATACTGAGCAATTACTAAACAGGAAGAATTTTATTGACTTCAGCTCCTCTGAAATAAAGAAGGAACTCTTTTTGGGTGCTGTAAGTTGTAGGTAGAGGCCACCTGTTTGTTCCCAGCTGTCCAGACCTGAAATAATCACTTAGAAACTATATCTTTTAAAATCACTCCTTGGCCAATAGCTTAAGCATATTTTTCGCTATCTCTTACATCTTAATTTAACCCATTTCCATTAATCTGTGTATCACCATGTGGCTGTGGCTTACTGTCAAGTTTATATCTGGCGTCTGTCTCTGGCAGGGTTATATGGCTTCTCCTGCCTCTGTCTCTTCCTCTATCTTCTCCAGCCTGGCTACACTCTGTTAAGCCATTGGCCAAAAGCAGTTTCTTTATTCATTAACCAATAAAAGCAATACATATACAGGACTCCCCACTATATTTCTCCTTTTCTGTTTAAATAAAAAGGAAGGTTCTAACTTTAACATAGTAAAATTACATATAACAAAATAGGTATCAAGCAAGAATTACAGTTACAATATTTATATATACTCTATCTTATATCATAACTAAGGAAATCTATAATTATAACTATCTATTCAACTCCATCAAAGACTACAGAAGGATATAATATTACCTAAGTAAACAATAATTTACTGTAAGCAACTTCCAAAACTCTAGATTTGACATAGACATCTCGCTGCTTGGACAGTCACCCAGAGTTCTCCTGTAATGTTGGAGCATCCATCTTTAGCCTACAGGTCCATAGTAATCTGGCAGACTTTCCCGTGAAGCAGGAAATTTCAAACACAGTTCTGCCTATATTGGCAGTCAATCATTTTCTTTTGTCTCTAGCAGAATGTCTGGCAGACTCTTTCATGAAGCAGGAATCCTGAAGGACCATCTAACCTTTAGGCAAGTTCAGCAGAAGTTTCTCTGTGAGTCATGCATGTCCAGTTCACAAAGTATAACATCAAACCATCCAGACAAAAGCAGTTTCTTGTCCAAATGGCCAACAAACTCCATGAGGAGCCTCTTCAATGTCCATCATCCTCTTGAAGTAGATTGGGGCTGCCAGGAGCAGATGCATCTCATTGTCAAGAAAAGTCCTAAGTTCTTAAAACATTTTAAATGCCATATTCTGTAGTCTTTGAAAAATCTGAAGAATATCTATCCATCTGAAATATATCTTTGTACATCTAGAAAACCTAACTAACATGACTACAAGCTTGACTATTACAGATGACTCTCTATTAACCTATATTTCTTAATTATACATTACAGTTTTTAATTAGTTGCACAAACACAATACCTTAATCAAGAGCAATTTACATATATATAACAAAATTGATCTTAAATTTATAACAATAAACCAAGATCCATACCAAAGAAAATCTCTATAGCATAATATTTGGTAATATAAACAAACATTTATAGATAATATTTGGTAATTTGGGCATAGTTCTCTCCAAACTGATTCCTGCTTTTTTTGGGGGGGGCGAAGTAATTTTTTGGGTGTTTACAGTGACTTTTCTGGGGATCTTGGTCCATCAAATTACACTAGTCTGGAATGAGCCCACAGGTTTTCATCCTTTATGAAAACCAAAGAAGAAACTCTTTTCCAAAGCAAAAAATCCTTAGACCCAAATTTTGAAGTCAAGATGCCCTTATGTTGGTTTAGCTTTGCAGCCCATACAATGAAATATCTCTCTGTACATAGCTCATTTACAGTAAAAAAAAAAAAGCAAAGAAAAGAAAACACGATAGTATAATATGCATAATCCAGACTCTTTGTTTATATTACATCTTTACATGGCTTATTTTTCTTACTCTATTACTTTTTCTACAAGTTTAATATTTATTTTATTATCTTTACTCCTTTAATCTCTCACTGCCTGTGCTCTTTTATATTATATTTACTGTCTCTTTATTCTTTCTTCTCTCTCCCAAGCCTATGTACATTTTTTAAACACACTGTGACTCAATGAGAGGTCTTTTATGACTGAATCCTTTTTTGTCCAGGAGTGCTTCTTAAAATACTAAATGCTACTTAAAAAAGTAAGCGGAGGCCTGACTAGTTCTGCCAGTCCAACATATTGGAGGCATATTCACTGCCTCTGCAATCTGCACACACTGCCCTAGTTCCAGGTATACAGTGGGTCTATGTCATGTCATTAAGCAGTTTGTAACATGCTGCTCATACCATTCTAAATGTTCGTCCTCCTGAAAGAGCCAGAGTTCATGCTGGTAGCACATCCCAGGTAGCTGCTGTTTCGAAACTATGTGGGTTTTTTTTCTGCTACCACTGAATCAGGAAGTCCTCTCCTAAAGCTGTGACACGCCACTCACAAACAGAACAAGAAGCTGTGTTAAACTCTGGTTTTGTGTGTGTCTAGAAATCCTTCCCAAACTCATTCAGGTTTTAAGTGAACTTAGTCATCCCCATGTTGGGTGCCAATCTGTAGGCAGAAGTTGCTTGTTCTTTCCTGGCTGCCAAGACCTGAAATAATCACTCAGAAACTATATCATTTTAATCACTGCTTGGCCAATAGCTTATGCATATTTTAATCTAGCTCTTACATCTTAATTGAATCCATTTCTATTAATTTGTGTATTGCCACCTGGCTATGGCTTACTGGAAAGGTTCTATCTGGTATCTGTCTCTGGCAGGGCTACATGGCTTCTCCTGAGTCTACCTCCTTTCTTTATCTTTCTTTTCCAGCTTGGCTACACTCTGTTAAGCCATTGGCTGAAAGCAGCTTCTTTTTTTATTGACCAATAGAAGCAAAACATACACAGAAGGACTTCCCACACTAGTAAGTGGACTTCACAAGACCATTTGTCAAACAGTTTCATATAGCACCAAACTATTGTTGATGTACAGTTTACTCACTCTCTAAATATTTTGGCTGTTTATAATTTGAACAAGACTAAAATGACTAAAAAAGTCGTAGCCCTAAACCCTCTTATTCCAACAGAGAAAAATGTCAACTGTTAAATGGATAAATAATCAAGACTACTGCCAATTAACAGTAGGAATTTGATACATGGGCAATATGTTCTACAAGGTAATTTCTAGAACTGGGCTGCTTTCTTAGAGAGGGAAACTGTTTTTAAGGCAGTAACATTACAGTAAAATCCAAAACGAGAATCTCCATGTTGAAAAAAAATGGAAGTACATGTGTAAGACAGAAAGAGAGTTAAGTCCTACAATTTTAAGAAAGGAACAAGCTAAGAATGATACTTAAAGATGGACTAAAGTGATGAGACACTATGAATATGAGGTGGAAGTAAGACTTTAGATAGAGACCCCAGAAAGTAAGAAAAAACATTTTCACTCCATAGAATGTAATGACGCTATTTGTGTAAGAACCATGAAGTAGACTGACTGTGTGAACTCCCTTCCTCTGTGGTAATATACCCAGAATTCCTACTAACTGACTCTATGGTATTTTTTTTTGTTTCAAAAATTGTCAACAAGATCCACTAAACTTTCTGTATAATGTATAGTTTTGTATTAACCAAGATCTACCATTCATTCAAAAAAGTCATGCCTAATACAATTGAAGACTTTTGGATCTGAAAAATGTCCTAGCCATCCATGGGCTTATTGTTAACTAACCTGAAAAGGATTCAGATGTTTTCTGTGCACGCCCAAAGGTGATCACTGACCACCAGGAGGCCAATAAATGAAAGCCACAGGAAGGAAGATTTCACCTGAAAACAAGGGAAGGCACTCTGTCTGCTAGACATTTTACTAGACCAGGATCAAAAGCCTTTCACAGAAGTGTCTCATGTTAGCTTTTCTCATCACTGTGAGCACATTCGTGAGAAGGAGTCACTTAAAGGAGCAGGAACATTGTTTGGGGTCATAATTTCATGGCAGAGTGATGGTGGCTCTGGTACATTCCATGATAGTAAGAGCTTGCTAGCTGTTCTACCCTGTAGCTCTACATCTCTCACCTTGTTACAAAGGTCCCACAACTTTCCCTAGCAAGGCTGCCCGGGTGCTCACACACACGAACCCATTCTGGCACAGTTTACATTCACATAGTAACAGATCTAGAAAAGATGCACTGTAGTATTCACCAGCTATGTCCTCTCTGTGGTAACCACAAACTCTGCCTCTGCAGGAGAAAGGCAGCCTTAGTCAACACATAAACAACTGTGCATAGCTTTGCTCCATCAAGGCCTGCATAGTTTGCCCATTCTTAGAACAGGCTGGACAAAGCAAAATGGCAGTTCACGAGTGCCATCTCACCCCCATTCTGGCTTTATTTAGTTGCACTTTGAAGCAAAGAAGATTTTACTTAAAGTACAGACACCCAGTTTCCTTGTGTAACCCAGGACCTGAATTCCTATATGTCAGCAAATGTCAACAATTGTCTGGAGTTGAGTAATGGCTGCCTACTTTGGAGGGAACAGGGGCTCCACAGGCCACCAAACTCCCCACCACAGACCTGCTTCCTGCCTGACTCTGGATTGCATACCAGGTATCACTTAGCGGGCTAGCCCATTTTCCCCTTCTGGTAGGAAGTTATTTCTCCAAACCTGCATCTATATCAAACGGAGGAGAATAAAAGACAGATTGAAAAGGCCACATTTCAAGAAAAATGAGAAAAGGCATATGGGTTTAATATGCATATAAAGGATGCTGTGTTGAAAGAGTCAACGTTCTTGTTTTTCAATCTGTGATTTTTTCTATTTAAATTTAAAATATTTACATATTTATATCATGTTACATATTTGTACTATAGTTTGGCAACAACAAAAATAGTTTGAATCCAGTTCTACCTTTGATTCTCTTGCTACAGGGTACTTTCAACCAGCTATGATACCTGGCCTTCCACGGGCATAGGCTAAGAGGACACCCTCTCCTGAGGGTGGCTGAAAACTGGAGAATGCTCGCTTTAAACACACACCGCATCCTTCGATAAGGAAGGGGCGAGCCGAGTTTCCTTCACCATCTACTAGAGGGCAAAATCTTGCAGAGTTGTGTGACAGACCTCCTGGCAGCTGTATCTCCTAACTTCTTGTTTTCTGACTATAAAACAAAACCAATCACATCTCATTCACTTCGCCTTTTCAGAGGGATCACAAGCCACACAGTTTAAGACTCCGGGTTTGCTTGCTACTTGTTTACAAACGAATTGCCTTATAATTCATGGCATGGCAGTTTAAACTTTTATTTGGTTGTTATTATAGAAATAGCAAAACATTACAGAGAACTTTAAAACAATGTCAAACTGCCCTCATTTTCAGTCTGAAGCAATGCTCAGTTTTCATGTTTCCAGTTAGCATCTCAAAGAAGTACATGCATTCACAATTACGTTCATTCCGGTTTGGGTTGCATAAATCTTTCTGGTTGCTGGTAGTGTGATCAGTGCTCTACTTAGTGGGATATTCTTTATGCTGGAGAGCTTATGTATAAGTTTACATGTGTGCTAGGACTTCCCTCATAATCTTCTTGGTGTTGTACTTTCTCCTTTAGGGATGGGTTGTTTCTGTGCAAAACAGGAACAGACAGACTAAAGAAAAAAGCTGAAGAGACACCAGCCAAAAGAACAACTTGTGGACTAGAGAGATGGTTTGGCAGCTAAGAGAGCTCACTGCTCTTCCAGAGGACTTAGCTTCGGTTCCCAGCACCTATGTCTGGAGGTTTATAAGTACCTGTGACTCTAGATTTAGGAAACTGACACCCTTCTCTGGCCTCCGAGGGCACCTGCACTCAGAAGCATATAATGACACTCAGATACAACACACACACACACACACTACACACATGCACACACAAATAAATATAATTCTTAAATGGGATGTACAGTCTCTCCAAGAGGTGGCCACATGGGTAGAGAAGCACGCATTACCTAGTGGCTCTGAAAGGCACATTGGCCACTAGAAACACAGGGCATTTTCTACTGACATTGTCTCTACCATCTGCTTTCTGCCCAAATTGCTATTTTTTCCCCTACTCACTAGAATGTCTAAATCTTATCTGAGACTTTGTTCATGTGAATTCTAGTTCGAGATTCCATTGCTGATATGTGAGTGTGTGTGTGTGCATACTTGCATATATATGACATATACCCACCCCCCCCACACACACACATACATTTGAGGCCAAAAGAAGCTTAAGGATAAAAGTAACAGCTCATCACAGAGGGAAGTCAAGGCAAGACAGGAATTCAAGGCAAGAACTGAGGCAGAGGCTGCAGAAGAATGCCGGTTATAGCTTTGTTCTCTTCTGGCTCAAGCCCTGCCAGCTCTCCTACAAAACTCAGGATGCTCCTACTTGCTCAGTGGTGGCACCACCCATAGTGGGCTGAGCCCTCCCATATACTCAACGATCAAGACAACTCCGCATAGACATGACTACAAGCCAACCTGATCTGAGCAATCCCTCAGCTGAGACTCCCCCTTCCCAAATGACTCTTGGTTGTATCAAATTGATAATTAAAAACTAACCAGTGCCATGTGTTGGTACTTAGGAAATGCACAGACTCCTGTTAGACCAGACTATCACTGGGGTGAGCACTGAGAATGACCAAACCTGTTAAATGCAGTTGAAAGAGATGTGCCCTTTTCTTCCTAGAAAAGACAATGCATTTTTTGAAAGTCGAGTTACTATTATGTTCACAATGCGAAATGCAGTTGGAAGTGATGTGCCCTTTGTTCCTAGAAAAGACGATGTGCTTTTTGTAAGCCAAGGTTAATATTCTTTGCCCTGCTGTGGGTGGGAGCCACACATTTCCGAGGTCTGAGAATCAGCCCTTGAAGATGATTAAAGAGAATTCTGCCTCAAGTAGAACCCAGAACCCCACTGTCTCCAACAGTTCAAAACAATTTACTCAGCATGTCCTGCCTTTGATAAATGCTCACCAAATCACTGACGAAGAAACAAAGGAATTTTTAGAAATAAAAGAGAAACAAAATTTATCCAAGTCAGTTCACCAGTTTAACGTGTTTGATTTGAGGCCTTGACTGGCTGACTTCACAAGGCCAGGTACATACTTAGCACCAAAGTCAGGGGCAGGTCTCGTTACAATTCCATCAGAGCTTAGGCTTGCCATCACTGCTTTACAGTCGCACTGATAACCAAACTCCATGGGCAACTAGGACCAACCATCATTGCCATGTGTTTCCATCAAATCTCTTTACATAAAAATAATGACACATTTTACATTTCTAGCCAGTCGTTATTTTTGTAAAGCCTTGGCTCCATAGAATATTACCAAGTAGTTTGACATTTTCTTAAGAATTTCAATGCCTCTTGCCTTCTAGATGAAATCTTTCAAGAAAGCCTTCGCTCATGGCAAGTGAATGTACCAGTATATGCTCCCGCTGAATCCAGAATGCCTCACGGAGGGACACCAAAGATACATTCATTATATCAGGGAAAAACCTGCCTGTGGCAACGTTAGCCAGTGCAGAAAGCATTTAAGTGAAAAGCCCCTGCACACCTGGAAATTAAATTCTCACGCATGACTTTGCATTTGGAAATCTGTCACCAACTGTCCTCAGTGAACAGCTCAAAGTGTCTACACCACGGTTTCCCAAACAAACCACAAGTGGGAACACAGGGCCTTCCGTCTTTAGACAACACACTCCTTGGGCTCTGCACTCCTCAGCCCGCACCCTTGGTTGTTATTTACCGCACTTTGCACGTGGATTTTATTTCATGCCTTTATTAATCCAAGCCTTCCCTGCCCCCATCGCGGTCGTAACAAAAGAAGCTGTAGAAAATCAATGAGCTCAGAGCTGAGAAACAGGGGTGAGTCCTGTGTCCCCTTTCGACCCACTGGGCATGGGCTTGCTGAGTGTAACCTGAAGTCTAATAACACTTTCCAACCCAGCCTGCAAGCGCAAATGAGAACTGGTTGGTTCCCCCAAGTCAAGGCTTAAAATGAAAAGGCTGGTGTTGTTTACACTGGGGAAGAAAGGCTGAAGGACAGTAATCCTTCACCAAGGATTACAGAGGAGAAAGAAAGCAGAGAGAAGGTTCTGTTTTCACTTTCAGATCTCAGAATTAAGTCAGGGAAGGAGGAGGGGGGAGGTGTGGCTGGGCGTCTAGGAGGGCGCAGACAGGCCTAGCTTCGTGTGTTTGTCCTCCGGCTCAGTTACACACACCTCACCATGGCTAAACTGAAAGGCCTGTGCTCCGCTGACAGATTGGCAGCAACCAGTCTGCACGGAACGTCAGCGACTCAGGGAAATTCATAAGCAACCACAAGGCCAGCCTGGCTCTGAAATGTGTCTGACGTGTCTGGCCACTCGATTTTTCTTCCAGCAGTGGTCTGAGCAGCTCACAGGGTAGACCTGGCCAGGCTGGGACAGCAGGGGGATTTCCAGTGTCACACAATAGCTAGCGATTGACATTTTAAACCAAGTAACTAGGAAGGAAAATGGGCAAGCAGCATCAGGCATCCCCACCATTTAGAATGGAGTCTTGGAGAGACAGGCATACCAGGCATGCAGCTGTCATGCCACGGGAGGTCTGTCCTACTCCTACAGAGACCGAAGGAAAGACAGGCTCTGAGCCCAGCAGTCCACTTGTTCCTCCAGAGGCAAGGCTTCCGTATCTGTGGCACAACTTTGTCGAGGTTTCTAGCCATCATTGCCACGTGGTCTTTCGGCATTAGAAAGTAATGACTTTCTAATTAAGCTTGAAATGATATCTTTATGTCACACAAATTACAAAAGGAGCAATGCACCCTACCCCAAAGCCAGGGATACTGCAGCAGGAGTGCTGGGTGTTTCTGAGGGGAGGTGGCCAAAGAGGTCCATAGCAAGACCAAGACATCCTCTCATAGGATTCACTGTGTGGGGATCTCCAAATCACACTCAAAGTGAAGCATTCATAGCATGAAGGGAAGGGTCACAGAGTATAAACTGAACCGATTTAAAAAAAAAAAAAAAAAGATGCACTCTTGTTTGCACCAACGTTTGGGAAGCTGATAGACTAGGCCACATTCTCATACAGCCACAGTCTCCCCGTCATCTCCCAAGATGAGCAGTCTTCCTTTTGGGGCTGGTTTCTACCAATTCCCATCACCTCTCATGTTTGCATTAACCTTCAGTTGTTACGTGGGAGCTTCAGTTCTGAGATGAGTCTGCTTTTTCCACTCTGTGATATCTATAGGAAACCTGGGAACTCTTGTTTCCTCTTTCCCTGGGAGACAGGGCAATCCCTTTACATACCATGATGGCTATGAGGTGAATTAACACAGTACATCTACGACTCCAGGAAAGAGTCCTGACTGGAACTCAGCCTCACAGAGTTCAGGTTGTAGCTACTGTGTCCCCATACCCATCTGAGTGTGTCACTGTGAGTTTTTGATTGACTTGAAGTGACAGTTTCTCTTTACCCAGGCAGAGCACCTGTCTTCTTCAATCATTTGTGATTGTGTGTGATTTTCGTTCGCAATACCTATAGCTAGCGCAATCTTCATTACTAATTTTCTCCTGCCCAACTTTAATCAGTCAACATGTAAATGTCGAGTGGGTTCGCATTCCACAGTCAAAGAGCCATAAGTTCAAAGTCCAACCTTGCTGTTTATTGTCATCTTCGGATAGGCATCTTCTTCCATGACAGCCACGGCTATTTCTAAACTGTAACATGAGAACTGTAATGATTGCCTCATAGATAGTTTTTGTCAAGACAGCGTGATGTCAACCACAAGACCAGAGGGATGGATGTGAGGAGCCTGCTGCATAGACATTGAATTCAGAACCATTCCCCCACCTCCCGGACCTACATTAAAACAAAACAAAAAACAAACAAACAAACAAAAAAACCAGGCATGGTGACATGGACCTCTTATCCCAGGACAAGGAGATGGATACACTCAGAGGCCTGGAGTTTCCTGGCTTTATCGCTGGGCTCCAAATTCTGTGAGAAACCCTGTCTCAAAAACAGCAAGGTGGAAAGGAATTGAGGAAGATATTGACCTCTGACCTCCATACATGCATCCTGGCACACATGTGCACACATACTCACATGAACACATATACACACACATGTTCAACACATAGATATTTACCTGAGAATTATCACTATATACCACTTACGATATTTATAAATTTATACTCATGAATTTTATGTATTCATATAAATGTACATTATATTGAATATATTCCAGTGTGTTTAAATATCTTTACATGTTTCTAATTTTTACTGTGTATGGTATTTATAATAGTTACTATTTTCTAGCTTCCCAGAGAAATGAACAGATATAAATGATATATTGTCTTCCTTTCAGAGGAAAAGAGTTCTCTATATGTAAGTAAAACAATGCTCTATACAGAAAGTTTATAAATTCTAGGACTTTTAAGGTGATCCCAAACTCTTTCCAATAGGAACAAAGAGGGGCTGTTTAGAATAGTCACACTTGCCTTGATCATGTAGCAAACAAAAGTGGACGCTATTCTACCTTGTATATTTCCCAAGATGAGGAAATCAAAGGTACAGGCAACTTAGGACAGAGTGCCTGGGAGTGTTTCTGGAAGCCAGAGGCTGAACCCGACCCGCGGGTCCAGTTATTCAGGGTCCGAAGAGGCTCCTACCTGAAAATCATGGGCGAGAGAAAAGAAGGAGACCAAGCGAAATCTCTCTTGTCAAGGTCTCATTTTATTAAGGAACAACATCAGTATATATACGGCTCTGAAATGGGAAGCTGTTGAGGTGGGGGTTGATGCAGAGAGCAGGAACTGGGGGTAATAAACACCTAGTTAGCTAACTAGCATACCTGTGTAAACAAAAACATTCTTTTGTGGATAGCTAACTAAGGAAGAGGGGAATCTCTGTAAACATCCTGGAGGCAATGGCTTCCTTATCTTTGTAAGCTTCCTAGAGTCAAAAGTCCTAGCTGGCTCTGTTAAACTTTCTAAGTTAAAGGCCTTTGATGACCTTCTGTAATTATTAGGGCAAATGGTCCCTGACAAGAGGCTGCCAATGCTATGTGTCTACAGATCACTCCATCATGGCTAACACTTTCCCGCTTCCACACAAAGACATGTCTGTGATAGTCCGTCTCCAGAAGATGGAATTTAATTGCTTTCTCTTGGAGCACGGACTGGACTTAGTGACTCACCTCTAGCAACAGCATATGAGATGGCAAAGAAAGTGGAGACAGAGGCTACCTAGAAGACACTACCTCAGCCAGGCCTTTAAGGTCAACAGCATCAGAGGTGAGTCATGTCACGACCATGTCCCCAGGCTGTGCTGTAATAATAAGGGAAAGAAGGTTGTCACGCCTATGACATTCTTCCAGGAAAGCCATAAGCCCATTCTAACTGTGATGGAGCGAATGGCAACTCCAACTAAAACTCATCCTTCCACACTGTCTGAAAAGTATGTCTCACTTGTTGAAAAAGAAAGAAAGACAAAAAACAACGTAACTGTCATGTACTATACAAGACAAAGAGAACATGATCAAAAGCAATGTAGGAAAGCGAATTAGATCCTGAAGCAGAAAAGGGACATTAGTAGACAAATGGTGAAATTTAAACATGATATGTAATTTAAGGAATGGTGTTGCACTGATGCTAACTTCAAGTATACAATGTTGACTTTAGAGAAAGGTAAGGAAAAGGGACACTAAATTCTGTACGCTATTGTGACTCTTCTGTTATCAATGGTTCAAGAATATCCAAGGTTTGAAAATCAAGCAGTTGGGCTCTGTGTGTAGCTTTGCGTCTCATGTTTACATAGCATGTAGAAGGCACTGAGTAACCCCTCCCAGGGACATAGACAGAGAGAGAATGTGAGGGAGGGAAAGAAAGATAGTGGGAAAAAGAGGAAAGAAAATAGAAAAAAATCAAACAATCAATAAATGTTGAATAGATGAAATGAGTGTTGATAATTTTACAGAAGAACCCTGCATTATAATAACTAATAGAGTACCAGAGGTAATATTGTTAGCATAAATTCTCTTACATATTTATAAGTGTATATTATATATAATTACATAGCCTTGAGTAAAATTATTCATAACTTTATACCATTTAATTTTATATGTAACCTATATCCAGAAACATATTTATATAGTTATAGAACATATATATTTTATACACACATATATATAGATAACACACATAAATATGTAGAATACCCCAATTTATGATGCTATAATCTTTTTAATCTCTGAAAATAATTTCTCATAAACCAAAAGCATAAATGTGAGTTGTGGTAATATACCAACGTGACACAAAATACTTGCCACCACCACCACATAAAACCCAGTTGATCATGCCCCTCCCTCTGGATGAAAGAATACAAATGCAGAACAACATGAGGTTAAAATGGGATGAAAGTGAGAGGCGATGGTGAATTTCCTGAAGGCCAGGAGGCCAAGATGAAGATCCCAGAGAGAGTATGCAGGGTTGACAGTCAGACAGTTAGGAGTTTCAATTCTGTTAACTGTGTGATCCTGAGCCAGTCATTTGAACCTCCTGAATTTCTGATCCTTAATCCATAAAGGACGCTAAGTCCGCCTGCAGGACTGAAGTAGTGCTGACTTGCCTGGAGGAGAGAAAGGAATCTAAACTGCTAATGTAATGTAAAGGTACGTGTTCTGCCTAACCATGTATGGGTGCTGCCCAGAAGACATTATATAAATTCACATTGGTTATCTTACCTATGTGCTAGCTATTTGTTTATTGAGGATTGTGTAACAGACAATCCCAAGACTTAGTCACTTGAAAGAAAAAGAAATAGAATGGTGTAGGAGGTCCTTCTGTATTTCTGTTGCTTTCATTGGTTGAATAAAGAGACTGCCTTAGCCTTTTGATAGGGCAGCCCTTAGGTGGGTGGAGTAGACAGAACAGAATGCTGGGAAAAAGGCAGAGCGGGAGAGCCACCCACCATGAAGCTGCCAGGTCAGACATACTAAATCTTTCCCGGTAAGCCACGATCTCATGGTGACAAACAGATTATTAGAAATGGGCTGAATCAAGATGTGAGAGTTGGCCAAGAAGAGGCTAGATATAATGGGCCATGCAGTAATTTAATTAATACAATTTCCATGTGGTTATTTCCGGAGTTAAGCTAGCTGGGAGCTGGGCAGCAGGACACAGCCCGCTCCTCTTTACTACAATAGGATTTATTTAGATTTCAAATCTGCAAACTGGGCTTGGGCCAAATGGGATGATTATTGCTTCCCATAGTGTTAGCACACAGTCCAGTTTAGAAGTTGGGACAATGCCCAGGCTGGGTCATTCACACACTGGGAACTGATGACAGCTGCTGGTGAGGACCTCAGCTGAGAATCAGATAGAAGACAGGTCTTTCATGACTTAGCATTAGTACACATAACAACAGGTCCTGAAGGTATAGCTCAGTGGCAGAACACTTGCCTAGGAAGCACAAGGCCCAAGGTTCAATCCATGATACTACCCACGGTCAACAACCAAAACAAAAACGTCTACAGAATCTCCTTCACCATGTTGATCCTCTCAAAGTAATTCTAAAAGCTGGAAGCCTCCAGAGAGAAGGTAAATAAACCCACCTCAGACTGTGAACTCATAAGGTCATGAAAAGATATCAGCCTGAAAAGAGTGCTGTGGCCACTTTGGAAAACTCCCTTCTGTCACATCAAAAAAGTGACTGATGCTCAAGTTAGCAAAATGGAAAAGGACAGTTGAATACCTTCAGTTCATCTAGAAACAGAAAAGTAGAACATGACAGAGTCTAGCAAGAATGGAGTATCTCCCTAACCAACTCTCCTTACATCATTTTCCGAGCCCTGGACCACCTCTTCTCTTCTGGTTTCTGTACACATACTAAACCCTTTCCTAGTGCTGGAAGACTAGCCTTCGCCTATTCACTGGCTTCCACCAGGTCTAAAACTTTAACCTTAGCCTTCTGTATAAAGGGCTCAGTCAGTATTCTCCTCACTCCTTCGTAGGCCTGAGAAATTCTACACCACCATCCCAGTGTGCCCTGCCGCCACTTGTAACTCTTTATGCCAGTATTATCCCTGACCTTTTGGTCTTCTGGGTCCACAAGAAATTTATGTTAATTAGCCAGGGAGCTGCTCTTAACCAATACCCAACCCCAGTTGACCAACAAATGCCTCAACTCCCTTGTCTTCCAAGATAACATAATTTAGCACATTCTATATTCCAGTCCCTGAAACAGAACTGTGTTCCAAAATGGTCACTTGGTTGATGAGGTAGATGTGTCTTGTTGGTATCTTTTTCATCCCTTCTCACTTTCCTATACCTCACCTGATGTTTCCTGAGATCTTCCACTGAATCCACTGCTACATTCAAACACTTGCCTTGGAGTTTGGGAGGAAAAAGAAGAGTCTGGAATATTCCATCCCTCTAGATGGATCAAAGTTAAGCCCCTGGGGAAATAGAGTGATTGGTCCAACTTAGGTCATATGACCATTCCTCATCAACTCTTCTATAATCAGGGAAATGAGTCATGGAATAAATATCAGGGCTTCCTGGGGTCTTATATCATCAGAAGTCTTAAGTGGGAGTTGTTTCCAGAAAGGTCTGAGGGCAGAAAGGTCCTCAGAAAATAGCAGCCAAATTCAACAAGATGGGTTTCTAACATGAGTTCAGAGCTTCCTCTGTAGGCAGACACTACTGCCCAAATCTTATCAAAGGAGGTTTCAATGATTAAAAACACAGTGCCCACCCCTGCGGTCCTGCTTCTCCAGAATTATAAACCAATGTCCTTCCTGGCGTACAGACACAGTGAGCTACTAGCTATGTGGGTGTCACTGTGGTGGATACTTGATATGTGCTCCCTGGTTTTACCCTAACAATTATACCGTTTAAAAAGAGAACACACATCGAGAAACGTTCCTTAGAATAGACTCACTTTAACTAACAGATAGTTGGCATAGCACTCAGATCACCATCTCACCGTGGGTTATTAGAACAATTTGCTACACTGTTTGAAAAGTCTTTAAGAAATAAAGTCAAACACAAATCTAATGTTACCTGGAAAACTATGCATGCCTGAGCTCACAAAAGAAGTTAATTCCAAAATAAAGTAATAAAATTTGTTTGGGGCTATAGATTCTACCACCTGTTCCTAGAACTCGTTTCTGGCTAACTGCCTGCTCAAAAAAAAAAAAAAAAAAAGGTAATGACAATACAGACCATGCCCCACCATGTGTTCTATTATTAAAAATTAGGTTCACAAAATAGAACTGGGAAGCCCAACTTTCAATAGTTTCAGCAACTTGTATTCGCTGTTAACTCAATTCATGAAGAACCGATAAACTTCCTCAGGGTTGCTCTCAGTAGCTTCTAGGGTTCAGTGGGAAGCCATTTTTGTCAGTCACAGTCACTATTTGTTTTCAATTCTTCCTTCTCTGTTTCTGAACATGTCAATGCCAAAGGAAGCAATTTGGAGAGCTTCCCACAGTGATCCCAGAGAGATAATGCTGCTTCTTAAGGACATGCAAACTCCCTACCATCAAGGCCAGTGCTGAATTCTGAGTACAGCTAAGGATGCTGTCACCTTGTCACACTCTGCTTTCTGACCTCGGGATGAAATGGCTCTTCTCAGACCCAGACACACCCAAGAATTCAACTTCTATTCCAATGCTCAACCAAGTGGCCACATGGGCAGTATTTCTCCCTTTAACTAAATAGAGTTGACCTTATGCATGCCTACTGAAGTAAAGGGATGACTAGGTGCAGATGACGGTCATAAGAATGTCTATCCCATGTGGCCAGAAGCACTGAGATGCTATGTACAATCACTTGAAAAATTATTGTTACCACTCAGCCAAATTAACTAGAGTCAAATCAAAATAACCACCAGAAAATTACCACACTTGGCTATATCTAAGCATTGCTCACTGACTCACCAGGATGGACTCCACAGTGGTATAATCCTTAAATAAATAAATAAACTTCATAGAGGGCTAAGGTAAAGTGACCAGAAACTCAGAAAGTTGAAAAACCAAAAGTCTCCAATGCACTCAAATACATCTAAAAGTTACATGGAAAGTCTGAAAACACCTGGTATTGAAACAAAAGACAGATCTTGCCTGGTAGGTAACCATCATACTTCAGAAGTAGAATTAGAAGTGACACCACGTTCTGCATATGGCAACTAGCATTGTACAGTTAAAGAATGACTTTTCCATACACGCACCTTTGAATGTACAGATGTACCTTCCAGATGTAGCCACCTCTCAGAAAGAAACTCACTGATGACCCTTGAAAATATGGGCTCTTAACAGAACATAAAAATAAAACCTTCCAATTTCTCAACGACAGCCTCTACACTCAATGAACACTCCACACCTTTGCTACATTTTCACCCAAGTGTCTTCCAGCTTAGTGAAATTAAGCATCCATAGTTGTGAATATGCAATGGGTATCTGATGTTAGCTACGTCTTTCAGAAACACTCTTAAAGCTAATACAAATCGAGCATATTGTACCAATACTACAGTAAGCTAGTCCCCACTTCCTCCCTATAAACATCTTATGCGGCAGGCCTTATTGTCTTTAGGAATCTGATTTCAGAAAGATTAGGTGATTTGTTCAATACATTATGGCAGAAACCTCTGTAGAATCGCATGGCCAGTTCTTGCTGCTATGAAATGTGGCAAAGTCATGACATGAAAAAGGTAGCCACTGTACTCAACTACTTGGAGGCCACTGTTGTGGTTTGATCGTAAACTCTTCCCCACAGGCTCACGTCTTTGAACATTTGTTTTCTCCAGGAGATGCCACTGTTTGGAGAGGTTGTAGACATCTGAGATGTAGGACCTAGCTGGCCACCATCGGTTATTACAAATAGGCTTTGAAGGTTATAGAGCTGTCCCAACCCAAGTACTTTGCTACTGTCTGCCATGTAATTGGCAGCCCCAAGCTTCTGTTGCCATGCATTTCCCACCAAAATTGATTACACTCTGTGAACCATAATATACCTCTCTTCCCTTAAGTTGCGTCTCTCATGATGATGAGAAAATTAACTAATACAGCCACCATTCACCCTCTGCTATTCATTTCTTCCCCCGACATCTGAGGAGGAGAGGAACATGCCCCATTCTTAATTAGGATAATGTTTAGGATTCTTCTTATACTCCTCATATTGTTCCTCAAGAAGTCATTATGACTGACAGTTCCCCCTAATTAGCAAATGTAAAAATAGATTTCCAAAAGGTAAATATTATATCCAAGTATCTCTGATTAGTACCAAGCTGGCATAAGGACCCACATCTAATATCTAGACAATTTCTCAGATTCTCTGGATTGGAGTTTATATGAGGTCAGAAGCCTGTGGGGTTCATAAGACCATGTAAAAAAATACAGCTTATGTGAACAGTAATTCTCATCAAAGAACCTCACAAAAATGAGAGAAAAGATCGGAAAATTCACACTTCTAACTCCCCTCAATCCCCAAAATTGTGTTTCTTAGCTTAAAAACTAAACAAATGTGCTGCTTTTTCCTGAGCTCTAAACACAGTCAAGCGTAAATTGTATTCCTAACCAGGCATGCACTGTTTGTGGGAAGAGCACCCCCTCACTTCTCTCCCTTTTCACGTACAATTGTGTCCCCCAAACCAAGTCCGCAGGCCTCTTACAGAGGCCTTGTTGTTGCCTAGGAAACCTGGCAAAGTAAGAAAACAGTAGTTTCACTCTGGTCTGGTGTAAAGTTCGAATAAGATACTATATCTTAAAAATTGATTTTGTATACTCCTTGGGCCAACTTCCTGGGATTAGATATTTCTGTTAACACATCATGTTTTCTTTGGGCTTCTCAGAGAGCCGCAAAAGTACAGAAGACGAAGGGCACGGCGGAGCTGAGCCATAATTCAGAAGTCAGGTAATAGGCAAGAGATGTTAATCCCAGCTGAGGGGAGCTCACAGAAATGGACCCTGACTGCCCATGAGTATCAAGAGCACAGCATCATGAATATTTATGGTGGAGTATGGGACATGATGGGAAACAAACTCAGCAGGAGCCCATCTATCCTAACAGCTGAGGATCATTTGGGGTGTTAAGATGAAGTTTTAAGGGACACCATTCAGATAAAATTCATATTTGAAAAGAATTATGAGTATGTTCCTAACGCCATCAAGGACAGAGTGTTGCTGGGTTTCACATGCTTTGTGAACATCTGCTAGCTTTTAAACTTAACTTATCTTGCACCATAAAGTAAGATTTGGTTTCAAAAATCTACCATATTTTTATGCTGGAGTGACCCAGATACAGAGTTTATGAAAACGTTGAAAAGAAAAATAGCCTGTGTAGATATACTAATCTATCCTACACTGACTTTCCAAACAGTGTTGATGGAAAAGTGTCATGTGGACAGTGGCTAAGCATGTGGATTCTGGAGCCAAAGTCCAGCAGCTCTGCCATTCCCTACAGACTGGGAGGCCTTCACTTCCCTGAGCTTCAGGTTCCCAGTGTAAAAACGTCCCCTCCGAGCGTCCCTTACATCGCTTAGGAGGGTTAAATGAGTTTCTCTTGGCCCATATCAAGTGCTATGGCAGTATTGCATTTCATTACTCTCGTTTAATTTTTATTTCACTGGGATGCTTTGGGAAAGAATTCAAAATAGGTATCATGCATTTCTATCAGACAAGGGTTATTGTCATTGTTGTTGTTGTTGCTGCTGCTGTTGTAGAATTAAAAGAAGGGCCTGAGAAGGTGGCTCAGTCAGTAAAGTGGCATCTGTGCTAGCAAGAGGACATGAGTGCAGAGCTCTAGCACCTATGGAAAACCCCGGGTGCAGTGGTATACCCCTGTAATCCCAGTGCTGGAGGGGCACAGATCAGACGATCCCTGGGGCTTGCAAGCCAGCCAGGCCAGCCAATCAATATGCTTCAGGTAGTGAGGGGCCCTGTCCCAGAAAATGAGGTTGAGAAGCAATTAAGGAAGATATCAGATGACAGGCTATGGCCTCAAAAAGAATGTGTGCACACACATACACACATGCGTGCGCGCGCACACACACACACACACACACACACACACACACGTACCTATACAGACACCCACAGAGAGAATCAGATGATGGATTGCACACACAGTAATGTGTTAAATGCTACATGAACAGGTACCTGAACGGAAGTACTAGCTAACTAAACCCTCTTTTAGCATGCATAGAAAGCCCTGCTAGTCATCAGGACATGTCATTGAGCGCTAGTCACTGAGTGATATTCAAAAGAATTTGATGATTCTCCAGCAAAAAAAAAAAAAAAAAAAGCAATTGCTACTTGCTACCAACTTTCATCAATCATTTAGTGTCCATGTCTCCACTTTGTCTTGGTCTACTGCATTAGTTCGCTCTGTGTTTTCATCGTGGTCATTCACACAGTACAGGCTGAACTACACTCTTCTCGCTTGAGAAGGAATGCTTTTCCTTCTTATTTATCCTACGTGTCTTTTACATCAGTTATCTTGATCCCATTCATTTCCACATCCCTTTCCACCCTCTGCCCCTGTATCACCACCCCCAGTAAAACAAAATTTATGAGAAAAAGGAAAAAAATTAAAAATCTCATCATGGAAGCTGCAGTGTGACACAGTTAGTCGGGCTGTAAACCCTTTGTCCATGTGTCTTTACTTGCAAGTGTTCCTTGCAAAGAATCATTCATTGGTCTGGTTTGAGGCCTCTGGTTTCTACTACACTGTCAATGCTGGGCCCTCACTAGGACTCTTCCTGGATAGCCTGTTGTTGCCCTGTGTTGTGGAGATCCTGCAGCTTTGGGTCTGTGGGTCAGGTCCCTTCACATGCTCCAGCAGATTGTAGATGGGGTAGATGTTGGGGTGGACCGAGTCATAACTCTGGATCTGGGCCTATGCTGCCTTAGAGATGGTCCACCAGCCAATTCTATCCTGTCCTCACCATGGTAAACTCTCTAGCTCTGCTCCTGTTAACACACACCCCTTGCAGCAATAAATGAGGGGTGGAGCCAGTCCTCCTGCTTTCATGGCCTCAGGGTCAGCTCTTCCACAGCTGCACCATCAGGGACTAGTGTGTTGTCCAGGTGAGGTACACGGCCCCTCTCCTAAGTGCTGCAGCTGGTGAGGTATAGGGTTAGTCTTCCTGCTCCCTCACATATCAGGCATTAATGGGCAAGCGGTGGTAGGGGAGGGCACCTCTCATCTGCCCACGCTACCACATGTCCGACGAGAAATAGAGGCAGCTCTCTTTAGCTCATAACATAGGATTGGGTCACCCTAACCTTC
This sequence comes from Dicrostonyx torquatus, assembly GCA_028555095.1. Lineage (NCBI taxonomy): Eukaryota > Metazoa > Chordata > Mammalia > Rodentia > Cricetidae > Dicrostonyx > Dicrostonyx torquatus. The sequence continues at coordinate 8,369,730 of JAQHUG010000021.1, forward strand.
GACCACCAGGCAGTCCTGCTATGCTGCCTAGGCAAGGGACAGGGCCCATTTACTGAGTGCTACAGCTGGTAACGGAGAGGGTCAGCTCTCCTTTGTCTGTTGCAGGAGGTAAGGGGTGAGGGATAGAGGGAGGCATCTCTCACCCTCCCACATTGCCACATGACAGATGAGTCATGAGGACAGTTCCCCCCATGCTTACAGATTGAGGGCTGTCTCACCCACACCTCCATCAACAAGATTGACTCTATTGTGTTATCCAGGTGAGGTGCAAGGCCTGCTTCCCAAGTGTGGTAGTTAGTGGGGGACATGGACAGCTATCCGACTCTTGTGACCTCAGGGCCAGTTCTCACACCTGCCTCAGGCATTGATAGGTGTTGGGGGGCAGGGGAGAAAGAGAGGAGGATGAGGGCAACTGTCTCCCACCCATGCCACCACAGGACAGATGAGTAATGGGAACAGTTCTCCCATGCTCACAACTTTGGGGTTGGCTCACCCACATCTGTGTTAACAGGGTTGGAGAGGTGCAGGGCCTGCTCTCCCGAGTGTTGCGGCTGGTGGGGGTCAAGAACAGTTCTCCTGCTCTTATGATTACAGGGCCAACTCTCTCACTTGCCCCGTGCTGCCTCAAGACTGATGGATAATGAGGGAAATGCTTTTCTTTTTTTCTCCTAGTCTTACTCTAATTTTGCTATTTATTATCTAATTTACCTAAAAAGAAAACAAAATGAAGCAAGTGGTATCTCCAATAAACTGGGTGCTGGCTACTCGTAGATTTTTATTATTGGTATAGTTCATTGATTTCAGCTCACTAAAATCTCCAACTATCATGTGGGTCCTTATTATATCCACAAACACCTTTCTAAGATGTACCTGCAGTCAGGTTCATAAATGTTTGAAACGCAGATTTCTACATGAGTGAAAAACTTTGCCTTGCACCCAACAGTCCATCTGCTTTGCAACCAGAGGAAGAATGCAAATGTCACGACGTTGTTTCTCTGCAAAACCCTTACTAATTGTCCAATCACCCTAAGATGAAGAACAAATTGCTACCCATGAGTTTAGATTGTGTGATTCTGGGCCTGTCTCCCACTGTGGATTCTCCTCCACAGTTTGGCAACGCTGCCCTTCACTTAACTACAACTGACCACTCACCTTGCTCACTATGAGGAGCAAGAAGAGGGTCCGTGCCTGAAAGACTAGAGTCAGCTTCCTCTCCTACCATATAGATTTTTAAACACTTTGTTGTTTCTATCTAGTGTGAGGTGAGACTCATTTTCTATGAATAAACATTGCTTTATGAGGAGTAAAACTGAGTGGGAGACAAAGATTCACATGCTGGTCCAGGGCTCTCCACCCTGGGCCCAGAAAAGAAAACGTGGGCCAGCCTGGCAGCTCTATGATGGCAAACATATAGCAGAGGATGGGAGAGAGAGGCAGAAGCGTTCATGCCCTGTGGAGAGAGGCGGATCTGTCTTTGGCTAGTCCCTAGTTGGGTCTCTCTCTGGTTTTCTCTGGTCAGTTATTACACAACACAAGGCGACTTCTTAGGTCTGGTGAGAGTTTATTAAAAGGGTTTTAGCTTGAGCCCACATTTCCTGGTCTACCCTGGGAACAAAACTGTGCTACATCACATAGTCATTACCTTACACACAAAGGGTTTGGGAATTTCAAAAATTGCCACTGCCACTTTGAAATATAGTTGTAAGCCCACATTAAAAATACCCAAGAAAAACAGACCAACAGACAAACAGTGTTGGTATTGGTCCATTTTATGTTCAGAATTACCCGTCTTTAGTGAAAGGGGAACCTCCACACACCATAAGGAGGATAAGCCCAACTGTGCAGAAACCTGAGACAGCAAATATCACCTTGCACGTTTAGTGTGGAAATGTTTGGGGACTGTTGCAGTTTGCTGCTCCAATGAGCTACCGAGCTATCTGCCTGGGATCCAGTCTTGTGACTGTCAGGACCACACTTTTCCTCCTTACCTTCTATGTAACTTCTTAGGACTCTAATCTGTTCCTGATACCTCCTCCAAGGGAAAGCTACTCACTCTGAAGAAATGAGATCACAGAGTGTATTTTGCTGATTTTTTAAAAAAGTAGTCTTCGACCTCTGAAATCAAGATGCGGCTGTCTAATAATGGTGCCTCTAAGTGAGTGTTCTGACCTCTCCAATCTTGCCAGTGTGTGCATGGATGTATGCCAGCCTCGGTACATGATTTCATAAGTCAGTTCTTGCCTTTTCGGGCGATGAACCTCCTGAAAACAACATAGGGAAAACTGGGTCCTAGCTGATGTCCTAAAAGTGTGGTTGCTATCTGTCCATAGCACCAAGAAAAGTCCAGCTTCGCATCTCTGAGCACTGCTGTGAGCTCCTGAGAGAAAAGTTCACAGTTCATAGCCAGGCCTTAAAAAGGGGCTGCTCCCCTAGAAATTTCAATGCCAGAAAATGGGTGCAGAAACCCATGGCCACTGAGCAGTCTGAGTCAGAGTAATCCAAAAGAGCTTTGCTTTCAAAATGAAAAAGCCTTCATAAATGCCTTCTCCAATTTATATTCCCCTTTTATGCGTGCATGAGAATGATTCTTAAAAACCTATGCAGCAGTAAATTTAAAACAAATTCTTCCCATAAGAAGAAAATCAATGTGTAAATGATAAGAACACACAAAGATATAATTTAAATTTAATTGGCAAAGTCTTTGATTTCTTTGCAGTATAGTCACGCACCATGCCAAGATGTTTCCATCAACAACAAGCCATGTAAACAGCAGTGGTCCCATAGGATTAAACTGCTTGATAATGTCACAGCCATCTTCATCTTTGTATGAACAAATTATGATACGATAGTCACACCATAGCAAAAGTTGCCTAATGATGTTCCCTGGGATGTATTCCCATCATTAAGAGATGCACAGTTGTGTCTAGAAGAGAGGCATGACTTACATGCAAGGCGGTTTTATAGAAAGACACTGTATTTCTTTTGTGGTTACCTAAATGTTCATTCACTGATTTATCTCAAATATAACTCTGCTTTTGTAATTATTTGTTTAATATGTGCTTTTCCAGCTTCCACTTCCATACAGAATTGGTGCCTTGAATAAAATAAACATAGTTTAAGTCTATTAGTGAATAAGTGAAATTAACGCATGAGCAGTGATTGACTGAAGTGTGGACAGAATTTAGCTCCTGGGTACCAGGACATCATCTGGTATCGTTCATGTCCACTTCCTGATTTCTAGGACTAGAGCTACAAGCAGAGTATGGCTCCATCTACGTGTTGCCTGATTGTCACAGTTTTTCTAAACAAACAAACAACCCCTCCCCCTCAAAAGACTTTAAAACTAACAATTAAAAATAATGAATGCCTCTAGGTAGGTCATGAGTCCTCTGTCTTACAATCCTATCACTTATTTTTATCTACATCATTTATTTGGGCCTTGAAGACTTCCAGATTTTAATGTGTGCTCTGTAATTTTACACTAATACTCAATAATCACATTCTTCATGTAGCCAAAAGATGGTGACTGAGCAGTAGGAAAGTCTCACCCAGAAAACACTTAATGGAGAGAAACCAAGTGGTCAGACTCACCACATCCCTTTTGGATTGCTGTATGTGGGCGGCAATGCCAGCTGCTGTCCACAGGTGGCAGCGGTCCTTCACTGTGGTGAAAGCTAAAAGGGTTCATGCTTCCTAGGTCCCAGTCCTGGAGCAGGAAGTGATGCCTGTGTTGGAGCTATCTGACTTCATCAACCACCTCTTCTTGGCTGGTGCTCAGATGCAACGTTTCGATGGGAGGATGAACTCAGGTCCCTGTGCTGCCATACCCTGTGTTTACAACGCTGAGAGACAACGCAGTTGGCAACTGAAAAGATGGTCCCTGAGTTTCCGGTCTTTCATTTAAATAGAGCAGCAGGAAAAGTTGATTTTCCTTACTGCTTATTTTACTCCTTCATTAATTTTATTTTTCTTTTCATATCGTCCTAATGGGCTTGTATATCTCAACCATAAATCCCCAGGACACTGGATAACAAAATTAAGACTTTTAAAACACGTATTTTCATTTTTAATACCATTTTATGCATGTAGAAACGTAAGGGAGAGGTCAGTTCTAAAGGAGTTAAAATTGAACAGTATTCTACCTCTAGCTAATTTCTGCAGGTAACAGCATTGCCTAGATATCCATCCAAAAACAAGAATTTGGTTTCTTTATCTTCTGCTATTTAAATCTAGGCTGAATTTGTTTTGTTTGTATTTCGGTTACCAAAGTAATGTAAGAATAGTCCCACACTGTCAATATTCCTTTATGACATATGGCAATGATTCTCTGTTGGACTACGATGTCACCTACAGCAAAGAGTAAGTCACGGCAGATCACTTTCAAGGGACTAACTTCCCCAGAGAAAGTTGCTCTTCCTAAAGATATGACCGCTAGCAGGGGTGCCTGTTCATGGTGCTTTAACTATTTCCCCCCAAGAGGAAGAAAACATGGCCATAGAAGCAGCATTCGTCAGCACTGTATTCTTTAAGCTGCACAACCTGGGAAAGTTTTAAGAAACATGTAGCCTTTACAAAGTACGTATTACGGAGTGAAGGCAAAACTGCCTTAGGTGGGCCATATAGACGCAAAAGGACGTCTGCAAATTCATACCTGTGTTTCCCGGGCAGGAAAAGCATGCTCAAGACAGATAAACCCATTTGGACTTTCAAACAAAATACAGTATGATGAGGAATAGACATGAACCATCTTAGTTTTCCCCTCTATAGGACATTTATTTTCTCATCAACGTCACTCCAAAACAAAGCAAGCAGTGTGTGGCTTCTCTTGCTTTGCCTGGGTGGCTCTTCTGGCTGCAGCTGCATACGTCTTGTGCCTGATCCTCAGCTCTGAACCATCACACAAGCTACAAGCTATCGAGGAACTCCTCTTCCCTGCTGTTGCTCTTCCTTTAGACCCTTCCATTCACCCACCTTTGCCCAAGGTTAGTAGAGTGCCACCAGCTTGTCCATCTTCCATAGACGCAAACAACAGTTTGCCTGCTGCTGGTCGTAAGGACAAACAAAACACCAAGCAGTCTTGAAACCACCACACTGTGGGTAGATTTGGGCACAAGACCCTGAGTAATATCCACAATGCTACACTGTGTGGAAAGGCTCTGAAGGTGGGATTCCTCTAAACTGTTTGAGAGCAGGTCTTTCCCGCTGCTCAGTATCATCCTACAGGGATCTCTAAGGAGTTAGCCAAACCTAATGACCTGAACCACTGTCGGCAGAGCCAGAGTATCACCGGAAAGCAACAGAGAAACAAGAACAAGGCACCATGCTTATCAAGTCCCTAGAAAGTAAAGCACTTTACATACATCACGTCAAAGAATTCTTTTTTTTTTTTTTAGTTTTTCGAGACAGGGTTTCTCTATGGCTTTGGAGCCCTGCGCTGGAGCTAGCTCTTGTAGACCAGGCTGGTCTCGAACTCACAGAGATCCGCCTGCCTCTGCCTCCCGAGTGCTGGGATTAAAGGCGTGCGCCACTACCGCACTCTATGCTAGAATTTGATGAGAGGAAACTGGGATCCATGGCTAACTTACCTGCTACTTGATTCCCTGCAGCGTATTAATGTAGGTCCACATGCTTCTGAACCCTGGAGTAGTTTTCCTACTCTCTTCCAATGTCCCTTTACCTGCTTTCCTGTTAAAACAAACAGAAAAACCTTTAATCCTTGCTTTGGAAATGGCCATCCTGGGACCAATGGAAGAATAAACCTATGAAACATATTCTCTCCCATTCTTCTCTCAATTACTTTTAGAATACTTATCATAATACTTTTATAATGCTTATTACTTTTCCTTGCGGTTACTTGGCTGTGGTTTGTTATTGCAGAGAACACCCATGTAAACTAGAAGTGAGTTACACTCCAATGGAACACTCAGCAGCCTAGTTCCAGACCAGTTTCCACTTGTTAATACTGTTCAGTGATAGGCATCCTTGACTTGAACATAAAGGGAATTCTTTCCAGGTTATGATACCTGAACTCAGCACTCGTGATATGAGTTCTATAGGCTCACTCCCTCGAATCTCAAATAATTACAGATACTTAAGAACCAATCTGTACTCAACCACTTTATCCGCCCAGTATCTGAAACAAAGTAGGAAGGTGAATTTTCCCCTAGAAACAGATAGGGGGTGCCACTCAAGATGTCACTATAGTATGGCTTGAAGTTCTTTGGCTTCCACATTCCACCTGACCAATGTGGAATTGCAATGAAATGAAGAAAGGCAGAATTACGAAGAATATAGGTTTTACTACTGAGAGTCCTGGACAGCCTAGCTACCAGGGTTCGTGCTAGTGAGTGTAGAACCAACCACTGGACTCTCAAAGAGGATTTCAGATTGACAGTTTCCAAAGGGATGGAGCCTCTACATTAGTCTCTTAGATAAAGCAATTAAACTAGACATCGTCAGGTTTCTAGAATCTTCTGCTTGGCTAAGGTTTGATATCAAAATCTTCCTTATTCTATTTGAACATGCTTTCCCACTGCTAGGAACCTCCCTAGCACAGCTTCAGCTCCTTCCTTCCTTTACTCAAGAAAGACAGAAGTGTGGGAAACACGGAAATACTAATGGAAACGTGCCACAGTGTCCCTTGTGCCTACAAAGGAAATTAACCCCAGGGAGGCCTGCTTTTTGAGCCCTTGAGATTTTCATAGACCAAGAGGAGTTTTGGTTTTTTGCAGTTGTTATTTTCTAATTTTGGAAAAAAAAATGTGTGAATTTGAAAGGAACATCTAAAAATAAAATAAATAGAAATTAAAAAGAAAAGATTATCTGTGAGAAAAGTTGCAAATCGATGACTATAGTACACTTTAAGGACTTAGAATTCTGTCAGTAAACAATACAACAACGTTAACAGCCACGAATCCCTCCATATTCTGTGTTTACATGCAGACGGAATATTCATAATCCTGCCAGTGTTCATCAGCTCTGTTTTTTTTATTAATCCTGTATTAGCCTCCACTAGAAACATTTGTGAAAGAAAAATAATTTCTACTAGCAGCATTTTCCTTGCGGCTACCTGGCTATGGTTTCTTATTGCAGAGAATATCCACGTAAACAAAGTAAGTCACACTCCAACAGGACACTCAGCAGCCTGGTTCCAGATCAATTTCCACTTGTTGATAGTGTAGACAAATGCCTTCCTGCAATATTTTTAAAGAACCCTACTTCAGTGAGCTCATGACCTAAGACTTTCCACGACCACAAACACGCTCCATTTCCTGGTAGTCTTAAAGGAGTCTTGGAGTCTGAGAATGGAAACCACAGGCTACCTACAACTTTTAAGATTTCCTTGCTCCTAGGTAACAACTTGGGAGTCAAAGTACTTCCTTCTGATCCTCAGTTTCAATGTCTAAAAGAAGCAAAAAACCAAAGAGGTCTAATACCCTTTGAGTTTTAGTGTGCTTGTTCTAGCCCACGAAACAAGTGTTAAAAATGCAGAAAATGTGATGCGAAATTTACACAGATTTAAAGACTTGGAACTAATGTTCCTTGATAAGGATCTTTCTGACATGGTAAGTAAAGCTAAACAAGGACGCAAGTGAGATGAGAGAAAATGGTGGCGTGACTGTTTTTCACATCCTGTGGGCCCCCTGAAAATTCCCAGTACCTATGGAAGAAAGGATACACTTCTCCTTTCCTCCAGCTAATGTCCCCAGTGAGCTTCAGATATGACCGCCTTGGCCTTCTGTCTCCAGCAGTGCTAACAGACCTTGTCTATGCAGAAGGGTACTTGGATCCTCAGACTCTATGCTTGGGGAGGCCTTTCCCGGGCCATGTGATCAGGGAGGGGACCCTCCCAGTCCAGCAGATGGACAGCACAACCTTGGCTTTTTTCGTGTGAGGAGTGCTAGAAAACTGGGCTTTGGGGAACACATCATTCCTACACTCAGGGTTTGGTTACCCATACTCCTTTTCAGCATCTCCCCAGTGGAAACACCCAATGTCAAGAGTACCCACCTGCTGCAGGTGCCTAGGAATGTAACTCAGTCAGGTTAACTGTCAACAAAGCAAAATTAAAGGAGGCACAGCAGGTGGAAATAACTGGGAGGGAGAGGTATTTACCCTAAACTTTCCAATACTTTAGAGATCAGAAATAGTCCTGGTAATTAATAGGTGTTTTCTGCTAACACATTTGAGAGTTTCCCAACCTAGGAAACTTCAGAGAAGTATGACCAAATGGTTTCCCTGGATAAAATGAACTGTGTATTTCTTTCTGCAGACCTGAACTTTGATGTGGGATGCCCTTCTGTATATGTTGCTTTTGTTGCTTACTGAATAAAGCTGTTCTGGCTAAAGACGTAGCAGAGTAAAGCCAAGCGGGAACTCTGAATAGAGAGAGAGAAAGTAGGCAGAGTTAGAGAGACACCATGTAGCTGCCAAAGGAAGCAGATGCCATGTAGCTGCCCAAGAAAACAGCAGGTAACAAACCACGAGCCTCATGGTAAAATATAAAATAACAGAATTGGCTTAATTTAAGATGTAAGAGCTAGCTAGAAATACGCCAGAGACATTGGTCAAACAGTGTTGTAACTAAAATATTTTCTGTGTGATTATTTGGGTCGGGATGACCAGGAAATGAACAAGCACTCTCCATTTACAGACCTTCAGTGGAATATAGCCCGATTTCAGCTGCTACTTTACCAGCGCTCTGGATCCACCTCTCTGTGCCCGTGGCCACCGTGTCCCAGTATAGGAACGTCGAGGTGTATGTGACCCAACAAAAGTCAAGACTTGAGCTGGAGCATGGCTCCTAACCAACTGTCATGGCAGGCGGTCTGTGATGCAGTATACCACAGCTTCTTCTGAAGAGTTAGCTCACCAGCATTCCCTCATCAGCATCTAGATGGCCCCCCAGAGGCAGGCTTTGTGTAGACCCCCCGATAAAAGAGACTTAGGGAAGAGATAGTCCTCACAGAATATCCCAAGATACTCAAGATGAATGTTACAACAAAAGTGGCTTCCAGAGGCCCAGAACCTCTACCCCTGTCTGTTGGAAGTGGGAAAAATACAATGGGAAAATATGTGTTTCAGGGCATAACAGACAGGTGTGGAGGTGTAAAGGGTGTCGGAGAAACCTTAAGGTCAGTAGAGATGAAAAGACAGGGGAAAAAAAGGCCAATTCTCAGAGGACAGGGTTCAGAGAATGAGGCTCATGTTAATAGATATCCAAGACAGGATCATCCATCAGAATTCAAACCTTTGCTACGGGAGGGCTCCATGTGTCCTTGCACTGCAACAGATAGACTAGACTCACTTTATAACTTGGTAGAACACACAACAAAATCCCCAGTCAGCAGCTTGGTGGAAGGTTAGAGGTTGGGGGAGGGCTTATTGAGAAGAGAAATGGGTACCTTTCTTACTAGGAACTCCTGGCAGGAGAGGGAAGAGCTGAAGGAGTCTAATAGCAAGGCTTAAACGTCATGGTTTAAGGTTCCCTCATAGGATTGACAGGCTGACTCTCCTCAGAGTGAAGAGCCACACCCCCTGATACACACTCCATCTCTGACTGTCTTTCTGGGCACTGACATGGATAGCTGGAGCTGTCCTGTCATTTTAACTGGCATGGAATCAATTTATTTCACCTAATTCAAGTTTTACAGAGTCATGCTGCTACTGATGATTTACTCCAACATGGTGCGTGTGAGCAGGTGGTGACAGAAGTGTACCAAAGGGCAGCGCCTGTGGTACCACACAGCCACCTGGGCATGTTCCACCTTCTAGTGCTGTCAAATACATCGCTATATACTGGAAATTAGAGGGAGACTCCCTCAAGCTCAAATAATAAAACCCAAGGCATACAGTGACATAACTCTAGTAACTCATTTGAATATTGGTTACATGAGATAGGAAAGCTTAACATAAAGCTTCCAGAACAATTAATGACTATAGTCCGTGTCCAAAGGCACCAGGAGAGCTCACGACAGCAAACCACAGAAGCATGGCACCATTCCCCAAGTGCTAGGAATCAGAAGTTCCATGAAACTCTGAAAAGTGTCAACAGAATGGGCAATTCTAGGGATAAAAATGACACTTCCCAAAACTTCTCCATACCTAACCCCCTACTTGCCTTAGGAAATCATTGAAGAATTTGTGAACCGTACCTTCCAGTCTTTAATATTGTGTCTAATTTGACTTCCTTATCGTCAGGTTTTGATGTCATCTTCCCAACTCAATGTTCAGTCCACTGTTTAGCACTGATTGTTTAAAGGATGTGTGCCTTAACTGAAAGAATGAGTTCTCCTCAATCTTTAAAAAAATTATAATGATGGTATATTTACAGCCTTAGAACCGATTTGGTATTAATACCAAAAGCTAAACAAAACAGCTCCACCAGCTTTACTGAAAATTTTCCTATCTTCAAGAAACATAAAATGTCATATGGCTATGGTGACAATGTCCTAAATCCTGACTCTAAATGATAAGTAATATCCATTTCCTTTGCAACTCATCCCTGTAGTGATTCGTGAGAGCTCATCCTGAATAGAAAGAACATCTACACACATTCACAAAGAAGTTTCTAACTGTGAAATCCCTGCAAATCACCAATGCCATATGACCCAGTGTGGACAGTGATGTGCATTCAAAGGTCAGTCAGAATCCAAAAATAATTGCAGAGCTATGGGCAATATCTTCAGAAATGTCAAAAAGGAATTCATTCATAATGGAAGACTGAATTCTTAGAATCCTCTTTCCATGTCTCCTTATCTTGAATTGTGTGGAGTTGGCCCCAAGAATGTTTCTTCACTCTGTCAGGGGTGCTCAATCTTTTGACATTGCAACACCATGTCATCATCTACAAAGTCCATGCTCGAGAGTCATGTAATCAGGTTACAAAACAAAATTGCAAAAAAAAAAATTATCTCATAATGTTTTTAAGTAAGTTTCTGAGTTTTCTCTTAGGCTAGATTCATGGCCATCCTTGGCCACATGCAGTCTGTGGGTTACAGGTCGGACACATCCTCCACTTCTTCCAATTGGGCCACACTGACTTTCCTTCCACCCTTTCAGAATCTCTCTCTCTCTCTGTTTCTGTGTCTCTGTCTGTCTCTCTCTCTCATGCATCTGTATATGTGCATGTGTGTATGTGCATGTGTGTGTGTTTAAGAAAAAGGGATTGAAATGATTTAAGGTTTTAATTTATTTTAATTGCTTCAGAATTTTATTCTTACATATCATGTTTTGAACAAATCCACCACTTATCCCTCAGCCTAATCCATTCCTTATCCTCTGCATTGATTCTTAACTTCATGTGTATTTTAATTTTTTTAAATCCACTGAGTCCACTTAGTGCTATCTATTTGTGCTATGTGTGTGAGTCTAGATCTGTTTACTGTAGCATGAGCAACCTTCCCAGGACCACCTATCTGAAGAAAACTGGCCTTCCCTCCTCCAACAGTCATCACTTCTCAATAGCTTCTAACCTAGGGGTAGGACTTCATGAATCCCTCCCTTGTCCATGTTGGGATTTGGTCAGGCTTGATTTGTGTGGGTCTTGTGCATGTAGTCACAGCTACTGTGAGTCCCTCTTTGTAAAGGCCCCAATGTGTCTAGTACATACTATTTTATTGTAGAAGTCTGCTCCCTCTGTCTCTTATAGTCTATGCCCACTCTTCTGCAGTGACCCCTAGGCTTCTCTCTCCAGAATTTCTAATTAAAATATCTTTTACTTGCCTGTATTTGTTACCAAACCCCCAAACTGTATAGCAAACCCTAAAACTCAACAGAAAATAAAAATTATCTTCATAACATAGAGAAGGGAAGAGAGATCTGTTATTTTCTTGCACTCATAGGATGATGTCTTTCTAGAATAATGATCAAATGCTTGAGAGCAGAACTCTCATTCTGTCATTTAGGAAAAACTGTAAAAAAAAAAGACATATTCTAGAGCAGGCTTTTCTGTCTAAAATATAGCCAACTTCTTAGGATCTGTGGCCATAAAAATAATAAGGGTTCTTGATACCACTTGTGTCAACACCTGCCATTGGACCCAGACTCTGCTGTGTTGGCTGCTCACGGACTTTAAGAAAAAAGTTGAAACTTCTCTATCCTGGATGAACACTTGGGGGTTTACTCAAATGTCCCTTTGCTATATGATTTTTCTTTGTTGTGTTCTATTTGCCCTGCTGGTAACTTGGTGGGATGCTCAGGGGCAGGGGGAATACCCTATGTGTAGAAGCTGGCCTTTCATGCTGTGCTGTATGTGAAGAGGCAGAGCAATTTCTTGACTTGAATGTGCTTCTGTAGAAGACAGGGTTGGATGGAGAATGTTTCCACAATTTGCCACTCAATTTAGGCCATACTGCAAAATCGTTACTTGCAGATAGATGGCACAATTCTGGCTCAATTGGGGCTTTACTTCTTCAAATGCCTATGACAGGGGTCTTTTCCTGTCAATGTCTTTTGGGTAACAAATGGATAGAAGCAGAGAATTGTTTCATTTGGAAATATTTTTGTTGAAGAATTTTTTTAACTTTAAAAGTTCTTTTTTCTTTTTCTTTTCATTAGCTTATTTTTATTTTTTATTGAAAATAGATTCTTTTCTCATACAATACATCCTGATTATATTTTTCCCTCCATCTACTCTTCCCAGTTCCTCCTCACCTACTCTCCCCTCTGGATCCACTCCCTTTCTGTTTCTCATTAGAAAAGAATTGGCTTCTAAGAGATAACAACCAAACATGGAAAAAAAACATAATAAGATGAAGCAAAAGCTTTCATACTGAAGTTAAACCTAGCAACCCAACAGGAGGGAAAGAGTCTCAAGAGCAGGCAAAAGAGTCAGAGACCCACTTGTTCTCATTATTAGGAGTCCTACAAAAACACTGAGGTAAAGCTATAATATATACACAGAGGACCTGGCACAGACCCATGGAGGCCCTGTGCTGTTGCTTCAGTCTCTGTGAGCTCATATGCACATTGCTTAGTTGATTCAGAGAGCCGTGGTCTCCTGGTGCCCTCCGTCTACTCTGACTCTTACAATCTTTCTGCCTCCTCTTCCACAGGATTCTTTGAGGTGAGAGATTTGATGGAGACCTCTAATTTAGATGCTCTCTCTCTCCAAAGTTGGTTGGTGTCTCTGCATCTGGTCCCATCTGCTGCTGGAAGAACACAGTCTAATGATGACTGGATACAGCACTGGTCTATGAGTATAGCTGGCTATCATTAGAAAACATTCTATTTTGTTTGTTTGTTTGTTTTGACCAGTCACCTTTGGTTCTGCCCTAGGGCCCCGGGCTATCTAGTCTTTGGTTCTTGGCTACCCAAGCAGTATCGGGTATGGGTTACTTCTCTGGAGTGGGCCTTCAGTCCAACCAGACATTGGTTGGCTACTGCCAAAACTCCGTGCTACCATTTCTCTAACATACTTTTCAGTCTAACAGATTGTAGGTTAAAGGTTTTGTGACTCTATTGGCCTGCAGAGTACCTTCCTGCACCAAAGAGACTAGAATGTAGGGGTGAAGGCTCCATGCAGACACCAGCTTGACTTCTCCATGTTCAATGAGCTGTGTGGGTATTGTCCTTGGCAGTAGGGCCCCACTGTCAGTTTGAGCAGAGCAACTCTTTAAGTTATTGTCTTGCTTGAAGATGAAGTCCCAGGTCATAATAACTCAAGGAAGTTAAGTGTCAGATAGCCAACTCTGTCATTACAATCTGGCAATCCGGTCACAAAAGCTGGAGTAGAGTATGCTTCTGTTAACCAGGAATACCTGAAGGATAATAGAGTCTCCTGTCTTGAGGGATGGGGTATATATGTGGGGAAACAAACAGAGCTGAGGGGTAAGGACATGTTTTGACAGCATCACTTCTTTTGGGGGATAAATCTGAGGGTGCTTATCTTATCCTGAAGGGATGATCTATTCACTGACATTCTCTTACCTGCTTTCCCAGGTATGTTCCTAAGGGGATTTCTAATTCTAAAGTCAGGGTTATTAGAGGGGTTAGGGGCAGCTTTCAATGCTGGGACAGAAGTCTATTACACTGGGATTCATCTATTCATTCAAGATTATGGGCTGCACAGTGTGCCTCTTGATGAGCCTATTTGCCCATTCTTTCCTTATTAACCACATACCCAACAATGCTAAGAGACAAATAAATCTGGTAAATGTGATCTCTCATATCTCGATAAATAGGGAAAATAGACCCAAATAGTAAGCAAACAAAGAAAAGCAATAAGTGCTAGTTCAAAGTGCTGAGAAAGAGCCAATGAAGAGCCCAACCACAAGTCAAGGGGCCCGGAAGTCCTCAGAGATCAATTCCTCTTCCCTGCACTGTTTGTTCAAAAATTTGAGGTACAAGAAGCCTGAAAACAATAATTTTGCTTTCTGAAGAACAATAGCAACAACAGATATGGGCCCAATTCCCATCTTCCTGGTCCATCTCTAGAAAAGGATCCTCCAACCTTGGCTTGCAAATCTTTCTTCCAGGGAATCATTGAAAGTCAAATTTAAAATTTGCTGTCTTATATCATTTACTATCATCAGAAAAATAATACATACTATTACTATCATTTAAAAATAATCTAAAATTTTCACATATAAACTCTAAACCTTTGTTTGTAGTCACGGAATCTCTGGAAAAATCTCTTAGTCCAATAATGTGCCAGCTTCTACCATATACCCTGGAAGCCAAACTCAATCGGAAGGTTCCAGAATCCCGATTCTGAAGATAAACTTTGAATTGTTATTCTTAAAACCCATCTTGTGCAGCTACCTCTTGCCCTTGACTTCCTCCCAGTCTACTTTTGATGTGTCCCCTGTGTTATCACCACCTGCTGCCACCTGACGGGGCTATGGGGCGGCAGCGGGGGGGCGGGGGAGGATCATCTCAAGGGTTCATGGAGATGGAAGGAAGGGTACGACAATAAGCCTTCTAGTTTAGTCAAGATTTAGAGGGATCTTCACTCCCTTTGCCAGGTAGATAATGTGACATTTTGAGTAAAGGAAACTAAACTTTTAACAAACAGTAGAACAATTTTAGCACAACACAAAGATATTGATCAAACTATCAAAGAGGTTTCAGTTTTATTTACTAAACACTGTGTTGCTGGGCTGGGCAGCAGCCAGTCAGAACTACAAAAAATCTGAGCTCAACTGGTTTGCATATTGCCCTTGGAGGTGGGAGGGGAGGTTACAGTTTTTCCCACCTGCCCCGTCTGTAAATATTTATTCAGTATTTCAGCACACTTCAAATTTAGGAATTCAGTTGTTTCTTTACCAGTTCCTCAACACCGAGCAGAAAAAGCGAGTTCTGAAGATGGAGGCGACAGCATTTGCTTGACACACTGAACCTGGATTACACATTAAACGAGAAATGCTCTTCTTGTGCCAAGTTCACGGTGAAGTAAAGAACAAGTGACCTTCGCAGCCAATGATACAGCCAATAAAATGGCTGGAAATCTGCCCTGTTTGCACACGGAATCAGAAAATAAAATAAAATACAAAGAATGCATCCCATTCTTCTAATTTCTGCATCTTGCCTCAGCCGCTCTCCCCAGAGCTTTACTCTAACCCAGTTGCCAAGGAGGCTTGAGGGGCTAGCCTCTCTGACACACCATTAAGGATCCTGCAGGCCCTCCTGGGGATATTCCAAAAGCATTCTGTAGGGAAACTGGCTCCTTCTCCAGGCTCATCATATGGAAAGTATATTTCTCTACACAGCTGGCAAACAAATCTCTTTGAAGGAGATAGCCAAGAGGCTGGGGTTGGCCCTCATGTAATGAGTTCAGCATCTCTCCCTCTCCCCAGCCTATAATATTCTTCCTCCCTGGTAGTTATTTATTATTCAATATTTATACAAGCTATAAATGTGCAGAGCACTGCACAATATCACAGAAAGGGCCAATGCATTAACAACGCCTTCTCCTAAGGAACAGAAAGGGACCCACAAGTGATGCCCACAGGCAGAAGCTGCCAACGAGAGTGAGAGACTGCTGGATGGCTCAACTTATCAGTGTCAGGGGCACACCTTAGGCACCAGAGCTCCTCTACCCCACTGTGATCTCAAGGAGGAAGCGGTTCTGCCTCTTCTCTGTGTGTCTGGCTTTTTCCACATTTGTTTTGTAAACAATAGTAGACATAGTAGCCTAGAATTAAGACATGCACCATAAACCACAACTCCTATTTCCAGGCTAGATTCAAGGTAATGGAAGTTACTCCAAGAGGAACACTTTGTCAAGCAGTGTTTCTAAACATGAGCTGTATAATACCCCACTGGAATACCCCATCAATATTTCCTATAACCTACTTAAAAATACACTGTCCTGATGTTTTCCAGCAAGGATCTGAATGGTGTCTCTGCTAATCAGGAAATGGGCGCAATAAAAAGTCAGACAGAACCACCCAAGGTCATGTCACCGGGAAATGACAGAGCTTAGTTCTTGCTGCTCTCTGGTCCTTCCTTGGTTGCTCTGGGCTTT
Organism: Dicrostonyx torquatus; assembly: GCA_028555095.1. Classification (NCBI taxonomy): domain Eukaryota; kingdom Metazoa; phylum Chordata; class Mammalia; order Rodentia; family Cricetidae; genus Dicrostonyx; species Dicrostonyx torquatus. The sequence continues at coordinate 8,386,198 of JAQHUG010000021.1, forward strand.
GGTTCTTCACCAACTGTTTTCTCTTATTTCCCCTAAATATCTTTCTATCTTTCACCTGCAACTCTAGGCATCCCTCAGCATCATAGCTTCTGTATTTTTCTCTGGGGTTCCTTTGGCTTTTGCTCTTGTTTCTATGTACCTCCTCTGAAATCCCAGCCCTAGTCTCTCAAGTCACAGCCATCAGCCCTTTATGGGGAAACCCGTCACCTCTCCAAGCCTGTACTGAGAAGAGGAAGAGGTTGCATACTTTGGAGTCAGGAGACCCTAGAGCAAAGTATCAGGACCAATATCTACCATCTGTGAGACCTTGTTAAGCTCTCTACAACTACAGCTCATCTTCAGTATAAAGGAAAGACTTTCACATACAGCCTGATGCCCACTCTCCCCTGGTATCTATGGGGCTCTCTGAGATCTGTTTTGATGGAGACCCTGACTAATACAGTAGGGGTCATGCTCACCAGTGTGATGTCACAACATCTCCACTCTGCAGTCTCTCCATACACATCTTCTGGATCCGATGTTTGAGATTACTTTCCATTTCCAAGCATAATCTGTAGAGTCGATCTTTGTATTTGAAATGCATTTGCTCTTGAGATCTGTTGCTATGTCCAAGTACTAGTGAGCACCCCTAGAAAATTCCAGTATGGGCTTTACACCCATTACCCTCTTTATCACAGCCAGAATTAGTCCCTGCCCCCACTCCCCTATAAGAAAAGAGTAGGGACAGTATCTTTTATAGGAGTGAGCTATTCACAGCATATAGATGTGATCTAGACCCAGCAAATGATCAATAAATGTTGGGACCATTTGGAGTCCTGGCCTTCAGCTGCTGTTCCCTGCTAGAGATCTTTACATCTGATTTGAGTTACTGAAAGCTGTGCTTCATGAGCATGTGTTACCTTGCCTTGAGGATCAGAGGATAAGGTTTTTACCTGTTGGCCCACCTGACTGTTGGGTATTTAAGCCTCCATGGTGTACTGAATAAAGGGCTTCTTACCAGTAACTAGAGGTCCATGTCTCTGTCTCTCTGGCTGTGCTTAATCCCTCTCTGTCTGTCTGTCTTGCGTATTTGTGTGTTTCAACCTCCAGCCTCTAGCCCAAAGCAGCTTGCTAACTTTATGGTAGCGCATAGTATGCAGACAGGCAGACGTTGTGTGTGGCAAATAAATGATCAATAAATATTGGCTGAATAACTAACTGTATCCTACTGTACATCATTGCTCCGCCTGGTCTGCTAAACATTGGTTATCACATACCTTACACTACTTCCATCCCATTATAGTGGATAAAAATTATTAGTCAGGCAATCTTTACATCTCCTGTATACATAAAAAAAAAACCTACTTTAAAAGCTGGAGATACAACTTGAGTGGCAGAGTACTTGCTTAGCATACACAAACCCTGAGCTTGATTCCCAGCTCTTAAACTGGATGTGGTGATTCATGGCAGTACTGAGGGTATGGAGACAGGAGGATCAGTACTTCAAGAATAGTCCTAGTTAGGTAGCAAGATTGAGTCCAGTCTAGGCTACTGGAAACTCTGTTTAAAACCAACAGAAACAAAGTAATACAAAAATAACAAAAATGCTTTAAATTCTAAGTTTATGAAAATTATTTGCAACATTGCATTCATCCTTTGACCAAAACAAAGATTTGATTCCAATAAGGAACACATAATTCTTCCTCACAAAGGTAAAAAATTAACATGGAAAGTTTCTTCTATATATTACAAATGTCCCTAACACTTCTAGAACCAAATTTATGTTATTTACAGTTCTTGATTGTAACATTGTAAACTGTGACAACTATTTCCATATTGTGGTATGTCTATTGTTCTCTTTACCACAAAAAGACAGTCTTGAACCCCAAAACATAGAAGTAACATAAATATTCTATTACCTGAGAAACAATCTTATTTTTGATGCTAAGTCATCTCTTTGGGAAAGATCATTGTCAAAATTAACCCAAGATTAATTTGGAGGAATCTTATTATGACTGAATAGTTAAAAGATGATTATGAAACAATTACTGCTTTGAATACCTAGTTTTAAAAACTTTGATAGAAACAAAGTAAATTTTAATAAAACACTAATTTTTTGATAATTGTGTGTGGAGCCAAATTGCAAGTTTAGGTTTTGTTTTAAGGACAAATAAAAATATTCATGAAGGGAAATCTGGATTAAAATAAGACAGAATCAAAGTAGAGCACCTTTCCCTTGAGAATGAGGTTTAGAATTGAAAGTCGAAGGGAAGTGATATGGGGCAAGGAAGAGGGCAGGAGAGGATTATGGGATGGTTACGGTGGAAATACAGGGTATTCTTGAGTGAAAGCATCATTAGGAAGACTACTATTTATGGAGCATATACTAATAAAAACTAAGCATAAGCCAGATATGGTGGGGGCACACCTATAATCCCAGCACTCAGTAGCTGAGCGAAGAGGGTTGCTATAAATTCACCTGCATACACCTTTCAATCCTTCCACAGAATTCTGGAGTTTCTGTTCCTCACTCTACCCAACCCTCTGCTCCCTGCCCCAAGATCTGTCTCCAGAACCCTCCTTACTGGGGCTAATAGTTCCTCTGGTGGCCTCACTTCCCTCCTGGGCCGGGAGAGCACTGTCTAACCCCGCCTTGAGCCTGCTATTCCACACAAACTGCAGTCCTAGCAGGACCTGATGCCGGGAGGTGTAGCAGCCTTCATTCTTCCAAGCACGTCAGCTAGGATCCACTGCCAACCTTCCTGGCTGGCTGGCTGCAATGCTTGGAGGGTGAGGGGAGGCCCCATCTGGATCTCCGTTTTATCATTGCTGCTGCTAAGGCTCGTCTTTTGATAGCAGCCAGAGCCTCGTAATGGGCCTGTTAAAAGTATTTTTGGTGCATCAGCCTTGGTCGTATGAAACTCTTTTGAATTTAATAGGATGCCTCTCCTCTCAGCCTTCTCCTTACAGTCCAGAAATGCTTCAGACATTGCAATCACTAACGATGGCCTTCCACACCCCTCCAAACCCTCCACATGGATGTGGTAGCTCCTGTGACTAAGCTTTCTTTTGGTACAAAGTTAAAACTGACAACAGACGACCCTTAACACACCACAGTAATAGCGAACTGCATATTTAAACCATGGTCCTATGCTGCTGGTGTCTATACAGCAGGATTGACTAAGGGAATATGTCATTTTACCACTCTGAGCCATGGAAGACACGACTGTTCACACTCCACCAAAAGAAAATCCAAGGCAAATATCATCTCCCCTTATGAACAGATTTACTGCCTCATAAACCCCAGAAACGGCAGGTGGAGTGTGCTCTCAAACTCTTACAGACAAATCAAGAGAAGCTAATCCTATCCACGTTGTCCCCGCATCCTCCATTACCAAAAACCTGCAGAAAGACTGCCTTCTACTACATGTGAGTTATTTGCCTTAGTATGGCTAATTTTGACAGTGGCAGAAAGAAAGGGTTTATTTACAGGAAATACACATTGAAGACCTGATTTTCAAGAAAATGCTTGTTAGCGTTACACTACTCCTTGGAGACAAAGGGATGTATCCAGGAGTTTAAGATTTAATGAGAATTTTTGGAGAGCAGACCATATCATGGCCACAGAAGACAAATTATGGGTAATTAGGTCTGCCTTTGATCCATTTTCCAACAAGCTAAGCTTCACTCGCAACCTGTCTTCAGGTCCATGTTTTGCTGCAAAAAGCAACCATGCTTTGCTTCTGAGAACATAGTTCATTGGGAGTGAAATATCTCTGCTTTGATACCCAGAAGTCTGGCCATAAACAAGCTCAGGTTATGTTTGCAGGCAGCAAGGTATTGGGTTACTGAGTCCTTCCGGAGGACATTTGTCACAACCCCATTGAAATTCAGCTGGACTGGCAGAGGAGCTCTCATTTGCAAAGAAGAAATGTGCGGGTTATGCCAGAGGACAGGGTTGGAGAGCTAGCAGGTGTTTGTCGTGATTACCAGACACTGGCTCTCAGCCTGGCTAAGCCTGGCTGCATCAAAATTACCTGGAAGCAACACTGAAAATACAAATTTCCTGGATTCTGCTTGCTAGAAGCTAAACTGGGTCCCCCTCCAAATTCCAAGCATCCTAGTAGCTTAGAATGTGACTGAATTTGTAGACAAGGTTTTTAAGGTGATACTTAATGTTAAAGGGCATGTCACAGGAATGGACCCTAAACTAATATGAGAAAAGGTTAGGACACAGAAAAGCGTAAAGGGAAGTGTGCCTGAAGTCAGAGAGGACAAGACAGTTATTTACAAGCCAAGGAGTGAGACCTCAAAAGACACCAACCCTGCACCACTTGTTAAGCTTGGACTTCCAGTTTCCACAACAACGAGGAATAAAAATGTATTGCTTAAGCCACCCAGTCTATAGTATTTTGTTATGCATGCTAACTGACTAATACACTCTCTATACAAAATGGACAGATTCTCTCAAAGTCCAGAGCAGGGATGAGTCTACACACCATAGTTAAAAACTAACACCATGGACTTATCCCAAGGAAAAAAAAAAATTTCTTTCAGTGGCTTGTCACCTTGACCTGCTATGACTGTGACAAAGGGTGAGACCCACACTTGCCATAGAAACACTATGTTTGCTCACAGCAGGGTCAAGTTCCTTCCTTGTAATTTGCTCCCAAGAAAGTCCTTGCCTTATTTTGGTTATAAAGGTATCAAAGAAATTTCTGAATTGCTTCTACCAAAGCATTTGAAAGACGGCTCAAATAGAGTACTTTTAAATCATTCAGAAATCGATTTCCTGAAAGAAAAATATAGGGAGATAAAATGACTGAGTAAAGACTATTGAAATTCTGGACAATGATTAAGAAAAAGAGGGTTGAAGGAACTCATTGGCTCATAAAGTATGTGTTTAAGAAAAGAGTGGTTCATAGAGCAGCATGACAGAGTAGTCTTTTGTTGTTGTTCTTGTTGACTATAGTAAAATTTCAGAGGCTAAATTATTAAAAAAAAAAGAAATGTGGTTTAGTTAGCTTCTTGTTCAAGAATAAGATATTGGCATCTTGATAGGTATCCCTATGGTTGTGTCACATAACTGCAGGAAAGTACAGAGAGTCGGCCTTGTGAAAAAGGGCAGGGGAGCGGGTGCTCTAAAGCTCAGAGACTCAGAGAGGAAGCACAGGTACTCAGACAGGAAGTACAGGGATTCGGGCAGGAAGCACAGGGATTCAGAGGCTAGGGGTTCCAACAGAAGGGTTTCAACATTGGGCTGTTGTTTTATTGTTACTTTGTTGTTTTTTTTAAATAACTACCCAGTCTCATAACACTAATTAGTGAACCAGAAGAGCTATATTAATCCCCTTGGAGGTTGTAGTCATAATCAATTGCCCCTTCATAATCAATTGCCCCTGCACTAGGCCTTACCTCTTAAAAGAGCCACCATTATCGCACTGGAAGAACATAATGCATTCATCTCTTTTGACTTGAAATGACAAAATCATCACATTAGTATGAGAAGTTATGGATGATCAACTCAGACCATATTCAAACCATAATGCACAAACTACCAGCTCTGAAAGTACCAGCACACCTGGGAGCTGTAAAGACAGGATCAATCCATAACTTCTCTCATGAAGATTTTTACCATGCATACCCTGGTCATGAGCATGGGGTGGCAGTGCTCAGGCGTTTACACATGAATATCTGCTATGTGACTATTGAACCCATGTAGGCAGTCCTCATGAACAGAGTTCCTGAGGCTTCAGAATCCATCTCTGTGTGTCATTCCATTTTCCCTGTAGTCAGACACCAAAGCCTAAAAGGAAATTATGAAGGCCCTCCTGTAAGCATCATTTAAATTATGCAGTTGGTTCTTTAATATCATGTTTCATGATTCGAGCTCCCCATCCCTTAAGATTTGCAACTTTGAATTTTATTTGCCTAGAAGCAAATCAGATCAATAATCCCTTCTATGTGGGTATAGGTGCAAGTGTTTCGTAGCCCGGTCCTAACTCAGTCTCTACCATCTAATAACTTTGTCATGCATTGAATTTCCTGGTCATGTATTCATTTATTAATTCAATAAATATTTAATGAGTAATGCTACATTTAGGCCAATTGCAAGTTCTGGAAATGTAGTACCAAGCATAGGTGACTAAACTCCTGCTCCCCTTGCTTTTAATTTTATATGACAAAAACAATTGATGGGCAAATGGATAGGGTCATCAAGAAATGAACTAGGAAAGCAAATTCTCAGGCCTCACTTAAAACTTTTAGAGTCATATATTCTAGAGGTGGGACCCAGCAGTTTGGTGTATGCCAAGGCTTGGAAACCACAGCTGTAGTTAAGAGTCATGAAAGGAAAGTCACCTTGGAATAGATGCGTAAGCAAAATCTCAATGAGAAGATAACATTCAAGATGAGACCTGAATGTCACTTGAGCGAGAAACATATACTGCGCTAGATTCTCATCATAGTTCCTCAGGCTCCCTTAGGTCATTCCCATGCTCACCAAACACTGTTTGTCGGACCTTTCCGACATGGCTGGTTGCATGGCAGCATGACCTGTGCCTTTACACATGCCCCGGTGTTCGGAGGTCCCCAAACTAAGCTTCATACTGTTTTTCCCCATCCTCAAATTCTCGGTGATTTTACTTTCTAACTTGGGTTTTACAAGTGAAGTCTAACAAGACACTGATGTACACACTCGAGCAGAGGAGCTAAGGGAATCTCCACTCACTGCCACTGCTGTACAGCATTCTTAGAAGTCTGGTGGGCCCACCGTGCATGGGCACTGCAAGAGACACAAAGCAAGCTTAGGAAAAGCATGCTGCACCTACAAGAGGGCATGCCGAACACTGAGAGCATGGAGGCTAGCTCTCCACTCTGATCAGCACTTGCTCCAGACACAGAAGAGGTATAATGGTGTCCAAGAAACAAGAGCTACCCAGAGACCTGTAATATTCTTTATTGTCCATGTATTTTCCATGCATGACCAACCACTTATACTGAAATAGAAAGTAGACAAAGGAAAAAAATGTGGAAAATCATATGCTTTTCTTCTTCTGACTTTTCTTACTATTTTTTTTTGTAAGCCAGAAATGAAGAATGTCGGTACAAAGTGGGTGAAATCAAAATGGGAAGTAAAAACCATTGAGTTACTTTGTTACTCTGGGGGATCAATTCTGTTCTGTTAAGCAAGAAAGTCTGTATGCAAGCCTGAGCTGCGAAATACTGATTGTATGATTTCAAGGGCTCCTCACATGATTTAAAACACTCTTAACTAGACACTGAGAGCTAGCATCAAAAAAATAGAGATAAATGTAAAGTGTATGCTAGTAGCTTAATTCTAATTTTCCTTTACTTAAAACGACATTAAGTAACAAATTTCGAAGGCCATGACAGGCTGGGAGGAAGACCATGGGAGAAGGGGATGATGTCATATTTTAGTTCCTTTAATGAAAAGCTTTCAGGCGTTTCGTACAGGGAGCCTCACGTTTTCATTTTGCTGGGCCCCATAAATTATGCAGCTGGCACGGCTTGCAAATAGAAATCTTCCACGGCACCCCCACCCTGCCAGCATGAGCATTCCAAGACACGCGGCAGCTGTATTTCTCTCTGTCACAAATGGGTCATCAAGTTGAGCATCCAACTTTGGGAAGGTGCCAGGCAGCATTGTTATCAGCAGAACACAGCTGCATCCATATGCGGGTAGGGACACTCTCCATCACTTAGAAAGGAAACTTTCCTCTCCAGCCCGCACCTGACCCCATCACAAGTAGCAGTTTCTTTAGAAATACATTACAGAGTGGAGTGTCCCACCTTTTGGAGACCTTTGGGCCACTTGTCAGTATGCAAATGATGCCAATGGGACGACCAACCCAGACACAGCCCAGATGAATAAACACAAGCAAGAAAACAGTCAATTGGCTAAGGCTAAAAATCATACATATCACCTAGTATGCCTTGAGTAGGGGGGGATTCAAATTGTTTAAAATGGTGAGGTTTGATGGTCCCTCATCCTTTGACCCTATGAACTCGAGTTATAGCAGCCTGTAAATGAATCGATGCCCCTACTCTAACCCACTATTCCCACCACGAGCTTTTAACCGTCAGCCAATCAAGAAATGTTCTCTTCCCTTTGCCTGCCCAGAGTTCAATACTCGGAAACTTTGCTTATGGGAAATTCCAAGACCTGGTGTGTGTCACCTCACACGACAGGACACATCACCCCAGCCACTTCGTGCCTGAGAACCTGGAATGTGTCTCACACTTGGTGCCAGGGAAGGCACAAAGGCTGTGTTCATGGACTTCGGCAGCTTTACGAGGCTGAAAGCACCAAGATTTCTGGGTTGGAGTCCTATCCCACTCATGTCTCATTAAGATGCTCCTTCATCATTGGGAATTCCTTTCAGTCCCAAATGACTTTGACCCTGTTATTGAGCCATTAGTTAAAACAAAAAGCTCAGGGCTGAAACCCTCGCGCCCACCAAAGCCATTAGCTTTCGGCCATCCATGTTCACATGTTGTCCAAATGCTGCCCCTGGGAAGCAGGACATTTTATTAGGCAAAGACACAAGTAATGGATGGATTTTTTTTTCACCTTCAAAATAAAAAGATGAATATCCTCCATTGGTATGTAACATATAGGAAACATTCCGGGGAAGTTCAACTGTGGACTTTCCTCATCTCTGCTACTTAAGGAGCTGCCTGCTGGTAGAGTTTGCAAAGGTGCCTGGGAAATGCTGGGAGTACAGAGGAATTTTGGGAGTCTGAGTAATTCCCCTGGGAGGGCCAGGTTGTGCTCCTGACCAGCCATTTCTGCCTGTCTATCTTCTTCTGTCTGGCCACAGGTTCTCCATTTCACAGTTGCACTGGACTAGGGATTTCACGGCTGAGTTTGGAGAAAAGGCTGTTGGGTCTCTCCACAATCATTTGAGAAACATGTTCAGATCCCAATTTCCACCCTTGAAATTCTCACTTAGCAGGTCAGGAAGTGGAGAAGACCCACTAATTTAAACTATGAACAAGCCCATTGACACTAGAACTGTCGAGTGCTTCAAAAACCTAGAAAAAGGAGTGGTTGTGAGGAGGACCCCACCAATGTCCTTTGCTTAGTGTGTGAGCTCATAGGATCCAGTGATTCAGCAGTTAGGGAGGGGTGAAAAGCCCAGGACTAAACAACCTGTGATGCTCTTTACTTCGTTCTGTCAAAGATTCCAGGAAGAGGGTCCAACCTGGGTAAGTGCTGGGAAAAGGTCTACCTGCCTCCTCTTTGCTCACCTTGAGGGGAATTTCCAAAATACAGCGGAAACAAACAGGTACCCTCAACCACAGGGTATTATTCCTTAAACAATTCCTTTTGTCAATTAATTGGAGGGATTCCTGATAAGGACTGGTCTATGCCACTCAAAAGTACATTCAATCCTAGTTCCTAGCAGGTCCAAATCAGCCCTTCCATACCGGAAAGGTTAAGAGGCCACACTAGAGAAAAGTGCCCTTATATCAAGACAGTGTGACGAGGGGAGGAGAGAACGCCTATGTCAAGGGCGAGGGTTGGAGTTGTGTGGCAAAAAGCAAGAAAGAGATTCTAGTTGTGATGCCTTGATATCAAATTTGTAAGCACTACCACTAGTTGCGAGCTGATTTCTGTCAGATAAGGCACTGCTCAGTCTGTGGTACTTTGTTGTGGCATCTCTGGGACTCTAGCGCAATGACCAAGTTTGCAAGTGCTAGGCAGGATTTTCACAGAGATTGCTGTTCTCATTTCCAGCGAAGGAGGATGGGAGTTCATCCAGACTCACCTGGGCATTGGTGAACCTTCTGCCTATCATCGGGCAACAGCAACATGGTCTCCTTCTGCAGAGTGGTGCTGTGTCTCTACAGCGCTCTTTAGGGCACAGCAGGCTGTGTGGCCCTGCCACTCTTTGCACAGAAAGAGGTTTTGTTTTCAGGTATGGTGCTAAACGACTTATAAAAGAATGTTTGAACAGAATAAATGATCTCTGTGTAAAAGGATTCCCAAAGATTCTGTTCACACAGTAGCAGGAAAACATCACACGTGCTCAAGTTCTGAATAATGGGCCACTTTTCCACGTAAGAGATAAAAAAAAGAACTTCCTGTTTTTAATCTCTCTGGATACTGTGTAACTAAAATGTCCAGTCAAAATAACCCATTCTTCCTTACCAGCCCTGGGTTTGTTAGGGAGACTGGAGGGAGCTGGCAAGCATTTTAAAGCAGAATGTGTTTGCAAAAGAGCAAGGCTGTGATAAGGGACTCCGAGGGCAATCTGGATTTCAGAATTAGGACATCTAGTTTTGTTCAGAAAGAAATGCCAAAGAACAGAAATATAATTTCAGAGAAAGATATGCAAGCTTGGCAGTTAGAGTTTACGAGTTGAAAATACACATGAGCCAATATAAAACCTTTTTATTTGCTTAAAGATTTAAAAACACTTTTCTGAAACATGTCACACATGTCAAGATGCGAGGTGAAAAAAGAGAAGCAGTTCTGGTGCTCTCCCATTTAGCTGGTGATATGGGTGGTTAGCCATCAATCATCTCCCTGGAAGACCCTCCCCCACCAGGTGCAGGTCTTGCCTCCTCCTCCCCTCCACTCCGCTCTTCTGAATTCCCTACTTGTAAGTTGACAACTGTAATGCTAAAGTTGCTACAATCACATCTAGACACATGTCGCTGCTTAGAGACTTTCTGCTCTGTATCTTGACATTAGGCAAACTTTCACAGGGCACCCCGAACTCTCAGTAGCGTAAACAACAGATGACAATTCCTATCACAAAATGATTCGCAAGCAGACAGTTTTAGTAACAATTCGCACTGGTATACTTCAATTGCAGTTCAATGAAAAAAAATCTGTTTGCAAATATACTTTGAAAAATTTTTTTCCACAAAAATCATTTAAAACCAAAACTAATATACAAAATGAAGTGAAATATTTACATAATCAGATATATTCATTTGTTCAACAAATAGTCAGAGTATACATGAAGGTGTGCCAAGAACCTCTTGGCACCAGAAAAATTACTGAGATGCAACCCTTAACGTAAGTATGTTCCTGTAATATATCTCACAAACAAGTAAAAGAGATAGACTTCTGTTCATCAGAGTAAGAATATTGGTAGAATATTGTAGATCTCACTGAGGAACAATGACAGTCCGCTAGATTCTGTGCTCTCCTACTCTCTGCTTCATCTCAGGACGACTCCTGGTCCGGATCTTCCTGCTTATAACTCAGGACGTTTGGAATCAGTGATTCAGCCTGACCCGGCTTTGGAGAGATAGAGTGTTTGTGAACATCATACAGTCTACACATGTACCCAAATAGCATGTGATTTATTTTCAGAAATATATACATTTTTGTTCTAGTTACAAAATCAAAATTTTAAAGATTACCTAGGACTGTGAAGGAGCTATAAAACAGAGTTCTCTGCAGTTTACATGCCTTAAAATTGCAAACGTAGGCAAATAATACCGTCTAATATTCTTCTGGAGTAGTTCTGCAGGTGAGTTAGACTTGTGCTGTGTAATTTGCCTTCAGCCCCAAACACTTCCAGTTAGCCAGTACTGTACAAGCAGGTACTCTAACCTTCCCACTCTCAACACATGCCTGTTACAAATAAGCCTTAAATTTATTTCTTGAATGTTGTTAGTGTTGTTTGGGCCGCAAGCAGCAGAAAGTCATTCTGACTCATTTAAGCAAAATGGCAGAGCTTCATTGGAATAAAAGAAATTGTTGAGCCTTGAGACACACGGGCATCCTTAGAGTCTCCGTGGTAGTGTAGAAGTCATGTCTAAAGAGCTAATTTAGCCCTAATTTGGTTCTGGTGAGCTTTAATCTACATTTTCTTGGCAAATTTCCACGTGCAGCTTTAACTCACTAAGCAGCTGGCTATGGAAGCCACCACTTCAGACCCTTGTATATTTAATTTATATTTATATTTATATCAAGTGTTCCTCAAGCCCCTGTTCTGTGACAGGCTGGACCCCTAACTGTGGCAGGAAAGGGAGAAAACCACAAGGATCTAAGGGAAGGAAAAGCTGACGAGCAATGTGAGCTCAGGCTTTCAAACCAATACGGTCCATAGTTGATAGTTTTGGGAACAAGAATCTGTCTGGCATCATGTTAATCCAGTGCCTGCCTCTAGGACTCCAAGTAACAAACTCACCATTCACCATGTCTGCCCATAGTTATGCACCCAAGGGTATGTGTATGACTTTTAAATTAAAGATACGTTAAAAATATTTTCTTTGTCATTAAAACAGGGTCGGAGTCCCCATGTTCCCAGGATAGACTGTGTTTACTTACTAAACAACTCTCACTAGAACATCTATCTCATTAAAGAGGCAGCAGAGTGAGTCTTCAGGGCAAGTGAACTGTGATCTTCTCAATATTGTCCTGACAAAGCAGCATCGCCCTTCACTGAGATCGATTAAAAACAAGAACAAATAAATAAAAATGTCATCACTACCACCACCCCAAATTAAACAGGATCAGGAAGACACCTCCATCATGGATCCATCATCCTCCTATGAAGACTGTCTACACCTGGGAGCTGCCTTCTTCAAGCAGCTAATGAGTCCACTGCTCTTTATGGCAGGAAGATTTCTGGATGAGCACGATCTTGGATTACATGGGAAGACTTATACATGGTGAAAAGTCTGAGTCTAATGAAAAATGCCAAATGGAAAAAGTAACCAAAAGAGTGTTTGCTCCAAACATCCCTGCTGATGAAACGTGAAATCAATATTGATGGATTTGGCTCACCCAGTTTTTGCTGAGTGGAATGGACTGGGTTGGTGAGAGAAGTTATTTTAGTTGTATTTCTTGGCATGTCAATAGATTTTTTTGCCAGTGTTCTTCTAGCTACACATGTGGCATGCATTTATTATTTACAATATATACATAGGAAGTGCTTGATTGATGAGATAACTCCCTTTTCACAAAGATCTTTTCCAAATGGGCTTTTATGCTCTCCGTGTTAAATGAAGTGCAATAAAGTTAGCCAAGTATATCTTTTCAACTCTAACTTTTATGTCTGATAAAAAGATCATAAGGGTAATATTTGTAGATCATATGTGACATAAAGTATGGCCACAGGTAAATTACTGTACATCTATATTTTTCCTATATATATGACCCCCTAACATGCCATAAAGTGTATGTCCCCAGATTATGCAAATTTGAGAAAGTGAGAGAGAGCAAGGAGGGGCAGGCTGACACTGAATCAATGATTACAACCACAGAAATTGTAATTCATACTTAAAGATATTTATATTTTACTATTTTATTGTATAAGAGATATGAGCATTCCAAGTGACAGCTATAGAATTTTATTAATATTGTAAATTTAGCATTCTGGCAATGTTCCTATTTAATGATGGAAAGTAAAGGTTGCTCTTAAGTAACTGATCAACCCTAAGGACAATGTCAAATTCATATCATTTGGTTTGATGTGAGCTATTAGTTTTTAATAGATTCATTAAAATGAATTTTAATCTGCCCCACCTTTTGAATTTTCAATATATGTATTTAATACAGTCACAAATATATTAATTTATGTATAAGCACAAATGTGAGTATATGCTTATTTTATGCATATTTTATTCATGCATATTCAATATTATATATGTAATGTTGGGATGTATATGTAAACAACTTTCATATATAAATCTGTATATAAACATGCCTGGAATGCATGCAAGTCACCAGACTGACAGTTAACAGCCTTAAGTACTAGCAAGTGTTTTCCCAGATGGCTTATGTGTATTTATTAGTTGGCTCTACACATCCACTCCATAAAAAAGGCATTGGTATTCCCACTTTACCAGTGATGAAGCAGAGGCACAGATAGGTCTTAAATTTACCTCACATCTATGTCTAAAAGGCTGAACCAAAGTCTGTGCCCAGGGAGCCAAAAACCAGAACACACATTCTCATGCAGCATGCCAAATTACAGAGGCCAGCACAAAGTGTCTTCTCGGCTTTGAGAACACAATGTGATTCTTCTTGGTTAGTTTTTCAACAACAATTTTCAAATAGATCTTTAAAGCAAGTTCCCCTTCCCCAGCAGCACATTCACCCCAAGTGAACTGATGCTCACTGCACTTCTGAAACCGTGACACTCAGTGCATCCCCAGTACTTTTCTTACCTGAGGCTTCCTTCTGTCAGAACACACGGTGCCTGGGTCAGAATAGTCACTCAACGGATCGTAAGTTTCTTAAAGAGTAAACTGGGGCACAATAACTTTTCAATATTTTTACATACAAACACACATATGTGTACACATGCATACGTGCATACATACATGCATACATGCATACATACACACACATATACATAATATTGTGTAGGTCTGGGGATGCATGCGTGCCAAGGACAGCTTTCCGGAGTCAGTTCCCTCCCTCCTATGCGGGTTGCAACAATAAACACCAGCCTCAGGCTTGGTGGCAAACACATTTACCCACTGAGCCATCTCACTGGTCCATGATAATTAAACTTTTTAATGCTCTTTGGGGGGAAGAGAAAAAATTCATAAACTGAAAAGTTCCAAACCAGAAGTGGTTAAGGGATATGAGGAGGCAGCTTCTATGATTTGAACTCAAAAGCAAAGCAAGGGAAAATTGTATTTGGTTACAATTAGGAAGTCCCTAGTTATGTAAGCCACTTAGCTACTCAGTTGAGCTTAAATCTGTTTATCTTTAACAGAGGCATTTACAGGAAAAATCTCAAGCCGTGTTTAAATTAAGATCTCTTATAAGGCCTAACCGCCTTTGTCTCCACAGGGACATCAGGCCTAGTCTCTAATTTAATTGATTTTAGTAAGTTGATTTTTTTGAAAATGTCTAATGACGCCCAATGCTACCTGTTTATTTAAAGGGAACTTTTAGTTTAGGCAACTGGTTATATAAAACAGAGAAGTTTTATTTAAACCTGAAATTTTATACAAAGCAAGAAATGATAATTCTAGGTACAAAACAGTAGAAGGAGGAATTCAACCCTTCTGCTAGGATGAGTGTCCTTAAAGGAAAATGTAATTAATGTGACAAGAAAGAAGTTTGATTTTTATGTTTTGATGTTATGGAAAATAAATTTAAAACACATAAAAAATTAAATCCAGTTGCAATGATGCATATAGAACTCTCAATATTTTTAGAAGCTTCAATGCAAACATATGCATAAAAATAATAAACATTATTTATCATTTCTTCTTTGAAAACCAAAAAAGAAATTGTGATACTTTTAGGGAAAAATGACAAAAAAAAGCCCCTCCTTTTAAAAATGTGTTTTGTAGGTGCTATACTTGATGTCACACACTTTTAGCTCCAGGACTCTGGAGGCAGAGAAGTCTCTGTTAGTTTGAGGCCAGTGTGGTCTATAAAATGATTTTCAGACCAGTCAAGGCTATGCAGTAAGGCCCAGTTTCAAAAATAAAACACTAAGCCAGGTGGTGGTAGTGCACACCTTTAGTCCCAGCACTCAGGAGGCAGAGGCAGGTGAATCTCTGTGAGTCTGAGACTAACCTGGTCTACAGTCAGGACAGGCTCCAAAGCTACACAGAGAAACCCTGTCTCAAAACACCAAAAAGAAGAAGAAAGAAGAAGATCCACTAACGAATAAATAATATGTTTGTAGAATGGCCAAGGGATTACCCACCTTGTGGATCAGTCTCAACAGCTGCTTTGAGTTTAAGTCCACCTGTCAAATGAATTGACTGCTGTGGATTCGATGTGGTGTGCTAAGGAATATTTTATTTTGAGGTAATCACTGAAATGAAAGATCAAACGGGCTTTCCAGACCTTTCCTCTGTACTATCTTGAGAGGTTCCAGCTTCATTATGATTCCCACTGAGCCCTCATAGCTTAACCAAGGCTTTGGCTGCAATTTGATTACAAATAGAGTTGAACACCACACATTTGCTAATGAAAATTCTCAGAGGTGCCTGAAGACCTGCAAGGCTCTAAAGATATACTCAGTGGCTTCCGCAACTACCCACACTTCATCTCCACCACAGAAGCACTTTTAATGGTTCTTTAGCTCCACTCTCAAGCTTTGGCCGGGCACTTGCCAACAGTACCATTGGAAACCTAAGAGTCTACATTACATCACCTGCAGCTGTTTTTAGTTGAGCACTCGGTCTATAATGACTGTCATCCAACTGTTACAGTCTCCTTGGGATCCTAGATGTTTCTTTACTACATGGGACAACAGTTCTTTGGCGCCCATATCCTGAAGGGGATTGCTTTTCGCTATCAGATGTTACCTGCTAACCCCTTTGCATCTAAGGAGACTGCAAGCCAACACTGTAACTGAACAAGGTGACTTTTGAGACAATGCTGAGTACATAAGAAGACAACCCAGTAAACAAACAAGTGATAGTCAAAGTGTTCCTGAAACTCTCAACTGCACTTTCATGGCTGCTCATAGATACACTTTGCTGTGCAGCCCCTACTGAGATAGAAAGTTTAGCAGAACAGAGATGCAGGTCCCCAATCAAGAATTAGGGGTTCATCAAAGAAAGGCAAAAACATTGTCTGTGATGGAAAAGTGAGTTCACATCCAGTAAAAGAGGAATATGACATGCTACAAAGGCTTTCAAGTTACTGTACTCTATTGTAGTTGATCACTTAATGTAGAGTAAATAGGTCATGATCCAGACCCTACACGTAAATCCACACACACGGAGTGACTAAATCCACACACACGGAGTGACTATCTTATTAAAGAGGGAAGAGAAAGGGTGATGCCTGATTTGGTGCTAGCCTCTTGTTCCGAATCTTGACTGTAGCAGCTGTATCCAGACTCGCCAGTTTTAGTAACTGTCAACCTCAGTGAGAATTAACGTTTTAAATACACTAATTACATATTCTTTCTGGTTTAAAATCTTGTTTTAAGAGCTAAATGAGTCTATGAGGAAATGCAGACCACTAAAATAGTCACATAGTAATGGATCTGATTTCTTCCAAACAGTATCCAGAGGAAAATGAGCACAGAAGGCTAACTCAAAGTAGCTGGACATGACACCTGGCTGGGCTACCAAACCAGCCCACTGAAAGAGGCACATCCACATGGCCATGTGACATGAGATAAGGGCATAGAGAGCTATGGGGATGCAGTTTGAGCACACTTATAATCCAGAAACATTGTTAGAGATCTTCTATCCAAAGTCTGAAACTAACAGCAGTCTACAAGAGAGCACATCCCTTGGATTGTGATTTAGAAACTGTTCTCCTGCTCCAGTTGGTTTCTAAGGAAGCATACTTGGAGGTGGAGATGTACAAAAAGAGAATTAACTGGGAATCATTTCTTAGAGAGGAATCAAGATTGGACACAAAAAGAATTAACCTGTGATGCAAGAACAATAGCCTCAGTCAATGCCAAAGGAGGCTCAGAAG
This sequence comes from Dicrostonyx torquatus, assembly GCA_028555095.1. Taxonomy (NCBI): domain Eukaryota; kingdom Metazoa; phylum Chordata; class Mammalia; order Rodentia; family Cricetidae; genus Dicrostonyx; species Dicrostonyx torquatus. The sequence continues at coordinate 8,403,581 of JAQHUG010000021.1, forward strand.
CTGAATTAGTACATGAAAAGTGTCCCAAGATAAAACAAGAGTCCGCTGTGTCCATTTCATAGCCTATGGATCACGAACCACTCCCAGAGAGAATACATGTGTGAACTAGGATGAAGAAACCATATTCCAAGGATATTACCTTCAAAGGACTGAGCTGTAAGTGGTCAGCAACAATTCCTGGTGGCAACTGAAGAAATAGCCATGTCTTAAAGTGACACACTGGAGACCACACCTTACCACCCAAACCATTTGCCTCACATACCAAGTGCACTTCATCAGAAAGTCATGCATACGAAGCTATTTATGGCATTTTCCCTTGCGTGGAAAACCTCTCAAGATGTTTATTGAGATATGTGAAAATTGATACTATTGTAGATGGCTTTGTAGATCTATCCAGTACTTACTGTCTTTCTCCACTTCCCATTCTAGAGCCCATGACCCCTGATCATCCCTCTGTAGCTCTTAATAAATTACCAGGTGAGGACTCATGCCCTCATCAAAAGGGGATCTGAGCCCTGCATCATCATGCATTTCTCAGGCTACATCAACAATACTTGCAAAAATATGATCAAAATTGTGTAGAGAAAAGCAATGAGCACAGTGATTAGATCCCCCAAATAGTGTAGGCACTCTCTTCCGTCCCTGTGTAGACTAGCCTTTTCTTCCCATCATGACCTGGATCAATTTACCCCTCAATGGATGCTGGTGTATTTCTTTGCCTTCTGATCTGTTAACCCAAGGATTCTAAAGTGATCTGGTGATTTCCACAGTCAGTATAGAATTTTTATGGTGTTCCTAAGTTATGGATGTCTTCTGCCTATAAACTGAACCAAGGGCTTAGAGTTGTGAAAATATGGAATATAAGATTCTTCTAAGAGTCTGGGAAGTGTGAATAAGAAAAGTTAATTCCATGTCTAACACTTGGTCACTAGACCAAAATATTGAAATTCTTAGGCTTACAAACTATGAAAAACTGGAACATGTATTCAAATCTGTGTACCCTGTAGGTACCACATCTGCATCTATACTTCTAAAATGCCACCCTGCTTCTTTAACAGTCTGATAGCTTCTGAGAGGTAAAATAAATGATAGGATGAATGGGTCCTATGATGTGATCATCACCACACCTGTTGTGATTTATCTGAGGCAATATCGCAAGGTAGCCTATTTCCATGACTAAGGTGCTCTATAAGGTATCATGAAAGGCCATCATGAAAGGCAACTCCTATAGTTGGAGTTATATCAATCCAAAAGACACCACCATGACTGATTCATTTAGAAGTATAGTGCTCATCAGAACCTCCAGTAGCCCATATTGGTAGACTAGATCCCCAGCAGTGGCAAACACCTGTGATGTGGGATTCCCCTCCATAAGCTGTGAATATGTTTTATTTCCATTGGTTAATGAATAAAGCTGTTTCAGCCACTATCTTAGCAGAGCAAAGTGAGGCAGGAAATCTGTACAGAGATGTAGAAAGAGAGCGGAAGGAGTTGGAAAGATGCCACATAGCTACTGAAGGAGACAGACGCCCAGAAACTCACTCGGTAAACCACAGCATTGTGGCAATACACAGATTAATAGAAATGGGATAATTTAAGATATAAGAGCTATCTAGAAATACACTTGATCCATTGGTCAAACAGTGTTATAATTAATATAGTTTCTGTATGATTATTTCAGGTCTGGGTTGCCGGGAAACAAATGAGCGAGAGGCCTCCATTTACAAATGGTGCCCAAATGACTGGAGCTAACACGCATGGCCTGCCACCCACTTCAGGTTCGGGACCTTGCACACCTGTGCTCAGGGTTAGAAAGAAGTAGCTGAAAGCATGCCAGCAGCTCAGTATTCTCTGCCTAGGCCACCGCTGGATCAGGTCTGCTAGACACGCACAGACAGGAGCATGGCGGATTCCTACTGCCATACACAGAGATACTTCCAGGCCATGCAGTGCATGCTTTTACTCAGATAAAAAGAGTTATGTGCTGCATGGTGCTTTCCAGAGTTGAGGTGGTGAGTGCAGTTCCTACCCTGTGGTCCCAGAGCTGGCAGTAAAGGTACCTCCACTACACTGAAAGGTTGAGAGAGGCAGAGTCAGTATCCAGGGCTGCTGCAACCGTATTGTTTACCATTTTAAAATGTTCCTTGACAGAAAA